>KK502407.1:1796835-1827282 GCA_000688735.1 Glossina austeni
GGCTTCTCTTCAGGAATATTATTACTGCTGTTGCGAGCATTTCTCAGTTATGTCTTCGACATTGCGCATCTGCACATCAATAAAGTGCACAATTTTCTCTTCTTTATATCTCGTCCATCATGAACAACATGACATGAATGAGTTAAGACTGACCCATCTCCAGCATATTATAATCATTTCACTTTCTACCACATTTTCTACGCTATATTCATAATGTGGATGGACGGAATATCATTTACAGTTTGCTATTCTATCTGGCGTCCATGTCTACATCCGATCATCCTGCATTATCGGATCTTTCATCAATAAAATATATCGATTATTAAAGCCTCTGTTTTGCGAGAATAAATTATCCTTAACTTGTCATTGATGTCATGGGTTGACGTTTCGCTGGCGATTCATTGAAAATATGTAAACGTTTTTGCCATCTTTTCACTTCACTATTACTTACTTATTCTTACTTATTATTATTATTAAATTCTTCGATAAGTTCGAGCAGTGATTTTGAATTTGCCTGGAATATGACGTCATGTATATTGGACTTGTTTAGCCTCATTTGCATCATTATCTTATATTCTATAGGATTTTGTAACAGTTAAGCATATTGTGTATGTCAAAATCGGTTACATTATGGAATATTTTTGACGCGTCCATTGATTCCGATGCTTGATGAACTCGTCTGAGTTCCAGCTGTTTACAAACTGTCGTCCCGCATATATGAAAGTGCAAGAAGAGATAAATGCCACCCACGCATTTGCGTCGCATTTATTTATTTTTTTTTTTTGGTTCAAACTGGATTATGAATGGAATGAAATGCAGTTGAAATTAAGCTTGCTTTGGAGTAAAAAGGCGCCAAGCTATGAAAGTAGGTAGAAAGTAGTTTGCGAGTGCAAATATTTTTATGTTGAAAATTGGGGAAAATACGTATACGTTCGTCCGTGTTTAGCAAAAGCAAGCCAGTAAGTGATCTTCATCTTTGGCTGGGAGCATATCTCGATTTCTGGGTACCTGGGTGTCCAAACGTGCCCCGCCCTCCGATTAGCATTGGTCTACATCGATGCAGTCGCATTTAGCAAGCTCTGCGATTCTGCAAAGTTGAACATGCGCGAGTCATTCGCGATTACTTCGCCTCGAAACCAAGAAGTTTAACGCAACTTACACGACAACAAATGAAAAGCCAAAGATAGTGGTGTTAAGCTATATATCGACTGTTAAGCTATGTAACAAATACATTTTAAATAAATTTCAAGATCAAAAAGTAGAAGGAATTGTCGAAACTGACGTGGCTTTTAAAACACTTTTGCCCATAAAGATAATCCGGTACTCGATTTCTGTGTGCCGTACGCACACAATTTATCTCCCATTGATTTCGATTAGCTTCAGCATAAACTGTGCTATTTGTTATGTTATTGTTATTGTTCGTTGCGATCACCAATATCTATAAATCTACACGTTTTTCTTTTACTTACGCATGAGCATTATATGTGTGGTCAGTTAGCTTATACGCTCCGCTCTATATAGGAACAGAACGATCCCAGTATGATTTGTTTACAGTCTGTGTTGCTTCCGAATATTGAGACAGGATGATGTGCGCAATCCAATAGCTTACAACTTATTATTATATTCGATAAAGTACGAAATAGCGTATTACCGAAGCGAACTCTAGCCATGCGGCCTTAAAAGGTCGATGATTATGCGATAGCTTATAGTAAAACATTATTTTAAAGAGAGAGCATAGTAATCGACTTTCAATTCAACCAATTTTTCATAAAGTATATATATATATATATATATATATATATATATTCATGATCATTGTCGAATTCTGAATTGTTTTAAGCCTGCCCGTCAATCCGCCTGTCTGTGTATGTGTGTTGAAACATTTGCAACGACCAGAAGGAAACTTTAGTTAAAGACTCCACACAGTTTATTTATTCTTGATCATCATCAAATTCTGTCCGTCCGTCTGACCTGTCTGTCTATGTAATCTTTGTTTTAAACATTCTCTTGTTCGCAAAAATGAAGCTTTCGAGTTTAAATTTGTCAAAAACTAATCGAAACTCTTGCACGCAAATTCTTTATTCAAAATGGACCAAATCGGCCCCCAAAACGATGTAATCTGAGACGACGTTTGTTATAGAAAGCGATAAAAATTGTCAGGTCTATCCTATAGGTTATTGTACAATGTTTGTAAAAATATCTGCCGCTCAACAAAAGAAAATAACAAAATTTCATTTCTTTATATATATATATATATATTTTTTTTTTTTTTTTTTTTTTTTTTTTTTTTTTTTTTTTTTTTTTTTTTTTTTTTTTTAAAGCTCAAGGTGGTGGCTATCGAAGATTCATTCAGCATAGCCGAATCTAATTTTTTACTGTCTTCTTATTGTCTTTCTTTCTTTTTCCAAACATTTCCAAATTAGTTTTTCTCCAGTTTTTAGGAGACAATGGGCAATAATTGCAATTTCTTACTAACAAAAAGTGAGATCAACCACATTAAAAATTTCTATCTTCTATAAATTTCTTCTATGAATTTTCTTCTATAAATATATAAGAAGTGATTCAATACGTCCGTAAATAGCGCTTCGTAAATATCCCAAAGCAATAGCTTGAAGCATTTTATGAACAAACGTCAACATGATCGTCCTTTTTCTTACTTTTTCCGACTCATTATGTTAATCATATTGTTGTTGAAATATTTGTTTTATATCGAGTTTGCACATAACTTCCAAAGGATCTAACGAATAACAATAATAATAATGATAATAATGGCAATTAAAACAAATAAAATTTCTCGAAAATCTTTACATTTTTAAGGCAATTTCGGCAATAATTGCTCGATTCTCTGCAAATGTTGCTTAACATTTCTCATAGATGATCATAAGCTTTGCATTTACGTAAATTACTTTTTTCGATTTGAAAATTCTGCTACTGTCACGTTATGTGATGTAAAGTTACTGGTAAATTAATATAAGACCTACGGAGATTAATTGCTGAACTGAATATTTCGAAACTTAATAAGCGAAAGCAATTTCATAAACAATTCTCGTATAATATCATAAAATTAAGTCTGCGGTTTATCAGCCAGACGAAAAACAAAGGTAGAAAAAAGAAATGGTAGACAACTAGGCAGCTAGACAGCTAGACAGCTAGACAGCTAGACAGCTACAGCGGACATGTGAAAGTGGACGCAATTAATGAAAATAATTAAAGGATAAAAATAATAACAATATTTTTTTAGATTCGATTAAATGAAAAAATGGAAATTTTATTCAATTTATACTCATTATGTTGTCATATATGTGCACAGGTATGTATGATATGTTGACAGCGATGTCCGAAGCGTGGCTTTTTAATAATTTAAAGAGTAATAAAAGACTTAGTCTTAGGGCAAATAAAATTTTTTATTGCTGAAACTTTTTTTATTTATTTATTTATTTTTTTTAAACGCGTAGGTAGAGTGGAGTGGTTTTGTAAGTTGGAAATGGCTTAAGTCACTTTCAAGACAAAAGCAAAGAAAAAAGCTCCCGAAAGCAATAATGATTTTTATTAGGAAATCGAAATTTAAGACAAACTTACGATATTTATATGCTGTTATTGATAGTCTTTATGTTACCCTACAGCACTTGTAGTACAGAATAAATTTAGTTTGTGCGAATGTATTTAACGCCTGGAAGAATTTGAGATAGACAGATAGTTTATAATATGCCGATCGATTCAGAGTTATTGTCAAGCTTGTCTCTCTATCTCTGTGTCTCTCTGTCTGTCTGCCTGCCTGCCTGCCTGCCTGTCTGTCCGTCTGTCTGTCTAGAGTTTACCCATGTATTTTTGAGTTCAATCTACAGCCCGCAATGCTTGCGATGCTTTCATGAAATTCGGTGCACTGATGTTGCCCAAGAATGAACTCCGTTGCAAATGGATTGGTTCGGATCATTTTTACGATCTATGAAAAAATATGTTGCAATTTTTTAAAGCTCCTTGATAGAAATCACTGAGTAGTATTTCGGCAATCTTAAAAAAGAAAAAAAAAATTGAGTCCCTTTCCCTATAAGCATTGTTAGAGTCAGCAAGCGTTTAGATCGCAAAAAGATGCAAATTTTTTGCATGAAAATTTACGATGAAAATTGATCCATAATAGTAATTTGACAAAGATTTGACTAACTGTAGCGAATTTGGACTACATAGGTTTATTTTTGGATCCCAATTGCCATATAAAAATTCAGATGAAAAATAAAACTTTACACGACTGTCTTTAATACTTTTTTTTTATCAAAATCGATAGACGTACCGTCCTGACATCACCCATAAAGACAGTTTAGTTTTCATGAAAACTAAACCCTTATATCGTGACTAGGTTTAATTTGTAAGTTAATTTGTATGTGTATGAGGGTTTTCATGAAAAGTATGCTTTTACATGAAAATAATGCACAACTTCTCATGTACTTAATACGAAAATGATTGGATGATTGTCCGTATTTCGGGAAAGTGATGTAGGGTATTAAATAATCGGCCATGCCCGACCGTAAGATTTTTTGTTTATTGTTTGATTCAAGTTTAAATCAGATAACCATATTTTAATAGTTTGTGAAAGTAAATTTTTTTTTTTTTTTTTTAATACTTAAATCTATCTCTTACCTTCCCTTCTGTCCCATATAAACTTACAGAGATATGCTTTTTATTAGACGTTTTTATTAGACGAGTGGTGTTATCCCTTAACAAAAACATTAAACATCCCACACTAGTTCGGCTAATACAATTCTTTATTTATTTCTATAATAATATATCAAAACTTATAATTACTTTGCCCAGACTTTTGTGGACAGACTTGGTCCAATATTAGCGAAATGAATCTTCTTGCCAATGATTTTATTGCTATCCATTTGCTTTTGTCATAAAATTGTCTGAAAATTACACTTTTTGACAATATAAAGTCGTGTCTTTCCGTACGTACGTACGTATCCTTATACTTATTGAAAAATCCTCCTAATACTGATAATTTCTACGTCAAACGTCAAACTACCCATAGACCCACTTTCTCTTATACCTCTATATTATTCAATATCACTTTTTGAATCGATTTAAGCTTGTTTGTGTGTCCGTGTCTCCGTCTGATCAACCTACAAGTCAATGTTTCAGATATTTTGGCTAAATTTGTACAGTGTACACGTGTTTTGGTCCAAAGACAAACGCTAATGAAAGTGATTCGAATTGGATCACTTCTTCGATCAATCGGTATATCATACGTCATACGAAAAAATGTTAAAATTTTCACAACTTTGCGGCAAAAATTGCTAAATAATAGTGCGTTGGCGTTCTAAATTGATTTTATTGATTGACAAAATTTGGATCGGATAAGGCAATTTTTTGATCCTACCGCCATAACTATCCTTCCAATAGAAAATGAATCTTTATATGGCTTAAAATGGCTTAATTTTCATTGTTTCTTGATGAAAGAAAATTTCTTCATAATAATAATTTGATATAAAAATTAACCTTAGAGATCATGGTGTTTGGCCACGTAGCTGCGCCATTTCAATTCCAACCCATAGAAAAGTTGTAATGGGAAATAAATCTGTATATGGGAAAATTGTGCAATTTTTGATATTTTATGATGAATTACTCTTCGTAAGAGTAATTTAATATGAATGAGTAGGCTTTCGCCGTGAAAAACATCGCATATGACGACGACGTGTTATGAAATATTAAATCTCCTATGCCAAGAATGTCGATTTTTTTTTGACATTTTATGATGAAAATGGGTCCATAGTGATAGCATAGCATAAAAATTGACCATAGGGAATTTGAATTCCATAGGTCTATTCTTTAGACTGTCCTTAAAGGTAAGGCCCAAGCAAGACAAATTCTAATTTTGCAGTTTCTTGTTTTTGTAACGTAAGCAACTGTAAAATGATAAATGTCTTGACAGTATACAGTAAATAGTTAGTGTATTGACAATCCTCCGACATGAAAAGTATGTCTTTACATAAAAATAATGTATAATTTTTGACGTATTAGGTGAAGTAGTGTGGGATGTGAGTTTTGAAATCTTGTCTGACTATAGCGTTCGTACTTGTTTCTTATTATCATACACTTTTTTTATTACTTATTATCCTAGTATTAGTCTACAATTTTAGAATCGTGAACATGTCCTGCTATGTTTAAATATTCTTCGACTATTACTCGAAGATTTTTTTTTTTTTGATAAAAAATGCCAGCTCAGTAAAAGCTCAGTCAAAGACAGATTCGCACATGTTACACGTAACCCACTGGGATATGCAAGAAGAAAGTCAAAAGGCAAATTTCATCTGAAACCTTTAATTGCTCGGCAGAAGTGCTTGTATTCGTTTCAATTAGCCTTAGCGTCATATCTACTTAGTAGTCGTCTTGAGCAAGCTATGCTAATGTATTTTTTTCTTTGTTTTTTTTTTTTTGTTTTTTTTTTTTGAAAATGCTTTCAAATGTTCGTAAACGCTTTCTAAACATGTCTTTTAATGTATTGGGGAAGTCAGAAATGGACAGGTAAGTTACTACTGGCTGTAATATTTCAGTGGAAATTCATTTGACGCAGTCAGTCTTTTGGGAGCTTTTGAAGAAAAAGCTAAGAATGTTCAGGTCAGGTGATCAATTTGTTTTCCATATATACGCGAAGGTTTGAAGCATCTATCCATCCATTGAGTTAATAAAATAAAAATTAATTTTCTAAAAAATTTACTTTACATTGCTTTTCGTTTGCTCGTAAGGCTTTTTTACCTGCAAGACGGAAGCACACTATATGCTTTACAATAAATACTCTTCCTAATCTTCCTACTGCAATGTAAAGGATTTAAAAAAAATTTTGCGAATTTCATAAAATGACGAAGAATAAATATGAATAAAAATGAATTACGTTACATTACGTTTTTCTCCAAGCACTTATAATTCTTTCGCTATTTATATCCTAAGGTAGCATAAAATTAATTCTTGTTGTTCTTATATACTTTCCTTGAGAAGCCTAATTTATATGTCAAACCATTACCATTACCTTGGCCTAAATTTTGATCATAAAATATTAAATAACCGACGTTGTCGTGTGTCGTGTGTCGTGTGTCTTGTCATTTTCATGTTCACTGAAGAGAGGATTTAATAAGTGCTTCCATTTCATCTAAAATTGCCGCATTCTTTGGTAACGAGATAATACTATTTTTTACAGATTTTCATCGAGAAATATTGAAAAAGGGTTAACTTTGCTTATATAACTTAAATTAATGAGTTGACTCTCTTGACCAATGCCATCTTAGTGTCGATGGCCAAAACAACTGAAATCTACTCCCAAGGTATAATGACAGGTGGATTAATATCCAGTTTTGTGTTTTAGGTGCTTTGCATCTCCACTTGATTCTTACGTAGCCTTGTATCGCGAATGGAGTAGTGTTTTAAACATATCTAGCGACAGATGACACTCGCACTTGCTAGTTAAGGTAGTGAGTGTTTATGCAAAAACCTTTAATTTGGTATTGGATGATAAGGTCTAGTCCAGATGTTAATTAGATGAGAAACCATTTTGTTGATAGATCGGTTGGCTGTGATCGCGAAAGGCTTTTGTCGTTACGATGCCTAGCTGTTAATAAGATTAACAATGAGCCATGAGTTTTGCGGACGTTTATCGTAATTGATGTTCCTATAGGAAGCCTGGTCAAGCCTGTCCATAGTTAAGAGGATTGTATTCATTACACACAATAGAAAAGAATCACTACGCATGTGAGAACGAATGTTATTTGATAGCTGACATTGGAATGAAATAACTCGGTGTAGATTGAGTCCGATCTGCGAAAGAGCTGCAAAAATATCCGCTATAAAGATTGTTACAGTCATTGCAGTCATCCCCTTGAAGCCAAATACATATTTATGTTTGGCGTAATGTTTATGGTAAAGTTCCATTCCAGAGATTAAACAGATGGCTGGCAAATCATTTTAAGCGATACGTAGCGATCCTTTAAAATTTACTCAATATCAATACAATTAAGCGAGTTTTGTAACTGATCCCGTGTTTTATCCAAACAATTTATATAAAAAAGTTTTTACCTTATATTTGCACTTATACGTTATAACTTAAAAACGATCGTTTTTCAATCTTCTAAATGTTTGTATCGCTGTGACGATGTTTTTTCCATCGAATCTCTCAACTGTCGCTGCTGCAGGTGTTTGCCGAAGACTTGCTTCTATTCTAATCGGTTAAATGCTTTTTTTTTATTTGCTTTCGTTTTTCTAATGAAAACATTTTTTTATTTTAATAATGATACAATCAATATATACATATATATATATAAGATAATAAGACGTGATAAAAATGTGTTTACTTTTTTCTCATTTTGTTTTTATGATAAATTAAGCTTTTTATCTGATTTTAATTGATTTCATCAGAAGCATATTTTGTTTTGCACACTACCTTCTTACTTTCCACACGCATGGGACGATATTTTCCTGCATGGTAAACAATAGCTTTACAGCAGGCCAAGTCCAAGTTGGTAAAAAAAAAAAAAAAAAAAAAAAAAACTGATTTATAAATTAATGAACGAATTTTGCTGAGATTTTAGTAGAGAGTAGTATCCAGTTTGTCGAGCAATGGAGGTATGGGAGACGAAATCTTCAGGTGATCTTCATTCATCGCAAATTTCTTCTAGCATTTACTTCTCACGTTATACGACCTCCATACACCACTTGTGGTAAAAGATCTATTAAATTTGTGCGGACATACCTAACACCCGGTAGGGCTTAGAGTAGACCCTTCTTTCGTTATACCGATCGATTCAGAATCGTTTTGCGAATCGATCTAAACGTGTCTGTGTGTTTATGTTCAAGCTATAGGTCGCAATTTTCGAGATATTTTGATGAAATTTGCTTCAATGACGAATGCTACTGAAAACGATTCGGATCAGTACACTTTTTTGACCACTCCCCATATAATGCTTTATTTTGAAAATCCATTTTTAAAAGTGATTGCAATTTTCAAAATTTCTTGACAAAACTCACTGAGTAATATATAGTATTTCGAAATTCTCAATTGGTATCAGATATTTGGTTCGGCCGGATCAATTCATTGAACCCCCTCTCACCAAACCCTTCCAACAAAAATTTAAATTTTATATGAAAATATTTAAGAATTTTTACTTAATTATTATCAAAACAAGTGAATAACTGTACTAGGGCGAAGTGGTGTAGGGCATCTAGCGGTTGACATTGCCCGATTATATTATTATTATTATTATTATTATTATTATATAAATTTAGCCAGAGAATAAATTCTAAGACTAAAGTCTTAAAGCACTAGCATCTTATCTAAGGCTCTCGGCTTTATTTTTATTAATATTATTTTTATTATTATTATTATTATTATTATTAAAAATTCTACCGCACTTGAGATTTGAACCCACGACCATAGAGAATTGCTAGTCGAGACACTTGCCTACTCGGCCACTTAGGCGGATGTTGCCCGATTATAATATTCTTATTTGTTTCTATTTAGCTATACTTCTTTTACAGCGCCAAGGTCAAGCCCATCTTTTACTATCAATTAATAGAAATAGGGATAACTTGGAATTCGATAAACATGGTAAAATGATGAACCAATCAACCAATCCGAACCAAGCTTAAATTTCATTTCAAATATAGGTTATATAACCAGTTCTCAAAAAATATAACCAATAGGGCACATGCAGTAATTAAGCGATTTTCCTAAAATATTCAAAATCATTTTCAGGATTCAGACTCAATTCAATATAAAAATATAAAAGCTTTCTAAATGTAAATGAATTTATCTCTGCTTAAAAGTTGATAAAGTTAACTATTATTGGAATACGTTCCCATTATTTTGTATTAATTTATCCATTATTTAACAGTCATTATCGATTATTTGTTATCCGTTCGAAAAATTATTAATAGAATTGTCTCTGGTATTCAAAAATATGATTTCAGATTTAACCAAACGTTGTATTAACCCAAAGTAATTACAGCGAGGATCATGAATAATTAGTATTGTGATCTGGAAAGCAGTGAAGCAAAGGTAAAAAGGTCATATGTCATATAAAGCACTTAAAAAGCTTTCAAATTGATGAGCGTAACACACGCAAACACCAAAACGCAATTATCAAACAAAAATGAGTAAAAAAAAAAAAACGCTTTACACCGTCCTTAAATTACAATTTCTACGAAAGCTTATAAGGAATAAAGAAAACGTTATTTGTCTTAAATCCTTAATTGATATAATAATCAGGCTAATTCATATTATGTTTTATTTATCCGAAAATAGCAAATAAAACAAAAGTTAACAATAATAGCAAGTATATACGTGAGCATGTATGTACAAACAAATTCCCATTTATATATAAATAATCATATTTTTTACTCGTAGTGCATGCACAAAAGTGTCAAATGACCTCGTTTTAAGCCAAATTAAAATATGAAGACTGAAATGAAATATAAAAAATAACCAAAAAAAAAAAAGAAGAGTAACGTCAACTAAACGACGCAAACGACAAATCCGACACAACATAAAAACAATGAAAATAAAACAAACAAAAAAAGAAAAAAAATTCTTCAACGGATATACAGACAAGCAAAAACGATTTGCCGAAGTAAGTCAAAATAAATAAATAAAAAAAAATAAAAAAAAAAATACATGAAAACTTCTTCATAGAGATGTATAGGATGAAAGGGGTTAATAACAAAAAAATAATAAAAAAAGAAAGCAGCAAACAGCATTAAAGGCCAAAAACTATGTAACAATGGACAGCATCTAAGGAATATGCACATACAAATATACAGCGATTGAAATAACAATTAATATAAACAGCAATCGCCTTTGAATGCATGCATGTATGCATATATTACACGTTCGACGACAAAAGAATGTCCTTGAAAATGAAAATTATTGCAAAAGGATAGTTTGAAGAAAAAGTGCACAGAAAATAAAATTTTTGTTTAATGCGGGTAGAATTGCAATAATAAAATTGAGCGAAATAGAGAAAGAGAGTAAAACTCTATTTTCATAGCCGGTCGTAGTTAGTGAAAATAATTCTTTTTTTATTTGTCTTTTTATTTGTCTTTTTATTTTCTTCTGTGTCTTTTTTTTTTTTTTTGTAAAAGTTTAAACAATAACAACAAAAAGTACGCAAGTAAGCAACAGAGTTAATATATAATATTTATACCCTATACATACACATTTACAAATAATTGCTGAAATAAATGCCGTATTGCCGCTAATAGTAACAGCTGTTCATTGTATAGGCAGAAAACACGGAGAAGGAGAGAAACACATTGAAAACACACTTCGTGTACACGAAGTTTGCAGAAGAGAACGAAACGCAAAAAATACGAACAGAGCAGCACTATGCCAACTTGATTTTAATGAGACACAATAACAGTCAGCTATAGACGAGACCGTCGGCTTCACCACTATCAAATAGCAATTGAAGAGTTTAGTTCTGTTTTCAACCCCGACGAAGTGGGTTTTATACGGCCGGTGTAATGTTTGAGGAATAATATTTGAGTAAAATTGCAACAACAAAATACAAGCAAAACATTTGTCATTTGTTTCTTTCTGCACGAAAAGCTAGAAAAGAGTAAACTGTTATTGAAAAGAGTAAATAAATGTTAGTAACAGCTTTAAAAAAAAAAATTTAACAGAATCGAAAACTGTAAAATTTAAAAAGAGCGTTCTTTCTCGCCTGCATGAGCAGGGGAGTGAGTGCAGTATAAGCGACTTGGGTTTTTTTTTTTTTTTTCGATTAATATTTTGTTCATACAGTTGCTGCTGTTCTTTTTACAGATTTTGCTTTATTGAGTTTTAACACAATGTTTTTGGTGATGAAGATTTATTTTATATTTGTTAGTGTCGCTGAGAATATATGAGCGAGTGTGCGTGTGTATACGAAATTTAATTTAGTTTTTAAAACTAATCATTTGACTTCCATTTGTTTCTTGTCCTTAAAAATATTTTGCATCTATTTTCAATATTATTATTATTATTGTTATTGTTATTGTTATTATTATTACTATTATTTTTTTTTTTTTTTCAAAAACGAAAACTAATAAGAAAATTCAACAAATTGTTAAAATATATTTCTAATCAATGCGATTTAATGCAAAATATTAACAGTACAGCGAGAGAAAAAAGAAATGCATGAAGCGTTTATTATGTATTTTCTAATCAAAAGAAAAGAAAAAAGTTTTCTTGGTGTTTTCTTTTGTTTTTCTTAATACGAAGTTTTCGTGTTGTCATTGCGTGTCTTGTTTTAACTTATTTTTTTTTTCCTTTTTTTATTTTTCCTACGCCTTCTTCTTTCCTTACATGTACGTTTTTTAAATTGCTTTATCTACTGCTTATCATATCACGCTTTTTCTTTACCTAAAACTAAATGTCATCAACAATTTCCGTTTTGTTGGCGTTTCCTTTGACTATTAAAACAGTAATATTAACAAAATATTATCTGTGTGGCTTCGCTTTTTCTTCTTATTTTTCTGTTTTCAATCGAATATGAAAAGCAAAGCAAACAAAACAAACATGGCTACCATTCTTTATAAATATAACTGAACATACTTTTTGCTTGCGCTCTCTCACTCTCAGTGCCTTCTGCATGTTTCGTATTTGTATGCAAAATATACTCTGATGAGTTATTATGTTCAATGTTAAGGAAAAACATAAAACAGGAAAATGGTGTTTTGGTTATTTTTTTTTCTTTTTTTTTTCTTTTTTTTTTTTTCTTACTAAGGAAATTCGTGTGTATAAGAGAATAAAAGAAAAGGTGTTAGAAAATATATATAAATCATAAGAGATGAAATATTTAAAATTATTTATAAAAACAAAAATAGTTGTGTAAATAAAAAAGTGTTTTATTATATTTTAGTTTATATTATATAGGAGGAGATTTTTGTAAAATCTTTGTGTACAATTATTATGAGTATCACGCTTAAAAGAAACCATTAATCGAAAGCCCTTAAAAAATACAAAAAAATATTTTGTGCATAGAAACAAGTGTTAGTTATTAGCCAGCCGAATGGCCTAAATGACCAAATGCCACCCTTCAAACGTGTATCTTGCGTAAAACGTTCAAAATAAAGGAAAAAAAGAAAAGGAAAGATATCAACAAAAATACACACAACTTCCGTTCAATATTAAACAAAACAAAAATCATCTTTTTCAATATTCATATACCATTGCATGGTTTATGATCAAGGATTAATTCACGGCTATTCGTGAATGTATGTGTGGTAAGTGCTAATTTACACTTACTTACAATCAATTGAAAGCATAATTATTCTTACAAAAGTGATTATGCAATTCCTATAAAGATGGAAGATATTTTGTTTTTCTGTAAGAAATTGCATTGTCCACGAAAGAAACTATTGACATTTTTACCCGTCATGATACGTACCTATATATATATATATATATATAAACATTTCATTTTGTACATACATTTTAAACCTTTCTAGCCATTATCATGCAATTGAACTCACTCAATGGTCATAATTTCCGGTAACGGACTTGGATCAATTCTCCTCAATTAATGTCCTCTATTTTCACACACAATCGCACTATAATGAGGATTATCGTTTATTAAATCCCGCCAAATAGTCTGCTAGTAATGTTGTAATGTTATCGATTAGAAGGAATCACTTGAAATTGTACTATCTACAGTTAATTGCATCGACAGAATCGCATGTTTAGACGGAAAAATATTTAAAAAAAACAAAATTAGATTTACTCACAATATTGACTTTTGGATTCTTTAGCTTTTAACTTACATACCTATGCAGTTATGCAGTGTTTGTAAACGAAACTAAGACGAAAAGATTGCAATGTAAACGTATTCCATGAACAAGACATATATGACCAGAATTTATTCATTCATTCATTTTTTGCAGTTGTCATTACATCGATGTGTTTTTGGTAAGAGAAAATTAAGGAAATATTATCAAAAAGGTGTGGCTGTCCGAAAGAAAGAAGAAGTGATGGGGATCTTCTTAAGCAATCTTAGGCAAAAAAAAAACATCCACATTGCCGAAGGGAAAATAAGTAACTATTCTTCAATGATCGAACCACGAAAGCAGATCTTTTTTTTTTTTTTCAAAGGAAATTTTTCGGAATTTTTCTCTTATATCGTAATTCAATTGGAATCTTTGAAATGCGTTTATTTTGTGAGAAAAGTCACATCCATGTGCAATCAATTTTCTTTTCGCACTGTCACGATTGATCGCTATGTAAAGAGTTAAATTCATTCATTTTACACAGTTTCATTCGATTTGGTGCACTTTGAATATTTTGAGAACAATTTCATCTTTTGGTGTATTATGTTAAGTTGTAATAATATAAATACTCATGTAACAACATTAATATTAATCGCGAGTTATGGATCGGAGGTAAACACTCATCTCTTCGGAGTACAAATATTGTCTTTTTTTTTTTCCCCCTCTTTCTTTTGCACGTAGCATAAACGTTCAAAGTCTGTCATGCTCGGTAAAGCCTTTTACACTTAAATGAAAAAAAGTCGTTTTAATATCGCATACAATTATAATAAAAATACATACATACAAAAATTATTAGTCGAGATTTGTTATTAAAATTAGTAAACTATAAGAAAATTAATGGAAGCTAAAAGTAGAGATAAAGTCGGGTTTTTAGATAGTCCTGAGAAATATTCGCGCCAAATTTGAAATGGATGTGTCCTTACTTTCAGTTCGTCCTTTTCATTAACGTGGCAAATAAAAATACTCGCCAGTATACCCGGTTAACTAACTTGAAGCTCTTAGTCAACTTAACAGTGTTTGTCTGCCTACCGCTGTCTGCTGAAATGGATCGTCTAGCATACGTAGATAAAGGCCACATATCAAAAAAAGGATGATCCCGCTCTCAATATGCTATATAAACTATAACTTCAGAGCGAATAATATTTCGAAACTTTTATCAAGATTGTTGCAAGGTGGGAGTGCGCACGATGCACGATGTGGGAGAACTGAATTATGAGGAAAAAGTGGTAAATTACAAGCTATAAGAAATATTAATGAAAAGTTGATGCCATAGAGAGCTAAAAATAAACACCAACTGGCAGTTAATAAACTTGACTAGATATTCAATAAAATACATTATAATCCCAATTTACTAAGTTGATCTTGTAAATAATCGAGATTCGCTCTGAGGCAGATATTATTACCTTTTCGATTATGACCACCACCACCATCACCACCACCACTACCATTACCACTTAAGGAACAGATGGGTGGAATACATTAGGCATGTGCTCTTCGACTCATAGCACGTGCAGATAGGCATCAAAGATCGCTGCGTAAAATTCGGAGTCAATTTGTCACCTGTTATTGGACTATTGTCGATCCTAAAGTTAAAGTAGAACACTAAAGATTGTTGTATGTAAACGTCAGAGGTGAGCGCTGAACTGAAGCAGAGTACATTACTGCGGTAATGCAATGCACAATACAACTATGACGCAAAATTTGCCTTCCATTGCTGCAACAAAATCATAAAACACTAGAAAAATTTAGTGATACGTTTAGGGAACTAGGAACAGCAAAGAGATTAGAATACATTTAAAAAAGTTTATTTATTAAATTTTGCGTTTTTAACCGAAATTTGTTTGTTTATTACATTTTGTAAATTACTTATAATTAACAAAATTTAATATTTTAAAATTATATGACGCTTGAAATGTTGTTTGCACACCAGTAATGCATGCAAGCTGTATATTCAACTATACGCAAATACATGCAACTTTATAATATTTGGACATTTGAGAGTATAAAGCGCAATGCATACGCATGCGTTATGTTAATCTCTGTGCTTGATAAAAAAAAAAAAAAAATTCTTCAACAATAGGGAAAACATCACAACAACTTGCGGGGTTCATGTCGCAAAGATCCCTATGGGTCACATGTCCACAACAGTCAAAGCATTGTTGATTACAATCTGTAAGAGATATTTGATCTAAAATCAGGTTCGAGGCGAACTCCGACTTCCTATTTTTATTCACATTGCCTATCATAGAAATCGATGATAATCAATTGAACCGAGTCATGTCCAGTTTTATCTTCCTGTACGAAATTTAAAATTTAAATAAACGTTTAATACATCGATTCAGAAAACACTCTTGCAACTGAGTGAGTAAGTGAGTGGAAAACACGAAAATTAAAGATAGCGAAACGTCGCATAGCCTAAGGTGATAGCCTAAGATTCAATGGATTTAGAAAGAAGACTTTGCTTGGCTGCCCGCCACTTTCCCACCCACTTTCAATATACTGATTGATTGAGAACTTTTTTTCTTTGTCCATCTGATGTCTCTCCGTCTTATAACTGACCATGTACTGATAGGTCGCAGTTTTTAAAAATATATTGACGGCATTCAATACATTGATTGATATGTTTTCCCTCAAGAGCCAAACCTTACTGAAATGAAAATTCATACAACGCTTCATATTAAAAAGAAGAAAAAAAACTTACAATAGTCAAAATATATTGAGAAAAATCGTTGAGTAAATAGGAATTCAGTGATGTGGATAAGTGTTTCCGAGACAAGTAAGGCACAAATACAACAAAATAGTCCAATTTGAAGTATTCACATAGTAAGAATATATTCATGATAGTGATTTACCATAAAGCGTAACCGCAACTTTTGTCACGTAGGTGAACCGTAAACCGCGTAAGGAAGGGCTCTCATGAAACCTGTAAGTGTTTATATGGCGATAGAGCCTAATTTTTATTTATTTATTTATTCATTTTAGCCTATAAAAGCATATTTAGCCGAATTAAGCGGCACGATTAAGATTAAAGCCTTCCATTATGTCACTACAAGGGAAGACATCGATGATAAGGCATAGCAAAGTTAACTATAGTACACAGTAACTATATATGCAGCTACTTACAAAGTATGATCTATTCCGCTGTGATTCAAACTCGTGGCCGCTGACTTAGTAGTCGCGGGGTCCTGTTCTCCCCTGCGATGCTACGCGATCGCATAGCCCATCTTAGTGCCTTCAATACCTTATGACAAAAATAAGTGCTTGAGAAGAAAAGCAATTTCGACCAAAATTTCGCTACGTCAGTCTAGATTCTGGTCCGCTCCCATAAAACAGCTCCCATGCAAAGTATGCGTGTAATTGTAAACCAAGGATCATTTATGCCACTTTCTCGCAAAAATAAATGAATTTTATGAAGTGCAGCAGTGTAGAGTATTTCATGACAGGCCATATCTGACTATAATACTTTTGCCAGTATTAGAATATATTTCCTTTGCCAAAGCGGCCTACAAACGAATTGTAGAAAATTTTTAAAATAGATCGCTTGCAATAGATGACAACTTTCGCAGCGATACCAATCTAAATGAAGTAGAAACATAATGAAGACATACATATATATCTGAATCTGAAATCTCTAATCAAGATTTGGATAAATCACATAATGCCTTTAAGTGCTAAAAGAAAATTGTTAGCTCAATTTTGGTAAAACCTATGGCTTGTGGAGTACGGGAGCACGGGAGCACGGGGTAAGGTAGGGAAAGTATTTCTTATTAAGACTTTGGTCTTTTCGTATTGTAGCGTATCTCATCAATTTGTCAAGATTCCCTTGCCCGTTATTAGAGGCGAATTTCGGCTTTCCTTCTATGCGGGCCTCGCTCCTACTATATCATATCTGCATTTGGCGCTCGGGGACAAATCGCCCTCGTCACGCCATTGAGTAATAAGGAGTTAAGCCTTCACGGCAGTGCGTATTCAGGTAAAGCATCCGAAGACGTCTGGATTATGCGGTTAAAGCTTACTTTGTAGATCAGTCAGTTCAGGTTTTCAACCCTCATTAAAATATATTATTTTATTTATTTTATTTATTTATTTTTATTTATTTATTTATTATATATGTATCAATTTTTGTGACTTTATATGGAGTCTGTGAGCCTAACTCCTAAACTTAGACAGAATTTTCGATAGAAAGTTTTAAAGTATATCGCTGTTAATCTAAAAATATTATTGTGTATAAAGGGGAGAGATCAACATCACGTTCCGTAAGCAAGAAAAAAACAACTTGTTTTAACGTGAAAGTGATCGGGGTCCCTACGCTCGACAACAAAGGCTAAGGGATTTAAAAGAAGAAAAAGAAAAATGCTCATAATTCGATTGAGTACTGATCGTCTGAGAAAAGCTTTCTCGTAAACGATATGCGTCTCTACATGTCTAGTATCACACGCAGACGCAGCTTTTTGAAACATTCTTCAAGATAAAACCAAATATTCTATTTTTTTTTTTTTTTTTTTTTTTTGACTTATTTTCAGCGTTGTCTAAATATTATCATAAAATAGGGTACAAATATTATTGAGTACAAGAGTACTGAGTACTCAAAACTTCGGCTGCTTCTAGTTGCTTCGGTCGCCCAGTTAATGAAAAACTTTTCGCCTTCATTTGATAGACATTCAAGCTGTTTGTCTCCCTATTAGGACTCGTTATTTCTTACTTGATTTAGTCATTTAGTCAATAATCAATAATAAATCGAATGTTTTCACACTGCAATGTTGCAGTATTACGTTAAGCATTGCAAGCCTTACTAATACTAATATAAATGGAGAAACACTAGAAATTGTTTTTTTTTTTTTTTTTTTTTTTTTTTTTAATTAAATGTGGTTGGGAGATGGCAGTGCATATAGTAATCGAAAGAAGTTTTACTCACGATTTCCGCCGAATCTTTGAATCGACAACGAGCTTTTTTTTTCTTTTTTTTTTTACTTATTTACTTTGTATAATTATTATTATTTATTTATTTTTTTATTTACTAATTTATTATAATATGGAAAAGTTTGGTCGTTTTCTGGATTAGTTTGTGCTAAGATTCTCTAATGCCAAATGTTTAGAATTGATTTATATATAACTTCGTATATATTTTATTACTCATTAGCAACTGTTGTTGTAATAAGAACATGTAACACTCATAGGAAATGTTTTTGTTGCTCGATAAATTGCTTGGTGAGTTTATTTTTATTGGAAACTCTAATAAAATTTTCTCAAATATTTTATTTTATTATTCGTATAAGTCGACTTAACTCATTTGGCAAATTAAGCAACTCGCACATGCAGTCGACATGACGTATGAATGATTTCAATTTTTATAAATTTAAAAAAAAAAAAAAAAAAAAAAAAAATAAAAAAAGAATAAAAAAACTCAACTACAAATCCCATTATATTGCTTCTAAATAATGCCCAACAGTCCCTTCTCATACACTTTATATTAAATTTTGTTTCGTTGCTTGTTAGGCTGTGTGATCGCCCCTTTGTGTCTGTGTTTTTATATAAAAAAAAAAAAAAAAAAAAAAATAATGCAGACCAACTAACTAAACGAAATTACCTTTTATGGCACACGCGTCGGTTGCAACCATGTGCATGGAGATATGTACGTCGTGAGAGATGAATTGCTACAGAAGTTGCAATCAAAAGAGATTAAAATACGCAATGGCTTGAAACAGTAATCCTCTATTGGATAACGTAAGTTTGATAAGTTCCAGAGAAAATTTGTTAGAAGTTTTCTATTAACGTGTGCCACTCATCGTTTTCCCTCCAATTCATTTAATTCTCGAAATATTGACATGTTATTATTCCACCCTTTCTTACTGGATGTAAAAAAAATCCTTTTTTTTTCTTCTTCTTCTTCTTCGTCTTCTTCTGCGTACTTAGGTGGCGATGGTTCATAAATTTTATAAAATAATTGTACATAAAGCATATTGATACATATATGAGCATATCTACAGTCCAGTCCGTCAGATATTCTCCCGAATTTTTATGGCTGCAAGCGCTGGATCAAAGACAATATGACAGAGAAACAGGAAACATAACGCATAAAGCAGCTACTGAACTAAAATCTGGTACAAGTATTACAAGTGTAAACAACACAATCTTTTGGAGCTTTGAACAGGTCGGGGTTGGTGGGAAAAAAAAATTTAAATCGTACAAGCATTACTTTTTCTGCTAAATTCAAAGCACATCCGTTCTGTGTTGTGCGGAGAATAACGGTGTTCTGGATACCCAACGTACAAACTATACACAGTTTTTTTTTTTGTATATCGCAACTGCGTTCCTTAGAAATCCATGTAAAAAAAATCGTGGAAAAAGAAGCATGCGACATATGGTAAATTCAGTATACTCGTGTAAGATAAACAAAACTGTATATATTTTTTCAAAAAAAAAAAAAAAACGTGCAACCGCTCCACTGTGCGCTTCTGCTTCCACCGATGTGGCCGATGTGTGCCCAATGCCAACCAGCATGAAGAAACTTCCAGTGTTTCTACTGAATTTGAAGTCGATATCTTCATTTTTGTGACCAGACGAGAGCCAACAACACAATACTACATGGACGCACAGAGGGACCGACATGATTTGATCAATTCAGAATTGTACGCAAAAAAAACCTCCTTCAGTGGTGGGTATAAAAAGCATTCATTTTTATTACAAAAACCATTAAAATTGCTGTAAAATCAAAATTCAGGCCATAAGTACATACAACGTGCAAAAATTGAAATTGAATTTTGGAATAAAAATCAATTTCCAAACTATTCATCGCTACTTGATAACAAGCGTGTATTTTTATTACGAAGTGGATCAAAAATAGTACCACCAGTAGTAGATATGTCTGGCGCAACTTGCGGATTTAATTCATATGAAGAATTTTGTTCGTTACGAACGACCAAGCAGCAGAGCAAGTCACAAACCGTATGACTTTTGATTACAGTATTCCCTCAATTGTATCTTATTGCTGTATACATAAGTTTCCATGAGACAGACAATTAGTCAAAATTGGAATTAAAAAAAATTTTTCCTTTTTTTTTGAATTCGCGCTAGAAAAAAAAATTCGTGTACTGCTCACTGATGAACCGTGTTATTTTAAGACCAGAGTAAAAGAAGAAGTATGTGAAAAAAGGGTTAGGGTGTACAACTATAGTGCAGGCTTAGACGACATTAATGACACCCGTTGCTCCAGCAAAATGATTAGCAAAAACCGCTTTCCGATGCATTTAAGTCGGAAAATGAGTGCATTAACCCCTAAGTCAAGTCCGGCATACGCAGGTTGAATTTATCGAACGGGATTAGTTTAGAAATATTTTATTTATTAATTTTTTCTTCTTGTTATTATATGTCTCTTACCATCACTTTCTATACTTATCATCATTTTCTGAATCGATTTAAATCTGTGTGTGTTTTTAAATTTCATAAAGTGGATACCAATTCTTTTTGCAAATTCTCTACTCCAGTCCTCTGAAGTGTGGAGTATCCTTTAACATGTGGAATCACATTGATTGACAAATTGCTTCCCACCTTATTCTTCTAATTCTTTTTATTATAATTAATTAATTTAGCCTAGAGAAAGAAACTCAAAGAGTCAAAAGTCTTAAAGCACTAGCGCCTAAGGTTGCTTACCAGCTTTATTGAAACTCTATCTCATTTGAGAATTAAAGACACGATCATTAAATTGTTTGTCTCTCGAGATTCTTTGCCTATTCGATCACTCGGGCGGATAAAACAAATGATAGCATAAATCGCAATAATTGCAATAAATCTCGATCGACTTATAATATCTATAAAATAAGTACGAGATAAGCCGGAGCACTTATAATATTGTTCTCTTCTTGTTTAACTTTGATTACGTAAAAGGGGGTAAAGATTGTAAAGATGATGATGATGATGGAAACGAATCGTTTAAATCGCAAGTTAGATGTTCAGACTTCGAAAGTAACGAACACAATTATTATTATTTAAAAAGGGTTAAAGTAAAAATTCGACCAACTGCCAGAACATATATGTGCATGTTCCGGTACTTCCTTTTTGGACAGGAACGACGTTCCGGACCGTTCCGGCTCGACAACAAGAAGAACAACAACGCCATCGCTTATAATGCATCCTTCGGTATAGACGACGACGACGACGACGATGTACGATTAAATTTGTTCATAGGCCATGAATTCGACAACGAACATGCACATATATAATCTGGCAGTTGGTCGAATTTTTACTTTAACCCTTTTTAAATAATAATAATTGTGTTCGTTACTTCCTTTTGGTACTTCCTTTTTGGACAGGAACGACGTTCCGGAGCGTTCCGGCTCAACAACAAGAAGAACTGACTGTCAAAAGACGGATGGAACTTTATATTCGCCCGGAACTTTAGTGTATGAAGAATCGGGAGATCGGACCACGGGAAAGCCAAATAAACCAAATGATGTATAAACAGAAAGTAAAACACACGGGCGTATGAATGCTATGAAAAAGATTCGCCAAAGATCTGAGCTAAGAAGTTCGCCAGAACTGACTAGAGAAAAGCTAAACGAATGATGATAATGATGAGTCAACCAAAGAACAGAGGAACTGTGGAATGAAACTAGATATAGAAATACACACCGACGAAGAACTGACTGTCAAAAGGATGGACGGAGGGAACTTTATACTCGCCCGGAACTTTAGTGTATGAAGAATCGGGAGATCGGACCACGGGAAAGCCAAATAAACCAAATGATGTATAAGCAGAAAGTAAAACACACTTCCTTTTTGGACAGGAACGACGTTCCGGAACTAAAAATTATTTCTGATAACGAGAATTTATAGCAAACATTAGAAGAAAAAAATATGAAATTTTAAAAAAGTAAAGATTTCACGCATACATAAATTTTAAATGCAAGCGGACCGTACGTTACTCATTCCTGGTATAGTTTATTCCCATACCCAAATGGGCCTGCGGTTAATGCTAAGAATTTTTATTATACAGTTGTTGTGAACTAGAATTTCCAGATGTTGGTTTCCAGTATTGGTAGATGTTTTAAACTTTATTAGTTAGTAGTATTACTTATTATTATTATTACTCATAGCACAGAGCGCCCGTCTACCCAGGATCGGACCTCTCTATATAATTATATATACGCGTTCCGGTAAAAAAAAAATTCATGCACATCACCACTGATTTGATTATAAGTAAGTTCAGCTAATGGTTTTACTGGCTGACAAAGTTGATATCAAAAAAAAAAATGTTACAAATTGTCGATTACAGATGAGATATAGTGCAGCATTAATATAACAGCTTCGACAAATGTCGTTAGATTACAACCATTTGCAAAACACAGTGCGTGCTGGCTTCACACTTATATATGATTGAGAAAGTTCCGAGAAAAATAAATAATCCCCAGTGTTCATACGGACAGACAGAAATTCGGTCTACTTTCTCCCTCACATCTACTTGATACATATATGAAGACAATTAACAAAAAACAGAAAAACCGATATTTCATAATGTGTGCAACATTTCTGTTTGTAGCGCGCGGACATGCCCATCAAAATAGTTGGCACAATATTTTTATTGACATTTATATGAAATTTTTATGGCAACATTTTTTAAAAGTTTACAAGACATATATAGAATATGCCAAGATATGCCCGTTTACTTTCATCTATACACGGCTCGGCTCGAGCTTTCCATTCGAATCAAAATATCATTTTTTTAAGCGGTTTTTTTTTTTTTTTACTTTCGAGAATTGTCAGAAATGAAAAGAAGCTGAATTAGACGAAAATTGGTTTGCAGAACGATTTGAGTTAAATTTCTGCTGATAAAGTCTCTGACGAATCAACGCAATATGATAATGGTGATGGAAAAATCAAGAGTCAGAGAATCTCTCTCTCTACAATTTTAACTTCGCATATATGACACATGGAGAATAAATAACATTCAGGGTTAATGGGTAGACTGCGGCAGAAAGGACTAGCATTACGCTAAGCCCCGATTCTCAAAGAAAGCTAGATATGCATAAAGTAGGGATAATGTCTTTAGTGCGCTCGCGTTTACGCGGGGGCTGAATAGGCAGTCACCCAGCAGTTTCTGGAGGCTAATTGATAGACCCATGTTCCATCGTTTGCAGACTACCCAATAAATCATTCCGACGAGGTCTCGACAACAAGAGTATCGAACATCGTTTCCTAGCAGACACCTTTACTAAGCTATCACAGAGCTGGGAGCGAGCAGCACTACAGGAGTTGTAGTGTTATTAGATGCCTGACATTGTTGCGTCAATACTTCTCCTTGAACCTTTTAAATCCGTAGCAGAAAAATTTGGATAGCAGCCCAAGGTAGCAGCCATAGGTAGTCTGAATGCAAAAGTGACTATAAAAATGCTTGAACTATGAAGACTACGGGTGTGAGGATGCGTAACTCGATAAGTCGTATATCCAAAAAATGGTCGCGTGTATTTTTGAAAACGTACCGTACCGCAAGTGGGCGGGCATGAGGTGGAATTTCTGACCTTTCGCGAGAGCTTAGATTGGCCCTGCCTTACCTCTTGTGGGAGAGCTTTGATCATACATAAATTTTGACTTTTCGCGAAATATCGTGGGGCCTGCAGTTACCCCAGACCGAATACCGCGAGGACACTAAATAATTAGAGAGCTTAGATTGGTCTTACGTCGTCTTTGGGGGGGGAGAGCTTGGATCATACATAAATTCTCTTATCTTCTACGCTAACTTTCATATAAACTCTTCTCAGTGATGCTTTCATATAACTCGTAAATCAATAGTGTAGACGTTAAATTCCAATAAATTATAGTCTTCGGGTCCGTATTCCTCCAAAATCGATTGAGTGTCGTTAACTTTTCTCCTTTTTTTTTTTTTTTTTTTTTTTTTTTTTTTTTTTTTTTCTTTTGGTGTGTGTTTGAGTGTGTGTTTTTGATCAGGCTGACAGTGATTTAAGAAATGTATTAAACATATGAGTGAATATATTTGGATTCATCATTGATTGACCTTGTTTTCTGATTACCCTTCCGAGTAATTGAAAAACTCAAAAATATTGTGAAAAAAGAAAGCAAGATCCTTGAATACAAATTGATCTCAATCTGTGTGTGACAGCTTTAGCAAATTCTATTTACTTAAGATTTATATACGCACTTATAACTTAAGTCGGAAAGTCGAGTGCATGTAAAGCCAAAATTAAGTAAGCTATGGAACCTGTCCTCTACAATTTAATTGTCGTATGCATATATGTTTATTTGCAACAGTTGATTATGTTATGTTGCTATCCTTTTTATCCTTGAGGTTTGTAATTTTTAGCACCATTTAGCATTTACATCCAATGTTAGCAATCTTTCAATAAGGTCCTCTTAAACACACACACACACATGAACGAACCAACATATACATAGATATATATATACATATACATATACATATACATAGATATATATATACATATACATATATATATATATATATATATATATATAGAGAGAGAGAGAGAGAGAGATAAGCACTCCTTGCTGCTGTACATATTTCTGTGCTTTGAGTACATAATTGTATCGTTTTCTTTTGAATATAAGAAAAATTTGGCTTGCAAAAAACTAAATAAATTTTATGCTTAAAGGAATGTATTGAGAGAACAAATGAACACTAACAGATATTATGCCTGCAAATGTGGATATATATACATATATATATATATATATATATATGTATGTATGTATGAATATATATACTCACACATATATATATAAAAACCGGTTTTAAGGAAACAGCAGTAACAACAACAACAACAACATAAACTAAAACAACAACACAGATAACAAAAATATGAATAACTATCGCAAGAATAAAACTGAAAACGACAGTACGCACACTACACAGGCACGAATAACGACAGCATCTCCCATGTATATTAATCAAGTCTACTAAAATCCGCTGCTGCTGGTACTGCTTGCAACATCGAATTGGTTATTTAAATATGCGTGTATGTGTATGTGCATGTATGCATGGATTGCTAAACGCTTTCAATATAAGTAAAGAGATTCGTAAGTTGTTTTAAGCGAGGATGTAATTATTGAGTGTTTTTAACATTTCAATAAATTTCCGTAAGAGTTTTAAGAATGTTTTGTAGTTAGTAACCAAAAGATACCGTTATCGAATAATAATTCTAATGATAATGTGTTTTTTTTTTTTTTTTTTTTTTTATATTTTAATTTATTTCCAGTTGCAGAAACCTAACCTTACAAAATGGGACCAATTTATTATTTGCATAATAAAAAGAACAAATCATAGATTTTCTCATTTATTTTTGAGAAAAGAAAAGAAAAGAAAAAAAAAAGAAGCACATCGCAAATTATATCTAAATCATAAAATAAGCAATAAAAATATTTATGGGATGTGTGGGAAAATCCTAAAATTCGTATGAAGTGACAATTAAAGCGAATTCATTTTTACATCGCGCGCTTGTACGGTACGGTGTTAAATTTTAAAACGCTTTAATCCTCCCCCACCCCCCTCGCAGTAACCAAGTTTATTAGAATTTATTAAACGATGTCTACCCGCAAATCACAAACTATAACGACGCTCGCTGGAACGACAACAAAAACTGATAATGCTACAATAACAACAACGGCAACGACAATCGCAACTACAACAGCAACAACAGTTACAACAACCAAATTGCCTTTAACAACACAATCAAATGTCGATACTGTGTTAACGTGCAAAGCGGAAATGGGAACAAATGCTTCCGCCAATTGCACTGGTAGTCCAGAGAAGCTCGAGTTGGAAGCAAAACAGGAAAGTAAACCATTTCAAACTCGTGTGACGAGAAGTTCGCCATTGTTACTCAGCTCACCGACAAATAAAAAAGACAACGCCATCTTGGAGGCAGCCGAGACCAATAATAGTGAAAGCGAAGATGGCGGAGGAACTACAACAACCATCGTCACTAAACGAACGGGCCAGATAAGAGGCCGTAAGTCATTGAAAGAGGCCAAAGAGCTTAAAGAACAGCAAGAAAAGGAAAAGGAAGATAAAGAAGAGTTGGTCGAAAATAAAGATCAACAAAAGGAAACGAAAGAATCAAGTGATATAAAAGATCTCAAGGAGGCGAGAGAAGTGACGACTAGTGTGGCAGCAGGAAGCTCTTCTGGTGGCTTAAGTACAACAACAGCGAATCGTCTTACACGTAATACTACCTCTAATAGCGCGGTAGTAACAAGTGCCGCTATCAGCACTAGCACTCGTATCACGCGTCAACGTCAATCGACTGGTGCGGCAGGGAGTGGTTCGCGCTCAGAAACCCCCCCTGCTGCACGAGGTAGAGGCAGGGGTGCGGGACGTGGGAAAATGCCGGTTCCTCTGGTTGAATCGCCACAAAATAAACGTAAAAGGTCCGTAGATACACGCTCTTCAACCGAGGAACCTTTATTGAAATTCATAAAAGTCGAGGCCAAAGATCCTGAATTGGAAGACGATGATCTTCCGCTTAACGCCTCACAAAACACAAATGCCAGTACACAAGAAATAGCCGAAGATAGTGAACATGATATTGAACATCTTGCAAGTATGGCTCTAATATCAACCACTACAACGTCATCGGCAAATACTAGCACCATAGTCACTACCACCACTACTGTTACCTCGGGAAGGGGACGCGGTAGATGGGGTGCGCGTAAATCTAACAACGGTCCTAGTTTATCGCCTAGTACTAGATCTACGCGACAATCCAAAGGGGCATCACCGGCTCGCAATACAGCAACGACGAATCCGGAACCCAAACGTCGTCGCATTACTTCTAATAGTCGGAGCTTGCTAAAAAGTAACGTAGGAGCTAATGCAAAGACCCAGTCATCTTCGATTATAGACGAAGACTCGAAAGATAGTACCGCTTCTTCAGATAATACTGACGACATTGTGCTGGCTAATATTAAGCCAGAAAAACTTGCTCTTGTCGATATAGTCGAATCTAAACTTGTAGTAGTAGTTCAAGAAGAAGAAGGAGAGGAACTAATGAATAGCAAACCGGAGAGTTTGCAACAGCCCTTAATTGTTAATACTGAAGTAATAGAGGTAGTATCCGGTGCAGAGATTCCAGAAAACGAAGGGCAGACGTCTGCGCAAATAGCAACTTTAACTCCGATCGCAGCAAGCACATCTTCTGGTGCCTCTGGTGGTAGCGGAGGCGACTCGGAGAAGGCAGCATCCTTAAGTCCCTCAGAATTAATTAGTGAGGGAGTCAGTGAAACAATTGTCAAACGGTTCTATAAGAAACCGAAATTCTTAGAAAATAATCTTGGTATCGAACAAGACCCAAAATTGGGAACAATTATAGTTCAGGAACACAATGCTTTGGAAACGAATGTGTCTCCAACAGGGACGGCGAAGACCATACAAGATGCAATATTGGACGATTCTTCTGCCAGTGATACGATGAAAGAAGGCACGCTACGTCTCGATGAAAGTATGGAGGAAAAAAAATCTGCCTCCCCGGAAGACGATATTAGTCTTCTTAGTAACTTGGATCGAATAAGCCCGCTGCTCATAGAAGACGATGATGGGGACAAACCACATAAAGAGAATTTTAGTGATATGGCCGTAGACGAGGATGTTTTGTTGGCAAATGAAAACGAAAAGTTTAAAGAAACCGATATCTTGGATAGATCACGTAAAGAAAAAAATGTTGAAGAACCTGAACAAGAAGATGAACTTACTATAGATGAGAGTGAATGCATTTCTATGGATAATAATGCGTCTATAAATGATGAGCAAGCAGAAGAAGAGCCGGAAGAAGATATGGAAGAAGAACAACAGCCTATAGTTGAAGATGACTTAGCCGATTTGGATGATATAACTGACACACAACCATCTTCAGATGAATTGGATTCTCCCAAAAAAATCCAGGCTGATAAAAATGTAAAAACAATAAAAGTTTTAAAAGACGATTCCGTCAAATTGCAAATCGAATTAAATAATGATGACGTTTTGGCTAAAATCGATGCTGAGCTGCAAAAGCTTGGTGAGCGTTGTACTAAAGATAAGACAACTAAAACACAAGAGTCGATTATGCCACAAACTTCTTCTACACAAAAACATATAGTCAAGAAAGAGATCAATAAATTAACTGACGATGAAGATCAAATAGAAATTTCGGATTTAAAAATTAAGAAAGATATGGATAAACTCACCAAAAGTACAAATATTGTCGAACTTAAAACTCTCCCCAGCTGCAGTGAAGATGGGGAAATTAAAGTGAAGCAAGAGAAATTGGAAAAGGAACATCTTAAAGAAGAAAAGGTTAGAAGAATTTGCAGTTGCTTTTCCTTATTTTTCACATTTTACAAATTTTTTACTGTAATTATTTTAGTCTGCCGTCTTGAATGATGTAAATATCCCCGATACTAAGCCACTGGACAATATAAGTGAAAAAAGTATTTCAAATGCGCAAAGAGATGATGATGCGACATCGATGAAATCTTCACATTCGAACGACACTAATTCGTGGGTTACGGTAGATTTGGATAACGATGAAGAAACGCTTCGTCAGAAGGAGCAACATCTACAACATTTAGGTTTGGTTACACATAAGGCGGCTGAAAAGCGGCGTCTTGAAGTAATACAAAGTTCGGCGGCAGCTGTGGAAGCTTCGAAGGCTGTTCAACAACAACAACAGCAACAACAGCAGCAGCAACAACAACCGCATCATAGCAAACGAAATGGTAAACATAATGCAATACATGCTGCATCCGCATTACATCATGAGTACACGGGCACCTTGAAGACAGTCATCAAACTTAATCGTAATTCAACAGGTAGCATCAACAGTACAACCAATGGGCGTAAAACGGCCCAGACCACTGGCTCCACAGTTAGTGTAGCCATTAAAGAACATCAACAGCAGCAGCAGCAGCAGCAGCAGCAGCATAGACGGCAATCGCTTAAGATGACATTCCAAAAGGGGCGTGGTCGCGCACATGGTACTAACAATAGTGATCGCAATCAGCACGATCGTGAGACTCACGGTGAGGATAATTATTACACAATACAAAATGAGGTAAGTCGTCGGGAGTTTTGCAAATACTGCTTAAAATGCAACTGATTTTCTTTAATTTTCTTCAATTGCAGAATGAAGGTGCGCTACAGAAATCATATACTTCTTCCACAACTTGTATTCCTAGTTTTTATGTAACAACTACAACAACTACCTCTAACACTAGAATAGCTTTATCACAATCGTGTAATCATTTATCTACTACTACTACCGCTACTACCACCTCGTATGCTAGAAAATCTCATAATAATCGTTCTAACAGCTCAAATAGTTATCAGCATCTCCATCATCATCATCAGCCGTCTTACATTATTACTAGTAGTACCCATTACAGCGACACCACCCATATATCAAAACTTGGTGGGTGCACGTTCATAGTGTGTAAATAAATGTTTTCTGTATGTATTACCTTTTCCCACAACTTTCGGTGTTTGAACTTAATGACTTTTTCTTGAATATCATCCTCCACGCTCAGTGAGTAATCAACCATCAAGTCAATGTGAACAGAATGCTTTCAATTTAATTGAGTATTTAGAAAGCAATCCGAGCTAGATAGCTTGATTATCAATCCCAACAATTTATTGATTCGTCAGATGACTGAAAAAAA
>KK502407.1:1827592-1840464 GCA_000688735.1 Glossina austeni
TTTTTGTGCAATGTTTCATCTGTTTTTATTGATCATTATAAAACGTTCACTAACATGGTTGTTTTTGTTATAAGAATAAAAATTTAAGGTTTCCTTCTCTTTTTAAATTTTTGTTTCTTATTCTTTTCTTCTTTACATAATTTTTTTTTTTTTTTTTTTTTTTTGTATCTTTTTTTCATCGGTATACATGTTTTGTTCGTTGCGTGTGTGTGTGTTTTACGTCTACAAATCACAACCAAACTCTTACTATAGATTCTTCCAATTCAGACCAGCATGAAAATCATGGAGCAGCCAGTGTGAGTTCCAAAAAAGATGAAAAAGAAGAAATTTTAATACCAGAGAAGGCTTCATCGTTCAAATTTCATCCGGAGCGCCTATGTGAGGATCAATGTTTTTACTGTAGCGGTAAATTTGGTTTGTACGACACACCTTGTCATGTTGGGCAAATTAAATCGCTTGAAAGACAACAAAAGATATTAGCAAGTAAGTGGAGAACAAAGGATTCGCTTAATTGAAAAACTCATTTTTTTGCTTTGAATGTGATAAAGATGAAGAAAAGCTAACCGTCGACAATTGTTTGTGCGATGCCTGTTTTCGTCACGTGGATCGTCGCGCGAATGTACCATCGTATAAGAAGCGCTTATCTGCCCCGGGCAATTTAGAAAACATGTCAGCTTCCACCTCTGCCATTACAGGAAAATCGATTCATGATCAACCAGCGCTTGGCGAGGACGACGCCAATGACGATGTTACCGAGTCAACAATAAATACAAATAGCAGCAAAAATTCGAACTCTGCAAACAATCCCCGCAAATGTGTAGTAACGGATTGTGTAAATCCGGCAGTCCATTCCTTACGTCGCAAATGTATAAGAAAAACTATTAAGAAATTCTTACTGAATTTCGAAATGCCAACCGGTTCTCTGTGCGTATGGCTATGCCAAGCTCACTACGATACCATTATACAATATTCGGGATGTGTTTTATGTAAGCGACGATTAGCTAAAAACCAAATCTATCGTATGCCATCAGTAAGTGATTGATTATACATTAAAAGAATCCTTATGTGAATCCGAAATGTGATCTTTGTTTGTTTAAGGACACCAATCGCTTAGAGAAGGCTCTATCGGACATGGGTATACCAGTTCAGTTAGACATTGGCACTGCTGCATGTAAAGTGTGTCGTTACTTTGCCAATTTAATAATGAAACCCCCTAAATCTCAGAAGGCCGAATTTATTAAAAATTATCGTAAACGGTAAGCTTTTGCATTTTAATTTTTTTTTAGAATTGCTAACGGATTCTTGAATAATATCGAACGGATACGAATGTTTATTATTAATTTATTATTTTCTTTTTTTTTTATTAAGATTGTTACACTTCCACAACATCCATGAAAGCAGTGATGAAGCGTCGGAAGCAGATGAGGAGGATAATAATGGATCAGCCGCCAACAACGATTCAAATAGTAATACAAATTTGCAAGAGTCGTCTCCTAATAAAGCATCCTTAGCGGCTGCAGTTGAAGATGAATCTTCAGCTGCCAAGGAAAGTCCTCCATCTCCTATGGATTCCAGCAATTCCTTGGAAATTTGTTCCGAAAGTACAAAAGCTACGGTGACAAGTAATGTACTATTGGTAGAAAATGCGATAGAAACCATGGACCGCGATTATGAAGGCAATGCTTCAAATACCGATTCATCTAATCAATCATCATTAGTATCAGCGAATAACATCAACGCTAGTGTCAACCAATCACCGTCTTCTCCAAGCGAAGCCCAACAAATGTCAAAGCTCAAGGCTATTTTGCAAAGCAATACTACTACTGTGACGAATACAGAAAAGGGTGCATCGTCTACTGATATATCAACCGTTTTACGGGCCAATCCTAATATTTCGATGCGTGAGCTATTTCCGGGTGAGGAAGATTTGGGTCTACATTTTAAAGTTCCATTCGGCAGTAATACAAGTCAGCGAACACCAGAAGGTTGGACACGAGTACAAACTTTTTTGCAATACGATGAACCAACAAGAAGATTGTGGGAGGAACTTCAGAAACCATACGGCAATCAAAGTTCATTTTTGCGTCATCTCATACTTCTCGAGAAGTATTTCCGTAATGGTGATTTGAATTTATCACCTAATGCCTCTTCGAATGCCAGCGTCTATACACAAACTGTAAGACAGCGTTTGACTTCTTACGATCAGGGACATTGCGGAGGTCTGCAGGAACCTTCTCCTAAGGCAATTGATCAGTCAGCTAATTCTAAAAAAGTACCCGAACCCGAAATACCTACCGTAGAGATTAACGAAGACGACGATGAAGACGACGACGACGTTGTTGAAACTCCAGATGTTGAAATGACTGAAATCTCAAAACTAAGCACCTCTTCCACGCCCTTGCAAGACTCCTCCTTTTCAACTACCAACAATAAACATAATATTCATTCACAACAGCGATCTCGCAGCTTGTCTGTGGATAAACTTACGAAACAATTAAGTACCAACGCAGTCACTATAATAGCACGTCCCAAGGACAACAGCAGCAGTAAGAGGACAACGCCCTCACCGCAGAAATCACTACTTAAAGACAATCTAATTGCTTCGGGGAACGTTATAACAACGACAACACCGACTTTGGCTTTAACGAATTCATCCGGTACTGTATCATTGACTTCGACTACTGTCAGTAACAACAGCAATAGTAATAGTCGTAGTATACTCAAATGCAATCTATTAGGTATAAATAAATCTGTAGAGATTTTACCAATTAGTTGCACTGCTACGCCTGCTCCTTCTTCTGCCTCCGTTTCATCTAATGCCGCCAGCTGCTTAAGATCCGTTACGCATCCATCGTCTGCATCCACCACCACTGAAAGTAAGCAACAGAAAATCCTCGATGTGGCCAACAAATTGTTAGGTAATCAATTGGAAGCAGCCGCAGCAGCTCAACAACAACCTAAGACTACTGCCTCGCTGCTTAGCTCACCGCCAGAGTTAGTTAGTTTGCAGAGACGATCTGGCAGTCAACTCAGTCACAATAGTAGCTCAAACACCGCTTCAAATGTCAATAAACGTCCACAATTGTTGGGAAAGTCAAGTAATTCCAGACCGCCACCCAATGTGGTAATTTTGCCAGATACTTTAACGCCACAAGAGCGCTTGCAAAGTAAAAGTTGGCGTCCTACTCTCATGCCAGTAGAGGAAAATCAAAATTTATTACATAAAAATGGGCCACTCTACCAAACAGCCGATGGTCGACGTTTGCCTGGGCTGGTGCAAGTGCAATCTGGCGGCAAACCATTCCTTATTTCAATATTTGATTATAATCGTATGTGCATTTTAAGACGCGAGAAATTGATGCGAGATCAAATGTTAAAAGCTTCCAAAAAAAGACAAGAAACCAAACAGCAACAAACCCAACAACAACAACATCAGCAACAACAACAACAACAACATCAGCACCAGCAGCACCAGCAGCAGCAGCAGCAACAACAACAGCAACATCATTTACAAAAACCTAGCGTACAAAGTTTAAGCAAATCGGTAGCTGCTTTAGTTGCTGCAGATCGTCAGCAGCAACAGCGACAACAAATAGCTCAACAACAACTTTTGCAATTACAAATAATGCAGCATCAGCAAAGCTTCCTTAAAACTGCTTCTAGCGCTAATAACTCGACATCAACTATGGGTGCTCCACCGCGATATCAACCAATAGCTCCCAAGCCTCCGCCAACTTCTAGCAGCAATATTTCAAATGTTCCTCCCTTACAGGCCACAGTTAGCTCCGCGAGCTCCAGTTTCCCTGCTCCCATGATGCCGTTGCTTGCCAATGCCATCACCAATGCTGCCAACACAAATGTTAATGCAGCCAGTAATGCTGCTTCCCTGAATAACGCTTCGTGGCTTTGGAATAATTTTCCTGACGCCAATCAGTTGTTGCTCAATGGCGCCGCCGCTGCTAGCGCAGGTGCCGGAAACATGGGATCTACTGTTACACCAAAACTTCCTTTGCTTTTACCTAAACATAATACAAATTCTTCACCTGCCTCCACTCTCACACACGCAAATGCTCTTAAACACCAGCAACAGCAACAACAGCAGATCCTCCTTTCCAAGATACCTAAAAGTTTAACTGTAATACCGCAGCACAAGTTAATGAATACCGCTCCTACAGCAAATGTTTCCGCAGCAAGTGGTAGCATGATGAAAGAGTGATGATTGCTGAACTGTTATTGGACTGTTAAACGACGACGTAGACGATGTAGTCGTGTTTATCGCTATCATCGTCATCGAAAATCTAAAAAAAAAGGTTAAAATTGCTCGATCATCTATTATTTATATGAGTGAGTATGAAAATGAATGAAATTAAAAGAAAAAAATTAAACATATTTCTTATAGAGTTCGAATTTGAATCCATCGAAGCCCTTCTATTTAGAATGTTGTGGAGGGGACATTGTTAGCAATCAGCCGTCGTTGATTTCCCTATTCAATAGCATGCGCCTCCTTTGTTGGACTTGCACGCTTATAATGCTTTTCTATAATGATTTCTCTGTCGATGTTCGGCTTTTAATGTCTCTGCGAGATTTTCAATTTTGAAAATTTTTCAATTCCATTTCGAAATTACTTTTACTACTGCTATTTTAAAGTATTGTTTTCATCGTTCTATTGACATAATTAGGAGAAAGTTGGCTCTGCTATAGATTGTAAAGAACGAGAGAAGAAGACGAGTTAAGCATATGTTCCGTTCATGAATTCTGCAAGAATTGTATGCAGTGCAAGATCGTCCCCAAAAATTGGCCAGACTTAAATCTCATCAAGTCATTGATATGCGCAAAAGGTTTTAATTCCCTTTTGATTAACGACATATGTATAGGAAGAGCAGTAGTTAAGAGGCAAAAGTGTCGTTACTTTTTAAAACATTATATTATGATAAATAACAAGCAATACTTGCGGGAGGGGAGGGGGGGACGGTATGGCCATTATCTTCATTTATAATTAGCCGATTGTAGTGATAAATTATTTTCCTTACTTCAGTTCATGATAGTCGATAGACGAGACATTGTAAATTTTGCTTCTTGCGCGATTCGTTCGTGACACGAACAAACTCTATTCCATTATATTAAAATATTTAAGATAAAAGCAATTAATTCAAAGTTTTGTCTTCATTTTCTTTGCAGTTGCAGTAGGGAAAAAGGCCACCCTTTTCAAGTTATATTTTCAAATTAAAATGAAAAAGTTTAGAATTAAGTTTAACAAATGCATCTTAAGAATACATATTTTTTAGTTTATTTTTTGATTATTGAAACATTTTTACAATAATTTGAATATCAATCATATCTTTATAAAAATATACAACATTTATACACTGGCGGCCAACTTAATACATGCAACAACTTAAACTATTAATTAATTAATTATTAATTAATTAATTTTGTTCAATTGCTATCAAAAAATCTGCTTTGCTTCTTCTTAACAAATGAATACATCGTTACCTATATAAAAGTTACCTAAAACTTGTGAAAAGTGTAACAAGTAGGAAAAAAATTAGTAAATTATTTGGTGACTCCTTCCTTTTTCTTTAACAAAATCTTCTTTTTTTTTTTTTTATCAAAAACTTATTATTATTATTACTATAGATATAGATGGATGAATGAGTAATAATAATACGATATTATTTTTTGGCAGATATTTTGCATTAAATTTTCCAAAAAGTATAATTTTATTTAAAGCTTCTCATTCATATACTAACACTGGTAGTGTTAGTAGTCAAAGTTCATTTATTTTCTTTCGGCATTCCCAAGCAATGAAATCGTGTAATAATGCGCGCCAGAGAGCAAAGCAAAATTGATGCCAATTATAAAAAAAAAAAACCTTAAACTTTTGGTTTGGACCACACGACCTAATATTAATCATCAATTAGCCAATACAATTGCATCAATATAATGATTGATGCTAAAGTCAATTTCGTAAAATAATTTTAAGTAAAAATATCGGTTCAGTAATGAACAAGATGCGGTTTCTAGAGGCAAAGTGAAATTTTCTATCATGTCCGATGATTGGAAAATCAAGGAATCCTCCGATTTTCAACTTTCCAATAATAATACATCTACTAGTGTTTTTACAATAAACACACAAATGAAAAATACTGTTTAATTAAAAAAATTGTAATATAAGGAATGAATTTCGTATCTTTTTTGCTGCCCCAAATTCCTTTTCCTTCTACGTATATATAATTACTGCGTTATAACTTTATACAGAAATTAAATATATTTGAAAAATTAAAGACTCCTTCAAACTGCTCCGAGCTCCTTGAAAAGAAAGATATGAAAGCAAAATTAATGTTCATTTAATCCTATAGAGAAACTGAGTTAGATGCACATGTCGCGCACTGAATTTTCTAATTTAAAAGCTATTATCTGTCTGTCTGCCTTCATAGGTTGATGGATGGGGTTTTGAAATGTGCAAAATTCAAGCCAGAAAAAGAAAGTTCGTTCATACCTTTCAATTGTAAATTGACTCGTTTGTTGCGTGGCCGTAGAGTTATCTTTTTTTGATCCGGATTCGAAAAAGAATAAAGCTATCTTTCATTTTACCTTCGTAAATATTAAAGAAAGATATCTGATCTATATAATTTTACTCGGTTACGAAACTGTTAAAAATAAATTTAAAAAAAAAACACATTTCGCCGATGGACGATGACGATGAGCATCCATTAGTTGAACGCATTTGTATCCAAAAATATAGTCGAAAAGAAAAAAACTTAGAACGATTGTGTAACACGAATGTAACCAACCAGCTTAACAAACAAAACAATTCACACTTTCATGAAATCAAAGTAATTTTATTAAGAAAAGAACAAAAACAGTCAGCAGAAATAGTATATAAAACTTATGCATATATTTTTTTGCTCGACATTGTATATATATATATAATAAATATATAAAATATTTCACAATAAAACCAATATGAACTAAAAATAAACAAAAAGTGAAATAAAAACAAATCTATGTATATATATATTATATATATATATATATATATTTCATACATATATATATATATATATATATAGAACTTGTCACCAATAGATCAATTCCTGACAATGGCTTGCGACAACGCCCCCCTTAGTTCGTTTCTCAGAATTTTCATATATTCGTCGCATTATTCGCTTAGATAATTTATTTATATTCAAAAAAAAAAAAAAGAAAGAAAAAGGAAGGAAATCCTATACTAAAATTTTGTAAGTTTTTTACATATATATGTTTGCGTTTCGTGATAGCGCCTACAAAAAAAAATTGATCTGTGTGATCTGAATTCCCTACCGTTCACTTTTTTTTTTACTGAAACGCTCCTGTGAACTAAGTTTCATCATAAAATATTCAAAAATTAAGCCTTCTCGGAAGGACTTACTACTCATGAGATATTTAATATGGACTTAATTAACTTAATTTTTTTATTTAATTACTATCACGAGCTAATCTTCATCACAAAAAAATTAACAATCAGTCGTTTTTTTTTATATGAGGGTTTACGTTTCACGGGAGTTCTTATTTATATGCGGTGGTATCCACAAAATAGACCTATGTGGATCAAATTCGGTAAGGTAGATTTCTTTGCCAATTTACTACTATGAGCAACAATTTACTACATTCACCATGACTTGTTGGAAATTCAATCTTTTTACCATATGAAGCGTCAGTTCCAGAAGGGGCTGCCCGAGCCATACAGAAATCAGACGGACACACAGACTCAGGTCGACTTAGAAAATGATTCTGAATCGATCGGTATAATAAAAGGTGGGTCTATCTTAAGCCCTTCCGGGCGTTATGTAAGCTCGCACCAACGTAATATACCCTGTACCACAAGTATGGTCACCAAAGCGATATTAAATATGCATAATGCGGGATTACTTTGTCATGGCCTCACCGACGCAGTAGTAAAACGCAAACGTGATTTTGGCTTGACTCCATGTACGTTTTCCTCAACACTTAAGACGCACATTTGTATCAAATGCTTTCCGAAGAAATTCAGTAATTTACTTGATAATTATGTCTAAGATTCATTCGCGGACTGCACATGTTGACCTCATAGACAGGCATTTTAGCATTTTTAAATAAAATATTTTAATATGAAAAGAGATTATTGGTCAATTACGGCACAAGCTCTTCTCTTTGTCCTGTTGACTGCCGCAAATAAACGTATTTCTGAAGCAGACTTATCGGACATTCCATCCTTTCCGGGATGAGTCTCCTTAATAATAGCTATGAATCTTAATTACAAACAAGGACCATATTAAAGCATTTGCACGCTATTCGATTCGATAATGTGATGCCTCTTACCTTATAATCCTTAATAAAAGTTTAATGTTGCGATCGTCGAGCCAATCTTTAGAATAACCCAGACTTCTCCTATCCAAAAATAATACTTATTGAACTTTCAATTAGCGCCTCCTGGCGACGACACAGACCAACCTTTGTCTCGAATGTATCAAACAACACAATTTTTCCACTTCAACGTCCATTAATCGCTCCAAATTTACAGAATATATGAGTATATATATATATATATATATACATATATACATATATAGTATATAGTATATAAATATATATATGAAAACCTCATATAGATAAACACATACAAACAAGAAAAAAAAACTTATATACATATATATATATATATAAAATTACTATTGAAAACATTAATAATAGTTTTTAAGTGGACTGTAATAAATATTTTTAAATAATTATTATTGTTAAATATAATTTAAAAACAATTATCACCGTTTAAAAACAAATTTAGAAGAAAAGAAGAAAACAAAAAAAAATAATATTTAAGGAATACAGTGCCTAATATTGAAAATGAAAAAGTAAATTAAAAAACAAAAAAAAATTATTGTTAGAAAAAATAAAATTATTATTATTATTATTAAAATAAGAACAAAACAAAACAAAAAAAAACAGGTAAAAATTTTTTAGATTAAAAATAATTAAATGAAAAGAACGTTGAATTTTATTATTATTGTAATAAAGAATAAAAAAAATGTACATTTTTATTTATTAAAACAAAAGGAAACTATGGCACAAAAAAAATTTTTCCTAAAAGAACAACAAAAGCAGAAGAAAGATGAGCATAAAAAACAGTGACATGCTTTTATTATCAAAATTCTATAAAAATTATTTTCATATTATATAAATATTGAAATGAATTGGTAGAAGAAAATTGCACCAGCAAAAAATCTGTTTGTAACGCTTGACCTTTGAAATTTTGATTACTCTCCAAAAAAAAAAAACAAAAACAAAAACAAAACAAATAAATAAATAAAGATATCTTTTTAATTTTTTTTTTTTTTTTTGAAAGTACGACAATCCATCGAAAATTTGTTCAAAGTAAAACACACTCGTCGTCAGTGAATCGCCATTGACTTGTTATTATATTATATGATCTCTTCCTAAAATGGATGGATTTTTTTATCCACAAAAATGCGAAGATCCGACCTAATATAAATAAATAAAACAAAAAGTACATTGAGTTGCTCGATGCTAATGTTTCACTCAATCATATCTAAAGACCTTCAATAGTTTCTTTCTCAAATTTCTTTCTTTTTTCCTTTTTTTTTTTTCTTGTTGTTTTCACAAAGCAATAATGTTTTGAAAGGAAAGCGAAAGTGCCACAAAAGCAGGAGATAGGAGGGGAAACAAAATAAAGTAAAGTTTAATTTCAATAACGAAATATAATGGTTTCAGTGCACAATTACAATCAGTAGGAACTAAAAGGGTCCGGAAACAGATCCCAAATCCCTTGTTAATATGTTGCCTTTTTAACCTTAAGAGTGGGCCTTTTATTAGAACATCATACATATTTATACATATATATATATATATATATATAATATAATATAATAATAATATAATAAAATATATATATATATATCTAATAATATATATATATATATATGTCTAATAAAATATATATATATATATCTAATAAAATATATATATATATATCTAATAAAATATATATATATATATCTAATAAAATATATATATATATATCTAATAAAATATATATATATATATATATATATATATATTTTTTTTTTTTTTTTTTATTTAGAGAAAACAGAAAATTCCCTAATCAAGTTCTTTTTCTATCAATAATCAAAATTAGTTTCTGAATTCACGAGAACAACTAACTAATGAACCAATATATAAAGCGCTCTAGAACTAAACTAATTCACACAATTCTACGAAATCGAGAACTAATTTATTTGTATTTTTGCCAATGTTTCGAAACTTTTCATAGTCCACATCTTGTGTGTGGTACAAGGGTTTCTGCGGATGTATCCAACATTTAGAAGTAGTTCAGATAGACTCACTCTTTATTATATCGATCGTTTCAGAATTATGTTCCGAATTTATCTAAACTGTTTGTCTGGTTTGGTTTTTTTTTTTTTTTGTGTTCAATCTATACGCCAGCAATTTTGGAGATATTTTGACGAAATTTGGCTCGACAAGGACAAATGCTATTAAAAAACACTTGGGATCAGACAATTTTTCCAATCGCTTGCCATATAAAGTCCCATTTCGAAAAGTCAGTTACATGAATATCTGTCAGATGGTAGGACATAGTATTTAATGCCAGGCATTAGCCCATTATAGTGCTTTTACTTGTAATTAATTTTTCAATTATTTATGCTTTCGTCGATACTACAAAATTCGCTAATATGGTATAAGACTTGATTTGTTTTCTGTGCTTTACATTCACTAAGGCCAGGTTAAATAAAAAATTCAATTCAAATTTGAGGGCTTAAGCTTAAGCAGGACAATTTTAAAGCCATTTAGCTCGGATGTTTAAAAACTTTCATTATGATAGGGTGTGGTAAGTGTACTTCTTGTGCATTATATTCGACATAACACAATGTTAAGAAGATGTGCTGTATTTGACAAGAATTAGATTTTGGCAATAGCAGACATTCTATGGTACATTTGCGCTAGATTTGCATTTAATTGACTTAACGTTCCCGGCATGCGAGCATGACCAGACCCGTGTAACTATATAATGTTCGTAATCGAACGCAGAATAACAAATCTCTTATTTTCTAATTTTACAGTTATTGCATAAACTGTCGCCTTCATATGACAGATTGAATTCGAGAAGAAAAAATGCATCGCATCAAATATAAGAGAATGAAAATGACTTTTGCAAAAAAAAAGCCTTATACTGCCTTATATACATATATAAACAATTAAAACATTTCAATTAACAGAAATAGCAATAAACTTTCACGGGAAGAGAAACAAATTTTCTTTTTTTCTAGTGAGATCCGGAGAAATCGCGTAAAGGAGAGTTTATTTTATATTTATTTCTCGGAAAATCAAATTTGTATTAAAAATATCGGATACAAACACGATAAATAGGATAAATTATTTGTATATGGACTTGATGGACGAAAGATTAAACCCGATGGTCTGCTTATTTGACGTCAGTCTGTCTGTCGGAGGATTGTAGCGAGAATTATAATTCGAGCCAATAAAACAGTTTTCCCTATTAAGAAAAATTTTAAGATCTAACTTAAAAAGTCTGATTTTAAGTCTACAAATTAACAAAATCCATAGACGGGATTATTTGGTTCGATAAGGCGGTCCTAATGATCGAGAGCGACAAGAAAAGTTTATTTCGTTTGATAATATTTTAATTTGTAACCGCGATTGAACGAGACGGACGCACATATCTATATGATGATTAAATATTTTGCAAAAAAAAAATTTGGTCAAATTTTGCTATATCCCTCCCCGTAGTGGACACTCTGATACTCTGACAGAGTTAAAAGGAATCAAGATAAAAAATGGTACGCTTTTAAGGCATTTCAATATTTATTGAAATTATATGTCATATAAATGAATACAATTTTCCGGTTATGTTTTCGCCCCTTCAAATTAATTGATCTTAGTGTTGACAAGTTATTTATATGTGTTCTTTATTTTTTTTTTTTTTTGTGAAAATCTAGAATCTTATCTCGTTCCTAATAATAAGCGCCTTTCGATCAGCTTTCCTTTTTCCTATAAGCATTGTCCTGGCATGTCAGTTTTCGCAAAGAGAGAGAGAGAAAAAAAAATCCAAATTTGATTTTTGTGTCGTAGAGTAACAAAAGCAAAAACTTTTATATATATAAAATATATATTTTAACTAAATAATAATAAATTAAACAAGGAAGCATACAGATGATAGCAGAAAGCCAGTCTCCATAGTATAGTCATTAATTTTTTTTTTTTTTTTTTTGTTAAATTACTATTAATAATAAATTAAAATATTATTACTTACTACATATATGCAAAAGTACGCGTTAATCATTTAATGAAAAATTTTTATTATTAATATTTTTCATTAAGCAAAAAGAATTCTTTCAAATGTTGTTTGTCTACATAACTAATTTTTTCATTTTTTTTTTTTCTTTTTGTTTTTATTTCGTTATATTAAGCATTTTTATTTATAAATTGTAATAATAATAATAATAATAATGATAATATAAGTAATTTAATATAATTGCAAAAATACATGATATTCATTTAATACTAAGGCGTATACATAGTTTTTATGTTTATTCAGAAAAATATTCTGGAAAACGATTTTTTTTTCTTTTTTTGTTTTTTTTTAATTTTAATTTATTCATAACTATTTGTAATAATCATTTTATTAAAATATATTTCTTTGCTATGCTGCGTTTATTACACTTACTATTATATATTAAATCATTTTTAGAATATAAATCAAAATTAAAAACGCAAACATGTATACACCATATAATGCATACATAAAATACATACAAACAATATGAATATAAATATAAAGTATATATATATATATATAC
>KK502407.1:1840910-1910048 GCA_000688735.1 Glossina austeni
TTTATAAATAAAATTTTATTTTATTTGTGTTTAAAAATTATTTAATTTCGATGTTCTCCAAGTCCTCGTAATCAATGTACTTCGCTTAATATAATTTGTCCATCTGTCTTCGCCATAAACAAGTAAGTATTATAGTCAGACAAGGTACCCTATACCTACACCACTTCGTCTAACACACACACACACACACACAGTCATTCAGTCCGTCATAACAAACTCCAAATTGTGCTTTGTCACCATAGAAGGGCTTGCCCTCGTGAGAGCCCCCCATATGTGATGCGGTCTAACTAATAGATCTACGTGATCAAAATTCTCAATCGTTGATTTACTAAGAAAAAAAATTTCATCATAAAAGATTACAATTTTGGGGTTTTTGGCACACAAAGCTTTACTTTGCGTTAGAACCTTCATATGGGTTGAAATCGGTAAGGCTACGACAAGTGATGCAGGGTGTAAATATCAATTGATATTGATAAATATCAAAACTAATACAGAAAATACCGATATGAAATCAGTATCTTGCATGGACAAGATTTCATCGTAAAATATTAAAAAGTAGACCTCTTTTCCCTTTTCCCACCTATGAGTCTTATGTTGAATAAGAACACTTCTATGTGAGATGTTTCCAAAATGCCATATTTTTCATATTCAGTAAGTGCAAAATTCTTCTTCTCCTTTTTTTTTTCCAAATAGGGCATCGTAAAAGTGGTCCGAATCAATCAATTTTGAATAGAGTTCGCCTTTGAATGAAAATATATTTGCGCAGCGAATTTCGTCAAAATATCTGTCAAGATATCAGGTAAACAAACGTACTTAAATCGATTCTAAAAACGTACATCTGCACACACTTTATAGAATCTCGTACTCATAAGTGGTGTAAGGTATAGTAATAAAATGATACGTCACTATATGATTATAAACGACGAAACAGGAGAAGGGAAATGAATTAGAATTTTAAAATTCGAAGCAGTGCCCGCTAAGTGACATCTTGTCTAGCGTTGGTCATAGCGAAAATTACAATTTACTGCTTACTACAGTGTGCTACAAATTGCTGGCACTCACACAGCACTTTCCTCGCGTTTATTGTTTTAGCTAAGCGGAAAGAGAGAGAATGACTGAAAAGATTGTTTATATAATCATTATAAAATACAAGGCTGATAAGAAGATTTTCATAGAATGCTATTAAACCTCTAAGCCATGCTCGTTAACTTTCATGTTATTAGCATCGGTCTATGTTGTTATAAGTAAATCATTTGTCATCTTCAACTATAACGTAATCTGAGAAACGGTATTTTGAGCGAACGACTTCTATGGAAACACGATGCATTCAGTTTGCGGAAAGTTTACATCAAAATTTGAAGATAAATTTAGTGAGGTCGCTTTTTTTAATACCAAAATTAGACTCAATTACTAACACTAAAAAAATCGCCCTAGACGGTCTTAAGTTTTCGCGCTAATTTAGAATAATCGGAAGACTGTTACTTAGCCGCTATTGTCAGGAAATTTTCAAAATTGGATATTTTTTTCTTATAACTACTTTTCCAAAAAGGCGGTTCCGAGCCGAACCATATTCAATCGCGTTCGCCCTTAGGTGAAAGTGCGTCAATGCATCGAATTTCATTAAAAATATCTCAAAAATTGCGACCCATAACATAAACATAAATTTACATGAGCAAACATCAGACGGACGCACAGGCTTACATCAATTCAGAATCATTTCCTGAATCGGTCGGTATAATAAAAGCTGTCTTAAGCCCTTCTGCGTGGTATATGTGACCTCACTAACTTAATATACCCAATACCACAAGTAGTATAGGATGTACATACGATAGCGGTCATAACGATCAAGTTTCATTTCAGTTATAAATCAAACATCTTTAAGGACGTTTTTGATAATTTCTATACACAACGAGCAAGAGACGCATGAAGCATGAAGCAAAGGTGTGCAGAGTTTTGATTGCATAGGTGTGAATAGATGATTGCGAACATTGCAAAATGGACAGATGGACAAAAAGATGGACGAGCATATTTAGGTGCATCCCAATTTTGAAACTGGCTCAGGAATTGTGGAGCTTTCAAGCTTGCTTCTGCGCGTTATAAAGATATTGAAAACAAATTTAATTTTGTTGGTTAATTTTTTCCACGTTTTCCACGTTTTCCACGTTTTCCACGTTCCACGTTTTACGTTTTTGTGCACAATTATCCGCTATATTTGTAAAAGCAATTGTTTATTCCTTTTGAAAAAGAAAAGTGTTCTCCCATCAACCTCACCTACAAACTGCAGGAACTTCCCTAGGTTTTTGCCCAATTTGGAATCGGTAGCTTCACTTTTTTTTTGGGGCCAAGAGTGTAGTCACCAAAGACATTACACAAACGGGTAAGCGGACAGACGGGCATGCTTAAATCGCTTCAGAATTTTATACTGATCAAGAATATATATATACTTTGTGGGGTCTCCGAAGCTTCCTTCCGGGCGTTGCAAATGTTCCGACAAAATGAATATACCCATCCTTCGGAGATGGGTATGAATACCAAGCGCATTGACATGTTCCCACTCATCAAGTACGAGTTTATGACTTGGAGCAACTAAAGGCCCAAGTTCTTACTACCAATTCCAACTAACCCTATGTAAATTAAAAAGTCTTCATATGACATTCGACCTTGACCAAATTCAATATAATAAGAATAAGAATAAGAATTACGTTATACGGCAAGGAATCAAAAATCTGCCTTCTATAAGCATTTTCTTCTTAAAATGAGAAGCTTGTACAAAAATAATGTTCGCTGCCTATATTTGTGCACACACAAAGAGCACACAAACATGTGCAAACAAAGCCTATAGCAGCCGTAATCGTGTGAATCTTTAAATGACTCGATAAATGAAACATTTTCTTAATCGTAAACACAATTATTCATCTTTTTCATCATTTTTTTTTTTTTTTTGTTATCAATAGCTAGGTCAACCCATCTTTGACCTTTGCGATTAAGTTCGCAATCGGGATCGAAATTCACGCCATATTGATCGCCATGAAGCGTGCGATCTACATAGAAAATTAAATTATTCAGTTAAACGAGCATCTGAAACGACTTCTCTATGATTTTTCTCATTAAGAAATTGCGGCTAAAGAGAAGATAGAGAGAGAAAAAATATGAAAAGATACTATACTGGGTCAGGGTACATCATTAAACGCCCTACATCATCCTAAAATTATTCATATAACGAATTTTCAAAACAAGACCTCATAGGGGAAATGCTTTACAAAAATGGGTCGATTTGAGCCATTCTCAATAGCGTTCACCTTTGGGCCAAATTTCACCAAAGTATCTCGAAAATTGCTTGCTGTAAATTGAACACGAAAAAAATACATATGGACAGACAAATTTGAATCGACCCAAACGGTGATTGAGAATCGATGGGTATAATAAAAGGTGACCCTATTTCAAGTCCTTCCGTACATTGCATACACTCGCGCAAACTCGTGCTACGAGTGAATGAAGCGTGCATTTAAACTCTGCTTACTAGGTTTTCGAATCTTTAACAAGCTTATAAACGTAAGTGGATTGTAGCAATATGTCATGGATATTATACACGATAAGTTTTATCGTCTTTGTCGCGACTGAAAAGGATTTATGCAAAGGTAGACTCTCAGCTCTTTTTTTATTACAAACAAAAAGAAACAAAAAAAAAAAAAGAATGCAATGCTCAGACTAGGGCCGCCGCATCTTGCATACCCATCACCTGTACATTCTTTGGAGACCCTTGAATGCTTTTATTTATTGCCATATATAAGGAAATGATTGTGAAAAAATATATCTTTCGCCACTTAATTCACTAAAAGTTATTGCCCACCATTCCACCCTCCAAGCCCTGTTATTTGACACCTGTATGGACGGTATTTTTAGGAAAAAATTTATCCACAATGTCGCGACATCCACCATAATTAATTTAGGATTAATACGTGTAGCTGGTCGCATTCTACTCTCCAAGTCCTTTTATGTGATACGGGTGTCAACGGCATTGTAAGGAAAAAATTAATCAACTACAACATCGCGACGCCCACCACAATCAATTTAGAATCAACATACATACCTTATCGGTTTCTATTCTCCAAAGTTCTTTTATTTGATACCCATATCGCTGGTGTTAATGTATTAAGACAAATAACAAATTAACTCACCACAGTCAGACCAGATCGTAGTGTCAACCATATTTAGTTTAGAATTAACGCATTTTCAGGCCGATAATATATAAATAAATAGGAGAGTTTTTCACATTTTTCGAGCAAAAAAAAAACACAAGTTTTTGTGTAGAAAAACCGTGTTGGATACAGTTTACGCTTCATTGCGGACTTGTACTCTGGCCAATTTGGCCCATCTTCAATACCAATATGCGTTCAAAAGCTTGCAATATTTCTGTCAAATTTAAAGTCGTTAGCTTCATTTTTGCGGCCAGGAGAATGTTTACAATAGACATTACACGGACAGATGGACGGACATGCTTAAAACGATTCAAAATATGGTAATAGTAGGTAGTAGTTGGTATAACAAGTGACATCGTAGTCAGTAAGACTAACCATTAGATGCATTACATCACTTCGCCTAGTAGTCGCACTCGAAAAATTGTCCATTATTTCCATGGAAAGGCGTACTTTTCATGAATTTAGCCCTTATATTGGAGCCCCACAATTGGCTCCAAACTTAATACACTTCCCATTGATTGATTGTTATTTTGCTGTTTTCGTTAAAAAAAAAAAAACTGGAAGACAAGCCCTTGCCTTCGATGATAACCTCTATGTTAGGCGGTCCGAATTTACTACCGATAATTGCCCTCCTAATAGCTGCTATAGGCCAAATTTTAATTATAAAATATTTTGCTGAACTGAAGGTTACCTACCTACTGCTCATAAGAAATCTTATATGCCGTGACCTCGAAAAAATAGACCGAGTATATAATTTTCATGCTAGGTAAATATATAAGATTTTTAACTTTTTTTTTTTTTTTTTAAATAAATTTAATTTTAGTAAAAAAAAAAAAAAAAATTTATTTCGAAAGTGAAGCAAGTGAAGTCCATCGTTTTTTTTCTTCCATAAATTGCTTACAGATAAAAGATCCCATGAGCTGGTGGCTTGGGTTGAAGGCCACTTAAGTTGCATTTTGAGAGTTTGAATGTGCTTGTGACGGATATAATTTTATGTTTTATTATCATTTAGTATATAATTTTAATATAACTTTTAATGTAACTTTAGCCTTAGCAAACCTACCACTCTGCCAGTCTGTTAGCGATGTCCCCGCAAGAATAAAATGTGATTTATGAGCAATGAAAATACTGACGGAGATGGGATAAATTGGTTAAAAATTGTTGTTGGATGAGATAATTGCGAACTGAGTCTTAGAAAATGTTTTATACAAAAACAACAATGAGTGAGGAAACACTAGGAAACTCTAGCCCAGCACGTTAGGACAGCACCTATTGCGTCGACCTGTACCCTGCACGACAAAAGTGGACCAATCACTTATGCTCAAACACAACGATTTACTGGCTTCTGTTACACTATGTATCGCCAGCACATCATAATTATCTTCAATCACTTCCGCTTACACACGCTTGGACAAAAATAAGTGAAATTAATCGGAAAGCGTGCAATAATTCTTTAATGGAAAATAAAATTTGAATATTTTTTAATTTTTATCAAATCAAAATCATCAACCATTTCTTCCCATTGCCAACAGAAATTGGAAATGGGAAAAAGTCATTTCATTAACTTTTGAAAGTGGCTTAAGTCCATTTATAGCCATAAGCAAAAACATATTATTCGTATCCTGCATTATTTACGGACATACGGGGCATATTAAATGCAAATGCCCCAAAAAGGGCTTGAGATAGACTCAATTTTTATTATATCTAAGCTTGTCTGTCCGTCTATCTGTCTGATGTCTGTCCATGTAATTTCATGTATTGTTATGAAATTAGATGCACTGATGCACTTTGACCCAAGGACAAATGCTATTGAAAATGGCTCAGATCGGTCCACGCCCCATATAACATCTTCTTTTGATAATAAGATAATTTTGATATGAAAAAATATTGTAATTTTCAAAATTTCGCGAAAAAAAAAAATATCGCTAAGTAATAGTATTTAGGCGTTTTAAATTAATGTGAAAGGTAATTGTTTGACTCCCCTATCATACGTTCCCTATCAGCCGTTCCTACGGTAACTATACCTATGTATGATGAAAAGATCTAATTTTCACTATATAATATTTATATATAGTGAATAATAATTTATAAATAAATAAGAATGTGAACGAGTTTGAAAAACGTGGGGGTCTATTTTCTCGATTCCGGCAAAAATGTCAATGTTTTTTATAATTTATAACGAAAATCGTCTCGTAAGAGTAATTTGATATAAAATTTGAATCAAATAGGTTTCTTACTTACATTCAACCGCATAAAGGGGCGTTCGAAAAAAATCTACAATTACTAAGAAATTACAAAAATCTTCGACACGTAAATTAAGTTTGCTAAGTTTCGGTCACGCCAGATGATGTTCGATGGACATCCTTCCATATGCGGACTGGCATGAAAATATGTAATTTTTGGTGTATTTTGGTGTAGGCGAAGCGATCTTATATATCTAATGGTCGATCAGGCTGACTATGATGTTCTTAATTGTTAATCAAAAGGAATTTTATGTAGAGAATACTGCGAGGAGTGTAACTACTCTGTTCTAGTTCGGTTAGCGTTTCGTGAATGAATTTTGTCACATGGCCTCGAACGTCGACATGCTGACCATGCCTTTTAACATCTTGCGTCGTTTTTTCGGCTCACTCGCATGAGCAGTTCGTACTGGCGGATTAGTTTGGTTATAACAACTCATAGATAGACCACACCGCGATATTCAACTGCATCATCGATCGCGTTCATTTACGCTTTGGACAGCACTTGTAATAATACACCAGAAAAGCCAGGGTTAACGGTCTTCGGTGTTTTTTTAGATCACAAAATTTTTTTCAAAGAATCCAAAAATTACTTTTGTGTCCGCTACGGCGGAATAACTCACACAAATGAATAAATCGGACACAATCGCAGGCATAGTAACGCCATCTCCTAGAAAAATGGATAAACAATTATTTCTAGATCTGCTATACGTGAGTGTCTTTATTTTCCGGGGAAATCGAAAGTTACGATTGTTCGATAATTCATTTGATCCTCTCTTCTTCTCTATATTGAAGGTTGAGTTTTTTTTTTTATTTTCATTTCATTTAAAAATTCTAATCCTATTATGAATATTGGCCACTTGCTTGAAAGATACCCGCGTCGCAAAGACTTTCTAGAGGAAGGTGTACCGATCGGCACGCACATAGCATAGTTTGTTAAGCTCAAGTTAGTTTGCGATAATATCTAAGCCATTATATGGCAATGAATGCAGTCGAGTCCGAGCTTAATCTTAGCTGGAAATGTGAAAGAAATTTACAAACATCTCCGGGAAGTAATATTTTTGCTATTTCCGATATGGGATTCATTGGAAAAGATTGCCTAAATTGACTTATTTGAATTTTCGCGGTCTCCGTACATCGTTCCATTAGTGGGTAGCAGCTTAAATGGACTTGAATTTATACTTGCGATTACGATACGAAGCGCATTTCATTGTTCGGAGTTAATCTGTTCTAAGAGTATAACATAAAATTAATATTCGTCTCTTTGGATTCGTCAACTTGTCGTCAAACTGTCTATCTATCTGTTATTTTATGAGGGAATAGGGAATACACTTCATTAAAATATTCACGCGCCTTCCCGTGCACTAACTTCAAATTGCAATCGCGATCAGTTTCGCGATAAACGTAATCTTGTCAGGTTTGGAATACATTGTGCGTACTGTGCGTACTGTGCTTCGTTGTTTTAAATACCTATGTAGGGCATTGCTAGTCGGTTATAAGCGAAGTAAAATATCGATTGCTCTCCGATTTAGTTTTCAAATCCAAATCGCTCACACTAGTTCACCTTGATTTTTTCCCAATAATCTTTTGAATTAATTTAAAAATCATTCGAAGCGTTGAAGGTTTTTGGATGCGATTGTGTTTAGTGAAGTCTCTGTTTATTTTTTTTTTTTTATTTTTTTTTTTTTTCACTATTATATTAGCTTAATTTGAAGAGTTTGCGGCCGTAACTTATAATTTCACAGATGAAAGGTTTGTATTGTTTGAATAAATCATTTTATACGCAATAGTTATTATGGAATAAATTTTTTTCGTCTTTTTCATAAAATTTCCTATAAATAACGCACGACCAACAACTGAATAGTTTATTAGCTAAATTGATTTAATATTTAATAGAATAATTTTTATGAAAATTATGTTTAAATTATTACTCGTAACCGTATTAATGTTAGGTATTTTGTCGGTTCAAGCGGAATTCGATGTACAGGAAGAAATCGCAAAGTTTATACTATTGGCAAATGAATGCCGTGAGGAAGTGGGAGCTAAAGAAGGTTANGAACTAAATTAGGCCTGTAATGTGTAATCAATAAAATGATTCTATTTCTTCCATATCAATGTGTTATACCTATCGCTCTCGCTATCGCTGAAATGTCAACTATATCTTTCTTTGGAATCTCGAAAAAAAAAAAAAAAAAAAAAAAAAAAAAAAAAAAAAAAAAAAAAAAAATATGAATAAATAAATAATAATTCCTGTGGAGTAATAATATAATCCGTGAAAATGAATCAAAAGTGACGGTGGACGAAAATGAAAGCCTCTCGAGAACAAGTAAGAAAACCGTTCTCGTCTTCGGGACGAAACCTTATATACGTTACAAAGAAATTTTATCGCTCCGAGTTTACACGAATATTTTTACTATCATTATACGTTGTTATGGGCTTTTTGATCTGCGCATTAGATATTTACGTATGCATGCGATTTCAACTTTTGCCCTTGCCTGAGTGCAATCACAGACAGGCGATTATTGCAGATCAAATCGAAATTTAATTTCTGGAACCTCTACTCTCTAACGAAATATTGAGCCATACTCAGCATTACTCGGCATACCCGCAATATTCGATAATGTAACTCCCATTCTTGTTCATCTGAAAAAAACTATTTTATTAGCGTCACATATAAGCTGATATAACTAAATGTTGCTATCGTTTTATATATCGCGATATAAGTTTTTCTCTTGCAGCTGATATTCAAGATTTGATACACAGACTTCCATCTGCTGGCCGGGAAGGAAAATGTCTTCGTGCATGTTTAATGAAAAAATACGAAGTGGTAAGTTTTAAACTCATCTCCGCTCATATTCTTTTTTCCATGGTCTCCGCATTATTCCATTATAAGTCAATGACCCTTACCCTTGACACGATATGCACTACTATTCGGGGCAAGATCGCAGTCAAAAGTCGCAAGTCAAAAGGCATTTTCGTACTTCTGGCTTAAGTTAGTTAACAGCCCTGCTTTATAATACATTGAACTTAACGAGGGTTTTATTGTGAGTATTGCTTGACAATAGCAAAATTGATGCAAAATGAAATGAAAAATGAGAACAAAAAAATGCATGACTGGCGGTCATTAAAGACCAGAATGTGCTCCTAAATTTTTTGGAAAAAATTTTTACTTCTTCGCACTTATTCTTATAACCAAGGCTTAAATAGATCCCAAACACGATCAGTTCCTGCGAAGGATAATGCGATATTCTACTCCCTCCCCCCCNCCCCCCCCCCCATTTTATTCTACATTTTACACGGTAATCTTTTAAGGAGGACAAATCGATCTGAATTTTTTCGCAGGATTTTCAATTTCTCGTTTATCAACACTGTTGCACTGTTGCATCGTAAGCCGCCACTCTTCTCGGCTCCAATAACCGAGTAAGGCAAAGGTCACTCCGCAACTTCAATTAATTAATTATATTGAATTTTGTTTACATTTCATTGTACTTTTTCGTTTTAACAGCAGCAGATTATTGTCCAATAAAAGCTTACAATTTTAAGACATATACCGGTTAACTGCCATTGAAATCGAAACTTGAATAAGCGAATCTGTCAACTGTGGCTATTGCTTTTTCTAGCAGCGCTAGGTTGAGTGCTGCTGAGCATAATGAACGCATTTGCCGTATGCTTTGCATATATATTTATACGATTTCGAATCGAGCAATGAGCTGAACAAGCCATATGTTCTACGATAAAATAATATTTTGATAATTCAACGCCTGTTTCATACCAATGCATTGATTCTCATTTTCTACGGAATTATGAAATTTAATTAAAATTAGAAAATTAAAAGGTCTTACGAAAATGTGCACTTATATCGCTTTATTTCCCTCTCCTTTCCTCTCCAGCTAGATGCTAATGGCAAATTGGTGAAATCTATTGCTCTGGAACATGCAAAAAAATTTACAAATTCCGATGAGGATAAACTGAAAATTGCTGGTACAATAATTGACATGTGCTCAGCGATGGATGTCGATGGCGACATTTGTGAAGCCGCCGAACAGTACAGTGAGTGTTTCAAAAAACACGCCAAAACGTACGGTATCAGGTTGGAAATTTAATAATTTCATCGTTTTTTTTTTTTATTTTTTTGGTTTGTTAATATTTTCCTTTTAAATGTTTAAGTAAAAAATAAAATTGTTTTTATTGCAAACGTGAAAAACGATACAACAAGATATTCGAAAATCAGACGGTATTATCTTTATCTGATTACTAACACTGACACAACATTCTGCTATGAATTAACTAGAACTACTTTACAGATCAATTTGACCGTTTTCAACTTTTCGTCTTCGAAAGAAGTAAGCAAGAATCCATTAATTGGCTAATGCTGATCATTACGTACCCTAGACTACTTCGTCTAATACAGTCAATCACTCATTTTCTTAACAATACACCAAAAATTATACATTATTTGTGTTTAAATGCTTAATTTCCTCATGCTGGTGGATGGTTAAACTTCGATGTGGTCCAAATTTAGGAAACTTAATTTACTTGTCAAAGATTTTATTATTTTCCAGTTGCTTTCGTCATGACAGACCACAACGTAGACTTTATCACCATAGAAGGATTCGTTGTTACGAAAGCCCTATATGTAAAGCGATCTAAAAAATAGACCTACGCGATGCAATTTCGCTGTGATTAATTTACTAAAGACCAATTCCAATCATAAAATCTTCAAAATTAGAGCTCTTTGCCAAATAAAGGCTTATTTTTCATTACAACCTTTCTCCATTCGCTTTCTGTTCAAACTCCAAGTCGCAATTTTTGAGATATTTTCATAAAATATAATACACTAACGTGTTTTGACCCAGGGACAAACACCATTGAAAATGGTTCAGATCGGACCACTTTTTGGACGACTCCCCGTGTGACACCTTCTTTCGATAAGTCGTTGTAAGAAAAAATATTTTAATTTTTGGAATTTCGTGTCAAAAATTGCTTAGTAATAGTATATCGGAATTTTAAAATTTGGCAATTTATTTAGCCCCATGCCGTATAATCGTTTTTACGAAAACTAAATCTTTATATAATAAATGAAACAATTTTCTGGCATGTGCGGCTCCAATGTGTTCGCATATATTGCTTTCTATATATTCAATTTTTATTCCTAGATCCGCAAGGGGACTGACACAGTGACGCGTTATTCCTATTTTCGGGTTAAAAAGTCCTAAATGGTAAATAAAGTCGGAAACCGCTTTACCGTATTATTGTATAAATAAATGCGACCGTAAGGGGCTGACACACTGAAGATACGCCTCATTCACATCAATGTTAAAATATTAAAATTAAACTTATTTCCCATTTTGTGAAAAATTTATCATTTAAACGGCTCGCCCAGCTCTATATTGTTATCCAATTGGCAACTTTTCGATTTTTTAAAAAAAGCAACTGTGTAGCAAATGTAAGAATTACCAAAACATATCTTCTCTAAGTGCCAATACAATGCTTGCGTTATACCTGGCTCTCGAACTGTCAAAATAAAGTTGATCGGTTGTATTTGAATGTAATTGAACATGTAAGTTGCTTTGCGTTGTGCGCTGTGGGTTGTTTTTGACGTATTTATAAAAACAAAACGAAATCATATGGTTTTGTCAGCTGTGAAAAACAACTAGAAGGAAGAAAAATTAAGTAAAATTAACAGTTAAACTAGACTAAATAAATTGCAAAGAAGAAAAACTACCGTTTTTATTTTTTCACCATTATTTATTTATTGCAGCATTATTTACCCATAACTTTGTTGCTTTGCATAGCAACCCCTCCTACATTTTCACAAAATTATGTAAGACAACGGTGGCCTTCAGCAAAATGGGGTTTAATAGCATCTTCCAACGAAACCCCAATACACCGAACGCATTTTCGAGTATTCTTCTTCCACGGGACAACTTTTTATTGAAAGTCTCCCTGTCTTGTAACAGTAGAACTCAGTGTAAGCCCTCATTGAGTTGTCCCGCAGAGTAAATACTGCGTCAATCACAAAATAGTACGAAGACTCTGTATTATTGCCTGTAAGGGTTTACTTTGAGGCACCTCTAGTCGATTTTGGACTAAGCGTCACCCAAACTACGAATGCCACATAATGCCACCGTTCCAATTCGACTTGATCAGTAAAGAGATATAAAACGGACTAAGAGCATCCTATAAGACGCGATAGATATCTGGCAATTTCTCCATGAGCTAAGTATCTGTAAACAACACAAAGTAAATGGTTCTTTGAATTGTAGTTATAACATATGTGAAACTGATAGCAGTGTTAAAGATGTAGATGGTCTATACGAAGATTTCTTTAAAAAATTTTTAGAGGAAGGGTAAATATTTCAGGAGTTATGCGCACATTCGCTTTAAATTGCCCAATGTCCATATAATACATATGGTCGAAGACGGTCTCAAATAATCTATCGACATGTCGATTTTATATAAGCATTTCACCGTCGCTTTTTGTATTTACGGCGACGACGACAACGACAACCTTCCCACATCGTTTCTATTATCATAATACATATAATTAAATCGTCGTTATTCACTATCTTTTGTCGCTCAAATGTTTCCTTATTAATCTATTAACGATTGCCAATCAATTATAAATGTTATATTATTAACTATATTGTGAACTTGCCGAGAATAATTGAAATCGTCTTCTGCTTGCAAGAAATATCCTTTTTTTCGTGGTTTGCTTTAAGAAAATTATATATCAAAGAAATTTTTCACTTTATTAATTTTGTGCCTCTTCGTAAGCGTTTATCTAACAAACACTAACCATATGATTTTGCTTTAGCAATGCACGCTGTATGTTCAACTGATTTTGCGTTATGTATTGTGCGTTACTGAGTCCAACGCATAACGCAAGCATTGCAAGCGATTATCCTTTAGACATTTTACTTTAGCTTATTGGGTACGTGTGCACATTTATTTCGTTTAAATCGGAACGGAACAGGTAAACAATACCTTTTACCATATGGTAAATGTTTCTTTTATCGCATACACATTTTGTTGTATTTCAGAAATGTCAAAATAATTTTGAGAACAATTCAGTTTTTTTTTTCACAAATCTATTGGCTTTGTCCACCTCCATCCAACAATCAAAAAAGAAAGAAAAAAAAAAAAAAGACAATTTAGTTAAAAACTATATGAGTACACCACGTCATTAATTTATTTGAAGAAAAATGGATGATGAAGCAGAAACGTATAAATTATGGCGAATACGTAAAACTATTATGCAGTTAAGTCATGATCGCGGTTATTTAGTAACCCAAGATGAGTTAGATCAGACGCTTGAACAATTCAAAGAAATGTTCGGTGATAAACCAAGTGAAAAAAGGCCAGCACGATCAGATTTAATTGTTTTGGTTGCTCATAACGATGATCCCACCGATCAAATGTTTGTATTCTTTCCGGATGAGCCAAAAATCGGTATTAAAACCATTAAAACATACTGCACGCGCATGCAGGAAGAGAACATACATCGTGCCATTGTAGTTGTGCAAGCCGGCATGACTCCATCCGCTAAACAAAGCCTTGTGGATATGGCACCGAAGTATATATTAGAACAGTTTTTAGAGTCGGAATTACTTACTAATATTACAGAGCATGAATTGGTTCCCGAACATGTTGTTATGACTCCAGAGGAAAAGCAGGAATTGTTAGCCCGATATAAACTAAAAGAAAATATGTTAATGCGTATACAGGCCGGAGATCCAGTGGCTAGATATTTTGGATTAAAACGAGGCCAAGTGGTGAAGATTATACGTTTGTCAGAGACAGCTGGACGTTATATATCGTATCGTTTAGTATGTTAAATAAGGCAGAGAAATTTGAAGCCTTTTTTAATTACATTATTATAATGTAAAATATATTAATCTATAACAATTATTGCATAAATTGCTTTCTTTTAGATTTGATCGTACACTAAGGATTAAGAGAAACAAATTAAAATTGCATAACTTCAGCACTAAAGTTATAAAACCGCTCACTGACTATGAATCTGAACGACAATTCAAGCTAAATTCCAATATTAGTAAGATTAACTTATAGATCTAAAAAGATTGGAAATAGGCTCGTTTATTAAACATTCATACTGTTTAGATGTTTAATCTGTAATTTGCGGCGTCAAATCTTAGGTCCGGATACTCCGAAATCTTAAGTCAATTAAAGTATTTACTCTTCGACATACTATAAACGTTTCTCCTAATGTAAATAAATGAAACCTAAAATAAAAATCGTTACGTACTCATCACCTAAATAAATTATATAAAAATTTCAACTCCATTCAGAATTTACGTTGCTTCAAAATGTCACACTGTATATTTGCGTGTTGTGTAATGAGGTTATAAATTGTTTCTGTTTTGATTAGCTGGGGCAGACTCACATCTAAACATCATGAGCAAAGTTTCTGTCCTTACTTTTGCAAATATGCCTAAATTGACAGAGGCTTAGATAATAAGAATTAAGTTATAACTTGCATAAGTACCTTTTATCTGTTAGTAACCAGCACAGACGCATAGAATTTGTGAAGTGTGCTACATTTGCTATAGGCCCTAGAAAGTCTATATATACTTTAAGTGAAATGATTTAGGCCGGCTTATCGACGACGTTATAGCATTAATACTGGAAATTTTTCCAATACCAGTATTCTACAATTTTGACAACGACACCTTAATGGAATATAGACCAGTTTATATATGTGTGCATGTAAAATTACACTTTCATCTATTTTTTTGCAGATCCTTCCACGCTGTGAGTTGTACAAAATTTATTTTAACTCCCTTTTTTAAATACAAAACGCAGTGTAACTAACTATCGTTTTCAGCTTCTCAAATGTCTCTTCAGGTGTTATTCTGTTTTTTGTTTCATTAGGGCACTCAGAATGTAATCACCAATGTCAAAAGGTGGTTCAGAGGAGAATAGATCTTCCAAACGGAAATCTCTATTTCATAATCTCCCGAATCAGTTTTTAATTTTTCCAAAAGCTTGAGCACGGGCCGAAATGGTGTTTTTTGCAATCCCAACGCTAAAGCCTTTCTGAAATTTATATAACTTTATGTGCCCCAAAGGCATTTTCCCTTTCCCAATTTGAAAATTTTATTCCCCAAACGATAACGCGATAACGGCACCATAATCTTTTCAATGCATGCAAAACGGAGATCTATAAAAATCAAGAGCCAACTTTTACACTTTTGTATATATATATATATAAGCAGATTTAAAAGTTACAGAGAGATTTTATATAGTTACAGAATTTAAAAATTGCAGAAGGTAGTTATTTACAAGTTATGGAGTATCATTTATAGTTTGAAGATTGCATATAAAAGTTGAAAATAAAATTTAAAAGTGCAAGACTACGATTAAAATTTTTACAACGCATTGATTTATATATTGCATTAATTATATTAAGAAGTGCAATAATGGAATGAAACAAAATCGAAAATTACAACCTTCACAAAGAGATTGTTGAAGCGAGTGAACATTTTCCATTTGCCATTTTCTAAGCAACTTAACAACTCTGTATTAGCTTTTTATTTACTAACTAAAACACAAACATATGCTGTAAAAGAGGGGATATATAAAACTGTGTTTTTTTTTTGTTTCATGTCAATAGGAATTAGAAATAATTTTTTCAATGTTCATGCAATTATTGAAAAATAATTTGTAAAAACTATAATCAAAATTGAATTAAAATATGGCGACCATAAGTTTAACGAATTATGATGGTGCATATGAAAACTATGAAAAATGTGGAGAAATACTTAAATCACCCACAATAATTGGTAAACATCAACAAGATCAGCATTACGCTTTATTATGTCTATTATGCCAGGAAATTTGCTTGCAATTTGAAACATTTATTGGACACATTGAGCAAGAGCATGGACATAGTCATGAACACATGACGGGATCTAAATTGGAGATAGCTGAAAACAACACGATTAAAGATGAAGATGTAAAGATAATTGATAATTGCTATAATCAAGCTTACATAGAAGAAGATGAAAAGGTATTATTGCGAGTACAACATATACAATATTAACTTATTGAAAATTTCTAGAATATTTTCATGGATCCCTTGGAAGAGCCAGAAGTAATGTTGGTAGGAGAAATGCAAGAAAATGTGAAGGCTTACTTTAGCAAAGAAGAGCACAGCGTCCGTTTAAAAGCAAAACATCCAGAGCATCGGACACTGAAAGAAGAGCCACCAGAAAAAATTAGAGCATGTCGGGATTACATAGGATTGGGTGATATTGTTTTGAGGAATGATGAGGCTGAAAATTGTGAGGTAAGGAACACTGACATTCACTAACTGCAGTCATCAACTTATGAATAATACTTGTGAGAATATATGATTGCAGAAACATATCTATTTATAAAACGTACATAATACACGTAACGGAAATATTTGCAAGGGTATTGGTCGAGGATTGTGTGGTGCACCACGTCATACCAAACTTATTATAGGCGTAGAGTCATCAAAAAAAAAAAAAACAGAAAAACAGAGTGCCGTGATAGGCACTCTACAATCACTATTTTCAAACAAAAGCCTGCGTAGCCAATGCTTCGCGGAATTACTTGATATCACTTAAGATGTACATACAATTTTCAATCTTAGGAAGATCTTCATGCTGCAAATGCCTGCTAGTGATTGTTTTCATTAGCTGGAGATGGTGCAGTATTGGTCGGCAGTAATTTCAATTAATTCAGTGTAATGCATACACGCAAAATGCTTATATTTTAATTTATGTTAGGTCATTGAACCTTAATCTCGGTACTAATTCCCTTGGATCGTTATCTCTAGATATTTTTGTTGGTAAGCTTAACATACGTATTTTAGAATACCTACATGTCACAAGCCAGTGACAAGATTGATCTCGGAAATTGCAAGAGAAACGTATAGGAATTAATAGTTCTCCTAAATATTCATTTCATTATTTTTACTTATTTGTGTAGCTATTTATGTGTTTATTAATTTTTTTTTATATTTTTGATTTAATAGTTTGAACATTCTTTATCGATGAGTGATAATGAACTATGTGACGGTGAGCTGAGCAATTTCCGAAAACACAACTACTGTAAATACAATGACGATGATAATAGCTTGGATAATTTTGATGAATGTTCTGATGAGAATGACAATAGAAAATTTAAGCTACCGAAAAAGGCTAAGTCGACTGAACTTGACATTGATAAATTTATGGAAAAGCGTCAAAACGTCTTGACTTTGTTGGCTGCGTATGAGCAACAAGATGAATTGTGGGATAGTACTAGGCCACCCAAGCTGGTAAATCGTTGTCGCAAGAAACGGGAAAAAGCTTTGACTAAAATTGCTGATGAACTTAAGGAAAAAGTTGGGCTTGTCGTGAATATCCAGGATGTTGATAGAATTATCAAATATTTGCGGGTGCGATATATTCGTGAGGTGCGCATACGTTTGCAGTTCATTAATAAAGATGATTATAAACCGCTATGGTTTTATGAAAAAATGGAATTTCTTAAACCTACTTTACCCTTCATACAGGAGGTAAATGATAAAAGTAAAATGGACATAAGCAAAATTAAAAAAAATTTCTTTTCAGATGGAGGAGGATCAACTTTTAGCTAAACCTGAATTGAATAGCGACCAAATTATAAAATTAATAGAAATTTATAAAATTCATAGTTGTTTATGGGACGAACAGGATATTTATTATAATTCTGAACAGCGTCGCCAAGAAGCACTGAGCAACATGTGCCAACAGATCAATGAAAAATTAAATTTAAATTATTTGTTGACTGACGTTGAGAACAAAATTGATTTCATACATAAAATGGTAAAAAAAGAAAAAGAATCCCAAATAGAGTATCAACAACAACGTGATTGCAGAAGAGCTGCGGATCCAATATATAAATCGAGCAATCGATTTTATGACAATATAGCGTTTTTGCTGCCGCATTTGGGTCCTTTTAAATGTTCGCACTGCCCAAAAATTATTTACCACATTAACACGTTTCGCATTCACACGGCTAAACATGATGGCAGTAAACCGTTCAAATGTCGCGTTTGCCAATATGAATTTACTCAAAAGCCGGGATATGTTATACACTTGAGGCGTCATACACAAGACTTTCCGTTTGTTTGCAAATTCTGCCAGAAAGGCTTCCCATGTAAAAAAGAACTCAAATTGCATTTTCAAAATCATCCCGAATACGAAAAGGAATACATTTGTGACGTGTGCGGTGACGGTTTTACGCAGCAAAAGCTACTAAATTGGCATCTGAAAGTGCATAGCAACACACGCGATTCCATATGCAATGAATGCGGCAAAGGATTCACTAATTCAAAGCTTTTATTTCAACATCGCAGCGTCCATAGTAAAGAAAAGAGTGTATGTAAATTATGCAGTAAAACATATGCCCACTACAGAGGTCTATCCCGGCACATGATTAAAGATCACGGTACGACGGTAGCGGCAGTGGCTGCAGTTTTAGGTGAAAAGCCGAAAAAGCGAGTACTTAATATTAACGAAAAAAATTCCCAACATCCAGAAAGATTAGCAATAACTAACAGTATCGCTAATACTACGACACTTCAAGAGCCATCCTAGAAATAAAATAAATATCGAACAAAAAAAAACTTCTATTTATCACTTCCAATGAATTTTAATTTCTTTGCGATAATACTACTGCAACCGGTTGGAGATGCAGTTAGATGTTATACTTTTGGTTTGCACTCTTTTATGATGACTCTTAAAGAGATTCTAAGCTATAGGATGCAATTAGGAAAAAATTGAACAAAAATAAAACTGAAGTCAAAACTGGCGAGTTCATAACCTCAAAATTTATGAACAATAACATCAGAGAATAAGAAGCCATCACGCGATAACACGGGATATATTTGGGCCTTATCGTTAACACAATCGATTCTTTCATCTGACAAGAGAAAGCTATAGAGTGCCTACTGTAGAGTGTAGTAAGATAGATATATGAGCAGCAAGTGTTGTATATTAAACATTTCAGTTCACAAACAAAGATTACGTGCCCGTCTATCTAATAATATCGTTTGAAATAATATATGATTTGAGATGGGAAAGCAAATCAAAGTAAATAGAAAGACAGGGAAAGCAAATCAAAGTAAATAGAAAGACTGTCCACACAGAATATATAACGGTAAGATGTAAGAATGTAAAAATAAATATGAGTAAAATGTGAATAAAAAATAGTTCACCAATCCTCATAACCTAATTAACTTTTGTAGGACCATCAGAAACCATTATTTACTCTTTTTGTTTTTTTTTTTTTGTATAACCGAGACTTTTATTAATTGATCCAGACTTCGATGCGTACGTAAATGTTGCAAATATTTTCTCTTTTTTGATATGACCAATCACTCTGGAAATGGCGTCCATTATAATGGATGCGTACTCAATCGATAAGGTTTATGTATTTATCGATTGAGCATTCGCTATTGCTAAGGTCTTCGCATCGCGAATTCAAGCAAATTATTTAGCAGCATTTACATCAGCTATATACGGATATTTGACGGTCAAATATAATGAATTGGGTGACAAGGCTCTTAAATTACGCATGGGCTATATAAAGCGCTATCTAAAAAAGAGCTTGGAATCAGATCGATTAATATCTTAATGTATAATATTCTCTTCTCGTATGTTCTTCAATATTTTTTCCGAATCAAAACAATTCATCTGGATCACAATAATTGCGTTTGCCATAAAAAATCTCATCATAATGCTTGCGATAACATTGGTAGACGCCCCTTATGAGCGCCACAGTGCTTTTAGGTTGAAATTGTGTTGTAAAAACACCTAAAATGACAGCGACTACCACCCCAACAAAAAGATATTTTTTCATGTGTCTTCGTTCGGAACCGAGCGAAATTTCCGATGTGACAAGGCGTCTCATTTTTCCGTGGTTGAAATCCTATAAAAAAAAAGGAAAGAAGTTAGCATACAATAAATACGTACCTATTGGTTATAACCTTGGGCACGCCTTCCCAACCACTGCCAATGTCTTCAATATCTTGTACACGGATATCCATATCTTAGCCTCTTCAGCGTGTATCCCTTTGCTACTTTCTACAATTTTTTTTTTTACATCCTCTCTTTTTATATATATATATATATATTTAATTTATTCTTTTATATTGTTAATCTAGGTATTTTTTCATAAAATTTGAAGTTTGATTTCAAAAGTCAATTGAAAAAAAATTTCTAATCAAAAATTGTAAAGTTGGCGCAAAAGTGAATTATTATCAAAGCTGCCACGAAGACAGAATTTTATGACATATAAGGGCCTCAACACTTCGTTAAGCTTCGGAATTGCGAAGTTTTGTTTATTCATAATTTTTAAACCAGATGTTAGGCTTATTAACATTTTTATCTATTTTTTCCTTATTTCTATTTATTACGCAATATGATAATGTCGACGAGCGCCATTTTCCATTGTGTTTACCATTCGGAATATAGGGAAGCTGATATAATGATGAATTTGCCAATTCACACAAGTTCTCGTGAAAAGTCGACAAAGTCAAAATTCGATCTCGAAAATGTGAATAAAGCATTACTAGGCCAATCCACTTAATTGGTCTAAAAACGTAATCACGTAAATTTGACTGAAACACTGAAGTTTGGTTTATAGTCCTATAAATGAAGTACTTAAGTATGGCGCAATAAAAGCTGCACTTGTTTGCCTTACCATAACATTTTGTAAGAAAATGTAAACAAAGCTCTGCAAACGTAAACGACTAATATCTGCCATGAATAGCAAAATCTAAGCAAAGAAAAAAAGGGTGAAAACGAATAATTGTTCTGAAATTGATTGTAATGAAAAAAAGAATTACAAAAAATGTTGTAACATTATCGGAAACCCTTTACTATTATTAATTTTTTCTATAAGTTGCGAATTTCTATTTCATACAATACGCTTTAATAAATTAATTTAAGAAATATATTTTAAATTGAAAATGAATCGTCTTTTCTGCCTTTTTTCCTATTCGGGGAAATAATGTGTAATACAATTTAAAATTCCCTACAATGCAATATAAAAAACAAAATACCAAAATAATGTAATATCAAATATAAAATTAGACAAATAGCTTTTAAATTTGAAATAAATTGTTTTTATTTCTTTTTGTTCTATTTGTTTGATTACACACAAAATCATATGGTTTGACAATTTTTTTTTATGCTCAGCTTAATTAGGTTCGATTACTTTGTTTTCCATATGTTCCTGGACCTAAAAACGAAGGGAAGCTTTATTTTGTCAGAGGGCTATGAATGTTTGCTCGACATCGTATCGAATGTAAACTGTCAGATATAAGTTCTAAGGAAAAATAGCAATCGGGTTTTATTTTCAAAATAATGTCAGAAGTTTCAAAATGATTGCAAAAGGGATAAAATCAAATAATTATTCTCGATGCTTTAATGCTTTAGTGAATAAATAACTGTGAATGAAATTGATAAAGAAATTCCTGTGAACGAGAAAAAAATGAAAATATGGGATTACCACGAACTATATACTGGATCATATATTCGCCGGCAAATTTAATATGGAAATTATAAATATGAAGTTAGCCATTAAAAGAGAAATAATTCGACACTTTAAATAAACAATTATAAACAATTAAAATTAATTTTATATTTTTTTGTTTTTTTTTTGGGTTTTTGAATAAAGTTGGACTAAGCCAATAAATTTGTGACTTATATGTCCGAAGTGCAATACTTTACTGAATTAATTTTATATAGTTCATAATTTTTTTATCAATTTTCTTTTTTTTTATTCAAATTTTATATTTCGTTTATTCATTTGTTTTTCTTCATCTTTTTTTCGTTAATTTGTGGATGGAGAAGCAATCGAGTACCGTTAACCCAAATTAGCACAGCTCTGAGATGCTTCTGATTGGTCAAACATTAAAATTGGGAAAATTAAAAAAACATAATGATTATATTTATTAATAGTAACAACAATTTAAAACATAGTTTAGTTGATAAAAGCGATGAAAACATGGATGCAAGTACGCTTCTAACGTTCAAATATATATATATATAGATGTTCCATCCCGTTATTCTACTTATGTTTGGTGTCCGACATGTTATGCACAACTTATGGAGATAAAAAATTTTACAAACGAGTAGCCTGGCAACAATAGCTTTTACTCGTAAATTTATTAGAGTTGTTTTGCAAACAGAATTTACTTTTATTAGGATTGTTAAATATGGAAATGTAAACAATTGTATTTAATTTTAAAGATATACTTAATTAGCTTATTGTTTAAAATCATTTTCAGCGTCCGACCGCTTTATTCCCCACTTTGCAATCTTGAGGTAATGGAAGCTTTGAAAAATATTAAGGATACTAAGAAAAAGTTTGGTTTACGAAATCTTGCAACAATCACTTATGAGGTAAAGTATATAAACAATTGTTTTAATTTTGCTTATAAAATATGTAATAAATATAAATGATTTTTAATAGACTTTACAATACTTGGAAGAGTCACCATGTAAATATCAAAACAGTAAAAATATTATAGAATTTTTGGAAGAAATGGAATTTTATAAACTTATGCCTAAAGAGTGTTTGATGATGATTAACGATCCTCCTACCAGTGCGTTGCATATTCAATTAGTACGTGCTAATGATTTCCTTTATTATTTTAATCCTTATTTCGCGAACATGTGTTTACAGTTAATTGAAGATAGCGAAGAACGTTTAACTGAGGAGCAAGTTAATGAAATTTTACAAATCTCCAGAAAACATTTTCCAGGCCCTCCACCAGAAAATAATTAGTTATAAATTTAAATTGTTACATTAAAAATTTAATTTGTGGCATTTCAAGTTACTGAATTAATTATAAAAAGCCTTTCACAAAATAATTTAACGTTTTTGATCTCCTAAATCTTCTATAAGATCAACATCTATTTCAGGCCATTTATCAGGTATAACGTCAAATAAATCGTCTTTAACATCGCCTTGTATGACTATTTCATCTTCGCCTGTTACTGAAGAGCCGCAAGCGAATTTTGTACCAAAGAATTTGGCAGCCACTTTAAGATCAATTTCTTAAAAGATGGAAATAAATTTTAATGCATACTCATATATATATTGCAAATTAAGCCATCGCCTACCGAATGTGTGAAGACCGGTAACAACAGTAACAGACTTCTTTTTGCCTCGTGGTGCTCTAGATAATGTTATCCTCTTAGTGACTTCTTCTTTTTTCTTTATTTTCATTAAACCTTTACCACCACGTTTTTGACGTTTCTTATCATCATCGACGCCATCACCTGTCTCCTCTTCTAATTTAACACGTTCGAATTGCTCAGGCAAATTTTTTTCTAACCACGCTTTACATTTTTCATACTCTGGATAATATTCGCAATACTTTAAATAAAGAAGAAAAATGGATCGAATCAATTAAAATGGAATAGGAGCGAAAAATTTCATCATACTTCGATTGGCATTGAGCAATTGCCACAATATTTAACCAATAGTGGATATGTTATTCCTTCTCGGGGCCCTAATTTGAGACGTTCTGCGGGATTTATAGAATTTTCAGACATTCTGTTAATTACCTTCTACTGTTTTTTGTCTAACTGTTGGAAGTTGAAAGTAAAAAAAAAAAAATCGAAGAAAGTATGAAACAACTGATTCTTGCTGACAGAATGCCAGAATGAACAGCTATTATATATATTACAGTTATAAATATTTTCAAAAGTTGGCTACTCTATACTCGACAATTAGATTTTCTGCTTTTTTGTTATCAGTATAATAAAGTTGTTAATAACGTTTATTAATAAATACCTAATAAAGTTGCTGAACGAATGTTGCTCCGCTTTATTCCGCTGAGTTAGCCTTAGTTGAACGAAAAAAGAAAAGAAAAAAGAAAAAAAAAAGAGACCATGCAAACAAATAGTTTACAGTATTATGAAGGCTGTGGCAAAGAAGGTCAAATACGGTGTATATTTCTCAGTGAATTTCATGCAACAGCTGGTTCCAAAATCAGTTGTCAGGTGAGAAGACGGTTTTAGGACATGTTCAATATTATCTTCATTTGTGGAATATTACTGAACCAAGTACCTATAGGTACCAGCCGATTATGTGCCCAAAGAAGTATTCGATGCCGTAAACGTTTATATTATCCCTAAGCCACACTTACAGCGTTGCATACTCACTGTTAATGCCATGGATATGAAAATTGTCGGTTATCCAGTAGGAATTGAAGATCAGCAAAAATATGCCCGCAATGCGTTCCTATTTAATTTATGTTTTGTGTGCGATTCCTGGGCACGTTCAGTGCAATATGAACCGGTTGTTAAAAAGCTCTCTGAATATTTGGTATTGCAAAACAAAAAAAAAAAAACAAAACAAAAAAAAAACCGCATAATTTTTCTCCTTATACATAAACTAAATTCTCTTATGTGTTATTCATAGATTATGATGGAAGAGGAAAGTTGTTTCCTTTCCAAGGAGGGGGATAATAAGTTACGATTGCAGAAAATATTTGAGACCGTCATTAAAGACTTAAATGGGCAACGAGTCACGACCATAGTAGGTAAATTGGTAAGATCGTCATCAAATAAAGTACATACTTAAAAAGGTTTTCGTTTTCAGAAGGAGATACTACTATCTATTTGAAAATAGTTACCCATAAACCGGATCCACCGTTAGTAAAGGATCATATGGTACCTCTCTTATTGGTCGACTATAAAGACACACCTTTAGAGAATTGGGATCTTACAACACAACAGGTTAAACGAATAAAATATGTGTGTAAGTGATGTTTTGTTCTGAAATTTTTTTTGTACAAACTTTTAGATCCTTCCATACATTAATGGCATCAATCATATAGCTCGTATCGCGGCCGAAGCCGATGTAGAAACTAATCTGGTTAAATCGTGCGTTCAAAATCTAGTTTATTATGGTGTTGTTCAATTGCTACCCATTCTTAAGTATAGTAATGTTTACATGACCCAGAATTTAAAAAATCTCATACAAAGTACGTCCCTAAGTTATGCTTGCCGCAAATATGTGGCTTTAAATCCTGACAAAACAAAACCAACTATACAGAAAATATTTCAATTCTATGCCTCCATGACGCACGGAGTAACTTTGAGAGCCATATGCCAACGCTTATGTCCGCAAAATCATAATATCGATGAACGCAAATTGGTCATATTCGGTCTTCAGCATAAATTTATACGTTGCATACACAAATATCCTGTGTTCACGGGCTCAGTGCCATCGGGACGTCAGAAAATGTACACTGGTCTACAAAATTTCGATGAGATTTGCTGTAAAACTGGCTTATCACCGTCTAGTATAGAAAAAGATATTGATAAGGATACAAATGTAACAGTGATATGGAAGTAGAAAATGTTACGAACAATGTTTGTATATATGTATAATAATTGTTTTTATAATTTAAATAAGATAAAGAATAAAAAGCGAATAACTAGTTAGAGACATGTTGAGAATCCGAGAACTATAAATGCAAAAAAAAATCTTAAAATATGATCGCGAATGATGTTTGCGATCAGTGTTCAGTAAAGTTTTATTAAGCTAAAAGAAAAAAAAAAATTTACTAATTGCAATAGCCTCGTATTCTCCGTACGCTATACGATTTAGTTTAGTCGTTTAGTAACTCTTGGTCTGTTTGGTCTCTGAGTGCGCACACGGTCGTCAACTACTTGCTTGTTTGCTACTCTCGACATAAAGTAAAGTAGCTTGTAGGGCCGGTTTTTTCTTCTATTTTCTTTTCATTTCATTTACCTTTTTGTAAATACTTCTGTAAAATGTTGTCGTTGTAGACAAAAAAAAAAAAAAAAAAAGCAACAAAAAAAAAGAGTCGCTGCTTATATACTGTAAATTATAAAAAAAAAAAAGAAAACAAGAATAAATAAAAACAAAAACGAGAGTTAAATTGTATTGAGACCAGTGCTCGAATGTTAATTGTATCGTACACACAATATATCAGTTTTTGCTTGTTTGAGTGTAGTTAAATAATGATATATATGTATATAGATATATACTAAAACATTAGGTCTGACGTTGTGCTGCGTGATTCATCCGTTATGAAGTATTTTGTGTAAGTCTGACATGTGTGTGAAATAAAGGAAAGAAAATAAAGAAATACAAGAAAATCTTTGGTGAGGAAAAAAAAAAAAAAAAAAAAAACGCGTGCATTTTGTTATAAAATATCTTCAATTTATAAATGCATGCGTACATGCGCTTGTACGTACGCGTATGCACTTTATTAAAATGAAAGTGTTTTATATATTTAAGTGTTATCTGAATATTGAAATTGGAATTATATAAATAAATAGAAATTGACTTTAGTCAATTTGTATCGGTTTTTACTTACGTTTAATATTTTTTTGAAAATACACAACAACAAAAAAGGAAATAAAAAATAAAAAATAAAAACACTTGTTGAGGGGCTTTCTCCGCAAACATTTTATCTGTTATTTAACTAAAAGGTGATTACTTTCACGTGAGTAGAAACGAAAATGTTTTCAATTATTCTTTACACAGTGTAGTTAAAGTGTGATAACTTTTTACAAAATATTCGCAATGCCCAGAGTAAACTTGGTAATCTCCTGACACGCAGATATCTCCAATGTAAGGAACTATAAATGTCTATACATCGAGATTCAAATAGATTTCATTTCTAAAAGCAAAAAGAAAAAAAAGTTGCATGAGATAATGTATGAACCACTCTCAGCAATTATAAGCGTTTTACAATTTGATTCTGAACTCTGAGAAACGTTAAGGCTTCTCATTCACGCTTGGCCCAAATTGATAAGAAATCATTCGAAAATAATTTTAATTGTAAATATTTATTTATTTATTTATTTTTTTGTTTTTTGTTTTGCAAACCAAAAGATTTTGTAATTTAAGTCAACAAATATCGCAAGATAGATGAGTTTTTTTTCTAAAAAATCTCTTCAAATCAATGCTAGAAACATAACTTCTTGCGTTTCTTGTGTTTATATTGAAACGAAAGAGTTGATTATCAAGCACTTTTATTTGTTATTAAAAATTTCGCTTTGCTTGCCAATAATAATGAGAAACTTGCCAGATATATCAGCTTTTATGAGAACACTTAAAATGATACTTAAATGATAAAATAGAAGAAAAATTTGTAAACGGCTTAAAACGAATCTTTAATCATCCTATCATCGGAGGAAGACGTTTTTAAGCTATAACAAGAAATCGGGAAAGATGACATTATGAGATGGCCTTTGGAACGCTTAAATTATAAGAATAGAAATTAGGCATCTCCGTGCGACTGGCCGCTTACAGTTCCTGTTTGCTTCTCCTACAGAACTCTACCGCGAAAGCGGACATAAATACGCCCAGAATGACTTGAACAATGAAATAATATTCGAAATATTTCGAAATGATATAAATCGTGTTAATGATCAGAGATCTCATAAGGCATATGCCTATTTGATCAGCGTGTTCGTTGGTCGGTCATCTGTTGCTAAAAAGCGTCAATAGCCGCATCAATTGTGTGTGATAGATGCTTAGAAACACATCTTGATCGTCATTGATCTTCGACTGTCCAACCGGCGTGTCACACAATTAAACAATCAATTTCGAAATTTCATATTTTGATTTTAGGCAACAAAAATCGTTTAATCGACCTTAAGTGAGTATAATTTTTTTGCCATTAATTCGAATTCGAATTGCATTGCATTTGCTTTGCATTTGGAATGTAGCTCCCACTTGACAAAATCAATATTCAACGTTTTCCCTTCTGAATTGCTTAGCGATCGATACGGAAGTGTTTCGTGCTTTCAATGCAACGAAACGATCAAATCGACCTTTAAAGCGTTTATTTCATCTTTTACAAAATGAAAAATGAGAAAATTACCGAACCCCTATATTGTTGCGGTTGTAGAAGAGAATTGCAAATGAGACAAAGTGTAGATCAGTAGAATGATATTGAAATTGATCTAAAGCTAACTGCCAATTGGTAGCTGATTGGTAAACCAGCTGTTAAGAGCGAAGAGTAATTGAAAAGTTTACTAAGCTCTTCTTCGAGGTATAGTTTAATTTGAATGCTTGCGGAATATAGCGTAGGGGCCATGGAAAAAAATGTGCCAAAAGCCATTCAGTACTTGCTCTCATATACTCTGGGTGCAGTTTGTTTAATTTTTTTTTTTTTTTTTTTTTTTTTTGCAAATTCCATGTTATTGTTATGCATGTCGAACTTCTAACAAATACTTTTAATTATTTATGCATTCAATTTACATATATATTCTTGGTAATGACTCTAAAATATATAAATGTGAGCAGATATATATATTGGGGTTTATTTTTATTACTTATACAACTGCTGAGGGGTTTTTTTTTTTTATTATTTTACTAGTTTACTAGTTTAGTTTTGCGAATTAAATTTTCTAGTTTAAGTTATACTTTTAAGCAAAAATTACATGAAACCTGAATACGGACGTACTGCATGTACTATTTTATATATATATATATAAAATATATATATATATATATATATAAAATATATATAATATATATATATAAACTATATATATATGATATATATATATATATATATATATATATATATATATATATATATATATATATATAAAATATATATATATATAAAATATATATATATATATATATATATATATATATATATATATATATATATATATATATATATATATATAAAATATATATATATATAAAATATATATATATATATAAAATATATATATAATATATATATATATATATATATATAAAATATATATATACATATATATATATAGCAATTCTTTTTTTTTTTGCTATCAATTAATCAAAATTTAACATTAAATTATTAGTCTTAACACGATGATGGATCCGATTTATTGTTTAGATGCTATTGCCCGGGACAAGCAAAGATTTAAATCTGGAATACATATATGATTGCGTTGAATTTGGCGTTGGTATTGGCGTGTAAGTGATCATTAGGGGCTGAACTTACTTTAATGAATGATGCTGACAGAAGTTCGGTGTTCACTTTTGCCTTAATTGAATTCCGAACGACAAATATTTCATAATGACTTAAAATGATAATGTTTTGCGTGCAATTCATTGCTGCGCAAAATATTAAAATTCTTGCTTAGTATAGAATAAGAATGCAAATTAATTTAGACATGTGCAAGTTTGTCCGTCCACTTGCATATAAAAAGTTCCTTCGTTGTTCCTTTTTGTAGCCTGCTATTTTCAAATGATTCCAAACAGTCATGTGCTTGATGTTTAATACTTTCCCTATACCTTCCTGGCAGCTTGCGTACCGGTCTTGCTTCATCAGTTGCAAAATTCCATCGACTTTTTCAGAATCAGAGCGGAATCGCGCAATCCACTCCTGGATCTTTCGTTCACTCACATCATTCTCATCGCACACATTTCACATACTTTTCGGCATATTTTATCTTTTTCTATAAAAAAGTAAAAAAGCCTCACATTGCGTACTTCTTCAGATATTTCCCCCAATTTCATATCAATATCATATAAATTTTTACACGAGCAAAGAGTTACAAAAGTATTTTCAAAAAAAAAAAATGTTAACTGAAGTGTCATCTTTTAAGCACATGTTGCATTAGGAAAATCAGGTGAGTGTTGTCCTATATATAAGCATTAGCATCATCCTGCGGAAAAAACCGGCATTCTTTTTGTACGATGTTGTAATAGATGTAATTTATTTGCATGTATTTTGATCAGTTTATCGGTACATATATAAATCAATTCTGGCAAAACACGTCGATACCGTGTTGAAGGAACGATATTGGTTTGGCTGCTAACCAATCATTGATCCATTTTCGTACCTGTTCGGTATTTCGAAATCGCTTGTCGCAGTGAAGCCATGCTGCATAAATCGAGTCTGTTGTGCTGGGAGCCGCACAATTTCCCATTCGAGCTGCAAAAGTGTATCCTTGACAACTTTTGCTACCCGTGGCCATGCAAGAGGATCACTTTGCGTCTTCTAGCCGCTATTGTTGGTCTTTTGTGCAACAATACATCGTTCAATTGGCGTCAGAAGAGTTCTGCAGTAACGGTTTCATTCAGTTTTAATAGCTCGTAAAAAGCACAACATCTGGCTAATCCCGTCATATGCACAGCAAAATGTTATCGCCATGAATCTTTCGTTTCAGCGTCGATGTGGATATCGAACCCATGATTTTTCGCCGTTGGAATTGTCCTAGTCGATGGACTTGTCATCGCCAGTCACGATACACCACAAAAAACTCCGCGATATTGAAACGGCTTGAATTTCGGTATTTTCAGTCAATTCGTATGGGAGCGGTTTTTCCTCCTTTGGATCTTTTGATTGATACTTCTCATTATGCAAGCATTACTTACGACACAATAATAACAATTTGGAATTTAGATACGAATACTGACCAAAGACTGAAAATTTTTGATGCGAGAGTAGTTTTGAGAGCATACTCGTCTGTCTGTCTATCTGTTCGTGTGTACAATGTCTGCTTCCTGGTCGCCAAAATGAAGCTATCGGTTTCAAAATTGACAGAAACATTGGATATTTTTACGCGGAGGTTGCTGTTGAAAGTGGGCCAAATCGATAGAAGGACATGTCAACAATATTAAGTAAACTGAAGAAAGAATTAAAATATTGTTTTTGTTTTGCCCACTACCTGTTAACTAATTACAGCAGATAAATTTACAATTTTTTGAACGTATATGCTATGGGCGATGCTATACTATTTCTACAAAAATGAAAAAAAAAATCGGCCATGCCTACTCAAATTTACATAGTATCATGATTTCATTTTTTTTTTCAAAAGCCTAATAACGCACAGAAACAAGTTTTGAAAACCACCACTTAAGCGTATCGGTCCGTTCATCTGTCCATCTGACCATTGGTAAACAATGGTCGGCATTCTCGGCAAAGAAAGTGAAAATGATGTAAATCGGTCAAAGGATACGCCGAAACGCTCACATGTGTATGCAACAAAAACTGTGAGCATTTTTTGCTTTCTGCTCATAACGCATAGACCATATAAATTTTCACAGCCGCGCCCATCGTATATTGTAGAGCATGAAAATTTTGCTTTGCTCATTTTTTTTTTTTTTTTTTTTTTTGGAATCAGCATTTATTCGATTTATTTCGAAAATATTCGAATCGATCTTAAGTCATAAAATTCAAATTTTAATATCAATCACTTGAACACATTATCTAGAAGATTTCGCAGTTGCGAAATGGTTTCAAGCCTTTACACTCTTTTCAATGATTCCCTTAATAATTTATATATTTATGAGTTAATGAATTTGCAAACAGATGTGATTGTATGTGCACTTCAAATTAATTTTCATCCCATATCTTTGTTTTTTTTGGTGCATACTTGACCTAAAAAGCATGTTATGAATGCGAGCGCATTTCTGCTACGGCTATGGCTATGGCTGAGGGAATTGTGCATTCGTTTATAATGTAAATACGCATTTTGCTTGAAATGTGGTCATTGGCTTGAAAGCTGGTTTAAAATAATTCATCTCTTTTCATTACTTACACCAACTACACCACCTTGTCAACTTACACCTGTTGAGTGACGCAGCTGCGTGATCGACTAAATCGTTTAATGCATTTCTGCATGAGTATTGCAAGCGCAGTGTACATGGGTACAAATGTAAGTGTACGCCTCTTTTTGCTTATACATTCTATATACTATCGGATAATGATTTTATATATATATATATATATATTTATGATTTGCGATTACTTACTTCAGATAGTAAGATGAAATCGCGCGAAAACCTTAAAGAATTCATATGTTTTGCATTTATTCTATACGTCTATTCGTGTGTTTTTGTACAGCTATTTATCTCTTCGCTCTCGCGAACATCTCACGACAGGTGATAGAAAATTCAAATTTATTAAATACATATTTTAATCAAAATTTTTACTTAAGACTCAAATGAAAAGAAGAAATTTGCCTAAAAATGTATTGGAAAAAGCAAGAACAACGTAAGAGTAGATTTGATTATATTCTAATAAATTTAATATCTACAAGCAGAGATATCCAATTGTAACGTGGACCGAAGGATATCAAAATAAGGAAGAAATTTATATTCGGCGGGTACTGTATCTCGCGTACCCACCACTATGTTTTTCGCATTCTTCTCTCCAAATTATTTCATTTGATACCCATATTCACTTCATTTCAAAATTAACCCATTTTCAGGCATATAATGCATCTCCACTTGAGAAGTGTACAAAATAGTTTTTAAACTTTCGGACTTGTTTGCCTTATGATAAATAAATGCATAAAACATGTTAAAAAAAAAAAAAAAAAAAAAAAAAAAAAAAAAAAAAAAAAAAAAAAAAAAAAAATGAGAAAAATTCAATTTAATTACTCGTGACTTTGTGTGGGCATGGCTGATTGTTTCCATTTGTGGGCGTAAGGTGAACGTGGAAAATTTCAACCTTCTAACTTTAATAATTTCCGAGTAACGAGCAAAAATCCCAAAAATTTTTGTTAAAAAAAACTGGGTTGCGTTCAGTTTACACTCCATTGCTCGCCTCTGCTCTGACCAATTTGGCCCATTTTCAATAGCAACTTGCGTGCAGAAACTTTCAATGCTTCTAACAAATTTGAAGTTGATATCTTCATTTCCGCGACTAGGACCATCACGCAAACCTACGGACGGACAGACAGATATGACTAAATCAACTCAGCATTTCAAGCTGATCATACACTTTGTAGGATCGATCTCTGAAGCTTTCTCTTGCGTGTTGCATATCTTTTGGAAAAAACCCAATTTAAATATACCCCAATCTTTCAGTAGTGGATATAACAAGTAAGAAAATTATATTCGGTCGTGATCGAATCTTTTATACCCATCAACTTGCATCGCAACAAAAAAAAAAAAGACAAAAGAAGTAAAAGAACAAAATTCGCATGCCCTATAATATGGAGCGGACGCAGTGGATTTTTTCTATTTTCAAAATAAAAGTTCTTGTCGTATAGGCATATAGGGCGCTGTAGGCGTGCTTCTTCAAATTCTTCAATTTTTATTGTATGTCATAATTTAATTTTTTTTTCCCCAAATCTTTATAACGCACGGAAGTAAGCTTCAAAAGCCCTATAAAGTATGTAAATTATGTTTCAGCATGTCCGTCCGTTCATTTGTCTATCTGTCCATCTGCTCAACTATGTAGGATCTATGATAAACATTCCTTACGTTGAGGATATCGCCTAAAAAATTTGCAAAAGAAAGTGAAATACGACCTAAATCGGTCTAAGGATACGCCTACAACTCCCATATGTATAAGCAATAAAAATTGTGAAGATCTTTGCTTTCCGTCTTTTGTACTTGTTACTCATATATTAAAACAGATGCCATATAAATTTCCACAGCCACGCCCATTCAATATTATAGAGTGTGAAAATTTAGTTTTCGTTTTTTTTTTTTTCTTTTTTTTTTTAGGATCACCTTGACGGTCACGATCGAATATAATTTTCTTACTTGCTTTCATTGCAATATTAATTTATTTACATAGATATTTTTTTTATAGTTTACTCCGAAACTTACCACCAATATCTTTATCTTTCATATTTGAGGCAACGGGCATTTTACTGTCATCGAAAAATCTCAACATAAGTGACTGACAGAGTGAAATGTCGATCGGAAAATTTCACTATGGCAAGAAAGCGAGTTGAATAAAAAATTCTTAAAAATCCCCCCTATCGGCCCATTAAAAAAAAACATTAACGGGCGCTATCTGTTCGAAATTTGCCAAAAGAGTGTGAAAGTGTGCAAATTATTTATATATATATGTGTAATTTTCATATCGGATATTTGTAAGGCTACGTATAAGGAAAAGAAATTTCTTCTGATTTTAACAATTTTTTTTTCTTTTGTAATGGTATGTAAGGATGGATGTTTTTCGGCGATCTTTGGAAGTTGTCTCAATTTTTATTAAAAAAGTATCTCCACCGAATCGCGATCCTCATCGTTTGCTTTTGTGCAGCTATTTTTGAGACAAAAAATTAATTTATTAACATTAAATCTAAGGCTTAAGTCTAAGAGATCGGTTCAATATGTCCTACAACGTATTGTCGTCAATTTTAAAGGTATATTAAGACTTCGTTCGAAGTATCGACAAAAAAGCGGGGCAAGTAATCTACGCATCTAAGCATATATTTGTTGCGTTGTTGTTGTTTTTTTTTTTTTGTTTTCTTAAATGTAAAAACTTATCAAAAATCTACTCTTCTTGCAATTAAAAAAAAAAAAAAAAAAATTCCCAAATCTTTATTATTTTAAAAAATACTTACTCGTCTTGTCCATGATAAGCTGAAATTATTTCATATATATATGTGTATGTATGTGTATGTGTATTCCTTACATAAAATGACATTTCTTATCAAAGCTGTTTGTTTGGTATTTTATTTAAATACATTTTCCGTTGCAAACTCTCGGCTAATGTTGTCTGATAAATAAAAAAAATGATTCATTAATTAGCTGGCTTTAGGTTATGATTGCTTACTTAACAGTTTGCGGGTTTGCGGGTCAATAAGCTTTTTTCATAGCTAAGCGATTATATGAGAAATTTGTATGTTATGCTTATTGAGCAATCATTCACTATTAATATTGAGCTTCGCTGTTGTGTCATCGTCGCACACCAACTAAATATAAATACGAAACACTTAAGTCGTCATTTGACAGTAAAGTTTACTCTTCCCTTTCATTGTTATTTAAGAATGTAACGGATGACTCAATGTTATTGTATATCAAAATGTAAAATTTCAAGATTTAAATTCCATTTTTTTTTTTTCTTCTTCTTCTTCTTCTCCTTACTCAGCGCAACTACGACCAATAAAACACGTAAAGTCGGTTTGAAACGAATATTAGATACACATCGTCTCAAGTCTATCTATAAATATGGAAAAGTTTTTTTTTTACATCTCTGCTTCTTAGAGTCAGTCGCTTGTGTGCTATGCCGGAAAATTTTATAAAAGTTTTTGCTTTCTGTTGTCCCGCAAATTACTCCGATTTTCTTCTATGCCTATTGCGATATCGGCCTATTAATATGGGTGATGGGTGATACGCCACACAAAAAATGTAGGACCTATTGTGGGTGCTCGAACTCACCTGTTCTCACCTGAAAGGACAGTCAGTCCTTTCATTGCCATCAGCACTCGAACGGCCAGGCATCCATATTAGGTGCACATCATTGTGCCTGCCTAGCTCGTACAATGTTCGAAGGCAATCCAATACGAGCTTAGATATTATCGTTTACTCTTTTCGTGTCTTTATGGTGTATTACCTGTTGGAGTAAATGCAGATCAGCTCTCTCCTGCATTCCCATGCACATGCAGGGGGATTGCATGCACTTTTGCTTGAACTTTTGAAAAGTCCGACCGCGTACCCCAGTGTCAGTTTTGCATTTTTTCATTTTGAACCGTCGATATATCATTTCCTTGCTTCCGTCCTGGATTCAAAAGCTTGCCACTCTCAATCCGATCTCGCCGGTACGGACATTCTGAACCGATGGGAAAGTATTAGCTTTCCGACTATTGATTGGCGGAGAGATTTCCTACATTTTTATAGTTTTTCTTTTCAAGTCGTTGTATAGTTCAAAACTCTTCTTCCTGCAGTTTAGTGGTTTAAAAATGATTTTTTGTTTCCATACAAAAAGTTTCTGCTTTCTAAGTAAGTTATTGCAAGCGAAAACCAACAGATAAGCGAAATCGTATTTACACGATACTTACGAAGGGTGCTTCTAACGAGCACATTTTGATGCTACAAAAAACGCTAGAAGAAAAGCAAAAAAAAAAAAAGGCTTCTTTCAAATTCTATATCAGACATCAGTCGGTTCGAAATCGTCTATTACTGATTTTAAATCAAAAATGCAAAATTTCGAAATGGATTGGAATTCAGAATTGAGAGTTGAAGGAAATGAAAATCAACTTCCTTTGTATATTTCATTGCACCCATTGTAAAATATGGTAGCACCCGCTCATGTCAGTTGTAGCATCCGATGCTAATAAAATATCTGGAAGAAGGGTAGTCCGGGATTGTATGGTTCATCCGAAGCCAAGAGTGACTATGTCGCGTAAAGTAACGCTAAAGTCTTTATAGTCTAAGTTTAAGCTCCACGGTAGTCAACAGCCCACTCACTATGTCACGTGCACATGCGGGTAGAGGTGACATTATTGGTGTACTGCAGATTGGTGCTTGCCAAGATCCTTCGGGGTTAAGCTTGCATATTTACATACAGGTGGAAACCGCGATGGAAGTTAGTATGTTCAGTTCCCAGTTTGAACGGACTGCCGGGTACGAACCTTCGGGGCGTATCCTGGTGATTGGGGTTTTCTATCATTCCAAAAGCGAATAATTAGAGGTAATGATAGGCCTCAACACTCCCTAGACTGGCTTTGTTGAGCCATACACAATAACCATATCCGTAGTTTAGGCCCCTAGATTATAGGGATTGACTAACTCTCTGGAGGTCGTCGGTTACTCAAAACTAACCCGTGCGTCATCAGGCCCCGTGGGATTAAATCGACAAGATAGTATATCCATGTTAAACCAACACCAAGACGTCTATAATAACTTTATATGTTATGTTTACGCAGCTTATGGGTTTACACTTTAAAAATCGTCATTTTTCTGATTTTCTGTTTATAGAAATTTTTTGTAAGCAATTTTCGAAAACTTTTCTTGCTTAGTTTTGAAAAACTTGTTGGTAACTTGTACATATAAAGAAATAAGAACAAGAAGAATAATACATTTTTACAGGCATTTTTTTTGCGCGAAATTTCATTTAAGACGAGTCGAAAAGAAAAAAAAATTCTCTTTTTACACGATTTTCAATATTCTATGAATTCTTTTTATGAAATTTTCTGATGAATTTGTTCTTTGGTCTTTTTATGAATCTTTTTTTAATTACCGCTCCTCGTAAATAGGTATTGTAAGTTCACATTATAATTTTTAAAATTCGGTTAGATTATTAGTGTCGATTATATGCGTATATGAGTTGAATTCCCCGAATTATGTTTAGAGTAAGGGCATAATGTATTTTTTAGACGATTTAGTTTGGTTTGGTCAAAGTATGATGTAATTTATTTTTTATAGTATATTTAATGAATTATTTTATGATTTTTTTAATATTCTTTATTGTATCGTGTAAAAAGAGAATTATTTGTATGTTTCTTTTTTCTTTTTTTTTTTTGATCATCGACATCATACATGCTAGGGCTTAATAAATACACTAATTCTCTTTTTACACGAGAGATATATAATCCGAAAAAGATCGTGCAAAAAAAGATATTGGCTAAATGGGAAAAGAGTGAATTAATTTCAGGTCTAAAGAGTGCAATAAACAATATTAAAATTATTCTTGCTAGAGTTCACTTACGAATCTTATTGACATCTGTTGGTCAAAATGATCAAAATGCGTGCAAAAACCTAATAATTAATTATATTTGTTTATCCGTATAAGTTGTGGCAAAATTTTTGAAAACTAAGAAGAAAAATAATGGAATGGAATGTATTTTTATGTTTACTTAGGAGTTGTTGTGATTATCTGATGAGTTAATAAGCCTTCATAGGCTTGAGAGATGGTTTTTGCCGGACAAAGGCATTTTTTATTCGTTAAATCCAGTTTGTTTTAAAGTCTTAGGTCAAACGTTCACAGACCTATTAAGAATCTGTTTCCATACATAAGAACAATTATGCATTCACTCACTTGACGTAAAGTTTCTCTTATTCTTTTTGCAAAAAAAAAACATTCTTATCATTGTCCACAGCGTTCTTTATGAATGCCTGTAAATAAATTATGCTTTTTTTTTTTTTTCTTTTTTTTTTGCTATTTGTAATAAGTTGTTGTTGTACATATACATTTACATATACATTTTTCTGAGCGTACATATGTTAACATTTGTAATCTTTTATTTACTCTATTTATATGTAGGACATTATAGAGTAGTTCTTAGAAGAATGCAAAAATATATTGTTTTGCAAAAACTCAAATTAATTTTGCTTTAATTTATTGACCAACAATTCATATAAGTTTTTTCTATTTTTCTTTTTTTTTTTTCGTTCTTTCTTTTTCTCAAATATATTTATTTAGGTTACTATAATGGCTGAAGATGAAATATGTCGACCAGTGCCTGCGCCTCGACGTCTCTATCCCGAATTGAGTAAAACTCAATATGAAAATGTTTCTGTTGATTTGATTAATAAAAATTTGAATATAAATTCAGAAAATATACAAAACAATGTAAGCTGCAGTGATAAAGTACCCAACAATAAAGTGTTTTTACTTTATCCCAATTTAAAGGAGGAAACAGAAAAACTCAATTCACCTAAGAGAATATTAACGGAAACGAATGATCTGTATGGACCAAATGCCAATGAAGATATTAATTTGTATAGTCAACCAACGCCCGCGCCCAGACCTAGAAAACCGCAAAATAATGAAACACAAGTTTATGAGAATGCGATCATCAAACCCAAGATAAACGAAATTGAAAAATTATGCACAGATTTATCGTTAGATAATAGACCTCTACGTCGTGCGCCCGATTTACCACCGAAAATCTTCGCGAATATTGATCGTGACCGTGAAATACGTGAAATACGTGAAATACGTGAAATACGTGAAATACGTCAACGTAGTCACTCGATATCAAGTGAATTCTCAACAACAAGTAGCAACACTTTCAATACCAATAATAATAACGACAACAGCGATACATTGGAATCGAGAGGGAAATTTTCACCGAACAAAACTTATCCGCCATTAACAGCGAAGTGCCTTAGTCAGAGATCTTCAAGTTCCTCGTTGGCTGAATCAATTGATAGTTCGGATAATTTTAGATATAAATCACCATCACCCGGGTATGTTAATCTTGAATATGACGATGAAGATCATCATAACAATGCGGACATGTCGTCACAAACATTTTGCAATATTGAAAAAAGTCCGGTCATAAATATCATCAACAATATTGACAAGTAATAAATACTGTATATTTTGCTCGTTGTTTTTTTGTTTTTTGTGCACTTAAAAAGGGAAATTTTATTATTATCTGTTATGCTTGGTACAAATGATGTTTAAGGTTATGGGGTTTCTAAAGATTAAATAAATTTTATTTATTCATTATGATTTACTTAACAAAGGCTGGCTCTATGATAAGTACTACTTGTATTTAAGGAAAATATCCCACGGATTGAGCGACAAGATCTGGTGTCATTGTCCGCAAAAGTAGAGTAGCCGGATAGAGAAGAATCGCGACTAACACGCGAGAGTATTTGCCGATTAAAATCTTAATGCGGCACAGTTTCCTTTGGTCGCAGCGAAAGTGAGTGTTCAGTCGGTAAAGGCGTAACACTAGGCTGCGGTCATTTCTTTTTCTGCGCTTATTCTTCTTTCTGGCCGTCACCGTGTTGCCCGTGAATAGGGGACATTCCCTGACTGATTGGTCAATTAAAAAAAAACTTACAAAAGTTCAATTTGCAAAAGTTATCTTCACTAACACTTGTGCAGCTAATCTCAACGTTGAACGTTTGTGCAGCCAAATTTCAACGACAAACATAACATTTCCTACTGAATAAGAATTCATGCTTCAACTTTCAGTTCCATAATTTTATTTTTTTCGACTAATAGCATTTTAACAACAGACGGAAAATGGACAGACGGACGAACAAATAAACATATTACTCATTGCACGCTGGTGTAGCTGGTGTAGCTAATCTCTTACACATTTTTTCGAATGTGGCGAAGGCAAGGAAAAATCTAGTATACCTTTCTTCCTTAGGTGATGCATACGAAGAAGCGGATGTGATCACTTAACAGCCTGACAAGATTCACGGTCTTTGTAATTGATCAATAGATGATTGCATTGCACTGGGGAAATATTTCATTTTAATAGTTCTTTCGACACGAACATATAGCGGCAGATTAATACTGCAGATAATACTGCAGGATCTCTTTCAAGAAGAGATGTTTTTTTTTTAACTCTAATCTTCTTATTACGAAGTTTTATAATGAATCGCATCACAATATGTGTCCACGAACAAGCTATATTTAAACATATACATATTTAGAATTATTTAAAAAAAAAAAAAAAAAAAAAAATTTACAAAAGATAAGAAAGAATTTATTTATTGATGCAAGCTCTGTGTAAACGTTGATTCAGTTCACAGCTCGTAAGGAAATTATTAAAACTGATAGTGCGGTCACTGAATGTTATGCACAGTTTCTCCATATACCTCTCTATACGAAATTTCGGTCCCTCAATTGGGTCCTGCCTGTCCACGATGCGGAATTCCTTTCGGTCTATGTGATTGTTAATGACATCGTCGTAATTATTATACGTGTCTTATGAAAGCAGTTAATATTCATGTTATGGAATTGTTAGGTTAGGGTTGAATAACTCACGCAATATCTGTGTGACTGGTGATACCGGTCACATTGTCTATTCCATAGCATCAATATCATCCTCCATCCATTTACGGATGGCCCAGTTATCCTTCCTAACCTGCTGTTCAAGGCGGCCTCAATATCGTTTGTTCGATATTCTTACATGGGAAATAAAATAGTGCCTAAGGCATACACACCTTTACTTTGAATAAAATTGATGACTAACATTCCCACTTACTGATGCGAAAAAAAAAAACAAAAAAAATTAAAGATAACTGAACATCATCTTCGGCAATTATGGAAACAATATTTTTTTTTGATATACTTAAGTGAAACTTTAATAATTCCGTGGAAGATAATGTTTAACAACATCGTACTAATTTGACGTAAATGATATTGTGAGCTTTTAGACAAAATGTACTTATCATGCAGCCTTTAAGTCCTAATTGTAACTAACTTTTCATTGAAATTTTGACATAAACTCGTCATATCCTATTGCCCATTAACTTTTCGTATTGTGCTGTAGTTCCAAAAATATACGCTCAACTCTTTTTTTAGGCGGTAGACGCGTTTCTTCGAAATTCGTGCAAAAAAAAAAAAATCGTGTAACTCTTCATTGAAATTTTGACATAAACTCGTCATATCCTATTGCCCATTAACTTTTCGTATTGTGCTGCAGTTCCAAAAATATACGCTCAACTCTTTTTTTAGGCGGTAGACGCGTTTCTTAGAAATTCGTGCAAAAAAAAAAAAATCGTGTAACTCTTCATTGAAATTTTGACATAAACTCGTCATATCCTATTGCCCATTAACTTTTCGTATTGTGCTGTAGTTCCAAAAATATACGCTCAACTCTTTTTTTAGGCGGTAGACGCGTTTCTTCGAAATTCGTGCAAAAAAAAAAAAATCGTGTAACTCTTCATTGAAATTTTGACATAAACTCGTCATATCCTATTGCCCATTAACTTTTCGTATTGTGCTGCAGTTCCAAAAATATACGCTCAACTCTTTTTTTAGGCGGTAGACGCGTTTCTTAGAAATTCGTGCAAAAAAAAAAAAATCGTGTAACAAATACATGTGATCACAACTAAAAAAAAATCGTGTCAACTCTCTCAAAACTCTAAATGGTTTTCCAAAAAATCGTGCAAAAAAAGTAATAATGAAATCCATATGGCATACAAAAAAAAAACAAAAATCATTCATTGTTATTATAAAAAATGCGAATTCGGTCCATAAGTAAATCGAACACAATAAATATTGAAATTGAAATTAAGAATAAAAATCAAAATTTCTCAACTATTCATACTATTCTCAACTATTTATTAAGAACTGGATCAAAAATGCTATATCATCTATAGATATGTCAGATATGTTTAGCACAACTGTCAGGTGCAATTCAAATGAAGAATTTTGTACGTTATTAACGGTCCAGCAGCAGAAGAGCGAACATAAGTTTCTGCAAGAGAACGTCAACATTAAAATTGAAAAAAAATTTTTTTTTTTTTGTTTTAAAATCATCGTACAACAAATAAAATCGCGTAAAAAAAGAATATTTGCTCATTGGCCAATTTCGTTAATTCGAAATCGTGTAACAAAAGAGTTGGGTGTACATGAAAGTTGTAATTTTGGCCTTTCTAGATCTAGTCTAAAATTAATTAAGTGTAGTGGGTAAGCAAGTAGTGTTCGATCTTAAAAACGGCTCACTTAAGCTACGACTAATCCTCCTTTACTACGTACTTTACGCTACTCTTTGCATATTTTCAATCTCTTGTTTGCCAAGGACTGATGCAAATATTTTGGTATGGCTTGCCGTTTCTGCACGCATGCATATCGCGTACATTGTCTTCATATATTTTTACTCAGCAAGACTTTCCCAAGAAATTGTCATCAGCAAAAATTAGAGTATAACTCGCATGTGCAGGGTGAGTGTCGAAACTTTGATTGGAAGCTCTCGCATACAACGAAATGCTCTGGCAATCGTGGGCGACGAAAGTGTGTCGAGAACTCTCGTCACCCTCGAGATGAAAGAGATATGTCCACCAATTAAATCCTTCAACAGAAGTACATGGCTTTCGCAGCGTCACAGTAAACTGCCAGAATGTTTTTTGGACTATTTATGAAATATGTTCTACACAACGGTTCGTTTAGCATCGGATGCACTGCAAGATACCGAAAGTTGCTTTCAATTCAATTCAATTCAATGCTTCAGTTTTTTTCTCGCTCCACGTAGCGTCCTTTTTATATTCTACTTAAACTGCCATTGGTGACAATGACTATTAAAGCAATTGGCGGCGTATTTTGCACTCTTGCGCAGACTTGACGAGTACGTATGTATTTATGCATGTATATGTATAAGGGCGTATAGCGATCGTCTTTTTTGAAAAGTGTAGCAGACACAAGATAACTAAGTTGAATATGATAAATTGTTTGCTCATTGCTCGTCTTATATGGAATAGTTCAAAGATCTCTCTCTCTGCTGGACTCGAATGTAAATTTTTTTTTTTTTGAGGATGAGCTTCACAAGGCTAACTTTATATATTTCTTTATGGTAATGGATATGTAAAATTTGATTCAAAATCGAATGAAACTTTCTTACTTACTCTCCATTCGATACATAAGGGACGAAGGGGGCGCAACGATTCTTGTATATGTTAGCTTAATAAATAAAAAACCACAAAAGAAAGTTCATTCAATCCCTAAGACGAATTCAGTACATTTGCTTCTACCTGGACTATAAAGCTAATTACTTTAAAACTAAAAATAAGAAGAAGAAGACGAATAAAGTAAAAATAAAATGTATATAAATAATCATCGAGTATATGAAACAAAAAGAGAGGAAGTAAATTCTATTTTTAAAGCATACTATATATATATATATATATATATATATATATATATATGTATATATATATATGTATATATATATATATATATTCATTCAATGCTCATAAATAATGATCTTGAAAGCCCTGACTATATATATGCTTAAGGGCAAAAATTTGTTTTTTTCTCATAAATCTTCTTATACATCTATGTGCCTTCTGTCGGTTCTGTTGAGCAGCTGAAAAACTATAAAACACACGAATCAATTTTTATATTTAGAAGTGTCGCTCTTCCGTGGCTATATTTAATAATACAACACATTTTTTTGCATGTATGTAGTTTTCCGTTGAGTTGAGGCAAATAGAAGATATATTCGTTTATGTTTTTATCAGTAGTGGAGTAGTGGCGGAGTAGCAATTAACATCCAATCGGCATATTTTATAATAAAAAGATATATATATATACATATATATATATATATATATATATATATATTGTTTTTTTTTTGAAATATATTTTTAGTGATCTTTTGAAATCATTGGGTACTACATCAAAATTATTAACCGAATCAATAGGAGAACGCGTTGTCTCCAAGGCTAAAGGTGCTAAGCATAAATTTGATAAGAATTTGAAAAATTCTTCTGAAATTTTAACTAATATCGGTTTCGAGACAACACATCGCCTGAAAACTCTCGGTACAAATTTGAATTTAATTAAACGAGATAAAAACAAAGATAATATGTCGGTATCACAACTTAATTCTGATCGACCTCAAACAGTGCCTCCTAATGATACAGTTTTTAATACCATAACATTTAGTAGTCCATTGTCGCGTAAAAGTGGCGGCATATGCGATTTAACCAGTAACGAGCGATTGGATTCGTCTTATGAGGTGCCGCGGATTGTGAAGCCGGTTAATAGTGCTTATACTAATAAATCGGCCGTGAAGACGGAATTTACGCGAAATTCAGTTATTAGTAAATCGCTGATTATTCCCAAAGGTAACTCTGAACCATGCAATGCAAATGTGAACAGAGTAATGGAAGAATTGAGTCCACGGACACGTTTTCCGGACAATGTTTGTAGGGATTCTATGGATTTACCTTCGCCGCCCATGCCCACCATACCGGCTCCTATCTTAACAGAGAAAATGGAAAATTTAAATAGTCCCGAGCCTGTTTATGGTAAATTAAATCCAATACAACCGCCTGCTCGGCAGAAGCGACGAAAGAATTGTGAAGAAATACAGATGAGACGGCAATTAACTGCACAAACTTCAACATCAGACGAATGTTCGGTAAGAGTAAATGTCGACTCAATGGAATTGCAAAAGTTAAATACCGAAGCTGAAGAAGCGGAACGTGAGGAATCCTTGCTTCTAAGGCAATTGATAAACGCTGAAGAGAAATGTACACCGATACCCGAGCGCAGTGATTCGTGGGAATACTATGAAGAAAGCAATGCCAACAATAGTCAAAATTCATCATCGTCACCAGAACCAGAGCCGATTTATGTTAATCAAGAGATAACTTATGGAAATGTTTTCGAAATGGCTACGAGCAATAAAGACTTGTTAACACCACAAAACACGTTGGTGAGTATAACGGAAGAAGACTCTGATAATGACAGTGAACAGGGAGCTGTTGGTGGTGCGGCGGAACCTCCTAAAGCAATCATAGAGGAATTCGATCCTCTTATTAAGCGTAAAGCTTCTACGATTTGTCGCAGCGATAAAAGTAATCAATTATTGCTGTTAGAATATCTGCTTGAAGAAGAAACATATGGTGCGATAAAAAAAACTCATTCCAATTCAGACGATGAGCTGAGCATGTGCACGTCAGAAGAAGATAACATTAATGTTAGTAATGTTGTTGCGTCTAATAAAAAAAAGCTCGAGGAATCAAAAGCTTCTTCTTCATCTTTACCGGTCGCGCGTACTTCTACTATCGTATGTCCAACTAATAGCAAATCTTCCAAATCCATGCAAATTGTTCATCAAAATGCTCAGTTACTTTCTGATAGTGTGGAGAATATAATTACTGAGGCGAACGATCTCGAAAAACAAGCTAAGCCCTATTTGAGTCACGTCGAAGATAAGTCATCGTCAAATGTAGCTGACTTAGTAGTTGACTTGGCCCGACCATCGGAAAATCGTTCGCAATGGTTTGTCGGAGAGTCAAGAGATTCTTCTGATTCGAAATGCTTCGCTAAATCGAATAAATTGAGTATCGATGATGGCGAAAGTCCACCCTCTTATTTGGAAGCAATCGGTGATAAGAGTTCAAGCGGCGACACCATAAAAACTCGTTCATCGCGTTTTAAAAACACTATGAATGTGTTTTCGAATGTGATGACGCGAGTGGACGCTTTAAAGCGTAAAACGAGTTTCAAGTCTGCCCAAAAATCGGTTGAAGTAAAAGTTACCCTACAAATGATACCACGACCGACGCTATCACCATTGTTCGTGCGTTACGAAGGACATTTGGTGCGATTTCCCTCCGGAGTTGTTGAAGACATACTAAAGGAAATGCAAAATCGGAAAGCCGTTCTAAGAGATCGACAATTTCAGACTTTTTTGGATCACGAGATGAAAACACCCAAAGAAAGCATTTCTTTAGAAAATATTACGACAGTTCAATGTGTGAGCAACAGTCGAGTTACCGATAATTCAACTCATTTTTATTGCTTTGAAATTACAACAACAATACCAAAGAATGGTAATGGTTTCGTTGGCAATGTACAGCAAATGTCGAATCCTAATTTGATTATGACCAGCGGGTCGTCGGGCAACGTGAAACATCAACGAGTCTCCCATTTATATGGCGTAAGCAAAGAATCTGAAAGGTACAAATACAACGAACGATCATAGAATTGTCTTAATATATGTGTTCTTACAATTTTATTACAGAGACATATGGATGCAAAAAATATTGGAAAGTCTTACCAATTCCGTACCGACAAAGTACACGTGCCATTATTACAGAGCGGGTTGGTGTTATCTCAAGGTAAATGATTCATTCGACTGTGGCTCGACTTGGCTTTCATTCATTTTGACATATGCTTACCATTTTTAGAATTCCATAACATCAGAATGGAGTGGTACATGGCTGGTATTGAAGAAGTCCCAGAGACGTTTAGTCTTTGTTACGGAAATATCGGGGAATATCGAGAAAATGGATTTACGCAAGGCCCGATGCATAGGTACTTTTCAATGATTTTTATTCCAAAAAAAAAATTAAAATCGAAATTTCGTCTTCTTTTGTCATCAGTTCTTAAAGAAAGCGATGATAGCATTAAAAATTTGCATGTCGAATCGGGCCCGATGTTGATGATTGATGCTCCCCCGTTTACCGTTTACATAATAATGAGCGCGCCGCGGGAAACGAAAGTTTGGCGTAATATAATACGTGAGGTGGCCCATAATAATGGATTTTCGTTAGCTGATCAGCAGTTAACCAAATTTAATGTGCCCGTTATAGTCGATAAATGCATTAATTTCGTTTACATACACGGCTCGATGTCCGAGGGTATTTATCGTAAATCGGGATCTGAAAATTCCATACATAAATTAATGTCAGCCTTTCGCGCGGATGCATTTAATGTCGAAATCACTCGCAACGAATACAATGAACATGACGTGGCGAACGTTTTAAAACGATTCATGCGCGATTTACCCGAACGTTTAATGGGTAAATTATCGGAGAGTTTTATGTGCATTAGCGAATTAGAGGCGAACAGCGAAAAGATCACTTTATATAAAGAATTGTTAGCCCGTTTAAATATCATTGAACGTGAAACATTAAAAAAAATTGTCGGCCATTTAGCTTTCATTAGTTCGCAGCTGAACAAAAATAAAATGAGCATACAAAATCTGACAATGATTTGGGGACCGACTCTTATCCAAAGTATTCAAGCCGAGGAGATGATTTACTCGCAAAAGGAGGCCGACGTTTTGACAGATTTAATTAAGTTTAATAAAGATTTATTTCCACTAACAGCCGATGAATTGGTGAGCGCACTTCTCTTTCTTCTTCTTTATCTATTTTTCAAATTAACTTTCAATCGCAAATGTAATAAATTGTTAATTTGTAGAAAAAGGAGCAGGAGATGTTAATGTGTCTTCAAAAATATTATGCTGCCGCCGAAACGCTTACGGATTCGGTAAAAAAATCAGGAGATCTCAAAATGTGGATTACATTAAATCCAAATCCTGAGAATACGACAGAGGTAAGAAAATCATATCTTTAGGTTAGAAAAAATATTTTTATCGCGTCGTATGTTGGCTGAACAGAGATAACAATTATTATTATTTAGTCCGACTAAGATCGAGTTTAAATTATGATTTTTTTTTGATTACAATAATAAGTAACCTAGCGGTCTACGGGGGCAAGGCTAGATGTCCCCCTATACGGTATTCTGTCCCCCGAAAACTTTTGTAACAAACAAGAAACAAAGACTTTTTCGCCTGGAACTCCCTCCCACCCCAAAAACTTTTGTAGCAAACAAGAAAAAAAGACTTTTTCGTCTGGACCTAGGCATGAGCAAGAAAATTTAACTAAAGCTTTGCTATATTATGTTCCATAAATTCCAATTTGTTACGGTATATGCATGTCAAACTCACGATTTGGTTTGCTCTTCAAATTACGCAGTAACACTGAGCAACAAGGTTTTCACGTCGGTCACCACATATTTTTTTTTTTTTTTTTTTGTCAAATGCTTTCAGACGGATTATGGATTATAGTGAGCAAATATACAAATGTTGGAGTGATAATGGGTGGTAAATGGGTGGATCAAATTTCAATTTGCCATATGCTGGATACTATTTTTTATAAAATATTATAAATTTTTTCCAAAATTTTGCGATCAGATTTAAGAGATGATATGAAATCAAGATAACTAAAGAGAATAAATGAAATATTAAAAATTAGTCGAGTAACATGAGAGTCATGATGAAATTAGATCTCTTACGTTATATATAAAAAAAATAAATTTTTTTTTTTTCTAACAAAACCAAAATGAATCACTTTTACATGACTATACGTAAAACGCTTGGGGCGTTTAAAATTTAAATATCTAACGAATGACATTTTTTCTAAACCCTTCAAATTTTTATGTCTTATAAAAGTGGCTCTGACAAAATTATTAATTTTTCTGATTTTAGTTCATTAATTTTATTAATTTTAAAAAGTTTCTTATTTTTCATTGTTTATCGAAAATTTTCTTTATGTCAGTCATCGTCATTTTTTCGAAACGCTTGCAATACCCAGAAAGAAGCTTTACAGCCCTAATAAATTATTTGTTATTAGCATCAAATTTTAAATCGGGTTAGGCATGTCCGTCTGTCCGTTTGTGTAATGTCTGTTTGGAAATATTTTTTTTTTTTGAAATTTCGCAAAACCATTGAAAATTCTTGTACGCATATTGCGATTGAAATTTAGTCAAATCGGTTGAAGGACACACCTACAGTACCTACGCGAACTGAGTGTACTTGTGTTTTTTCTAAAGGAAAGAAAAATTGACTTCTTGCTCAATGTTTACAAACTATTGCCGATCAACTTTGTACAACTTTGATGGTGTATTCTATAGGCAATGTTGTACTAACTGTACAAAAATGGAAAACATTGGCTCGGCTTACTTAATATTATAGGATATTATTTTCTCAAAAGCTTTATAATGCTCTGAAGTACGCTTCAAAACACCCAAAAGTATATACATTCTTGGCCACTATCAACTATGGAGTACATCTGTCCATCTGCCCGTAATATCTTGGCAATAATAAAAATGCTTACAAACTTGCAAAAGAACTTGAAAAAGATCCACGCCCGTCAAAGGATACGCCTTGAACTTCCACATGCCTATTCAACTTAAAACTGAGAACATTTATGTTTTTCGTATTTTTTGCTCGTTACTCATAAACTTCGACAAATGTACGATTTAAATTTCGACTTTTATCACGCCTTTCCTTTTGTTTTTTTTAGTTTTTTTAATTTCTAGGATAACGGTGATGGTTATAAAATGTATGAGAAAAATAATTTGCAATTTGTTGCGGCCAGCATTTTCAATATGGAGCAAAATTGACGCAAAGCAAAGGTGCCCAATTTCAGCATCGTCGAGAATGTCGAGAATTTCCACGTTGACGCTTATCAAAGCTTATATACATAGATATGTATTTACCGTGCTAAACCGTGTTGTTCCCTTCAGTTCAACTTCAGTTGATAATGATTTAAGGAAACCTTATCAAAGGATAGCATTCTACTTTATGCTCCCCTTTATGTTCATGTTTTATAGATCTGCAGATCAGATTTTTCGTTTCATGATGATTCTATACGTGCTATTTCGAATATTCGGAATTTATTTTGCTTTTATAAAAAGCACTAGATTTTGGAAATTTGAACTCGATTGATGATCTAAAGTTGAAAAAGTAGTAGAAATTTATATTTGGCTGTGATCACAATGGACTAAAGAAAAAAAAATAAATAATCAGAAATTTTCATATTTTATAATATTTGATGAGAGGGTGTGGCTGACTTTTTTCCACTTTTATAGCATATACATGAAAATGTTTATCGTGTATCCACTGTAGCTATGTAAATAGTCAGCAAAAAAAAAATTAGAAAGAAAAGGTATTCATAGGACGTGACCGTCGAGCGCTTAGTGTCCATTTTCAATACCCTACCAAATTTGAAGTCAATTGTTTCATTTTTGCGACTTGGAGAATGTCTGCCATATTTGCATTGCATATAGGGAAGTGGGCAGTGGCCTTACAGGCATGCTTAAATCGTTTTAAAATTTATGATCCGATCACAAATACATATACGTTATGGAGTCTCTGAAACTCGGAATGTTGCAAGCGTTCTCATCCGATAATGGTATAAAAAATTTTACCAGTAATCGGCATTAGCCCCGAACCATATAAGGATTTTGACGAATATTAATGATGTATGGCGTTAATATTAGATTGGGGAAAAAGAAATCCATTATTTTTTCGTTAGATGGCTGCACTGGCAGATTTCTTGTAAAGTAACGATCAAACAATTTCAGATTTATGCTCGTTGGAAAGGTGACATTTCGCAGTAAAAAAAACTCTTCTGTTGTTTTTTGTTTGGTGCATTCAGTTGTGAGTTACAGTGTGTTAAAAATGGAAGTGAACAAAGAGAAAATTCGGTACATTTTATAGTTTTTCGCTTTGACAAAGGCGAAAATGCAAGCCAGGCGGCTAAAATTGTGAATGGTGTTTATGGTTCCGGTGGACTGTAACAGCGAATTATGTGCAATTTTGATTTCGTAGATTCCGTTCAGGAATTTTTGATGTTAAAGATGCATCTCGCACCTCGTAGGCCGGTCGTCGAAAATGTCGATAAAATCGGAGAAATGATCGGTGTTAGCAATCGTAACATCGCCCAGGGGCTAAAAATCGACCATAAAACAATTTTAAACCATCTACACAAAGCTGGATTCAAAAAGAAGCAAAAGAAGAAGAAGAAATAATGGATTTCTTTTTTTGAACCATTTACACAAAGCTGGATTCAAAAAGAAGCAAAAGAAGAAGAAGAAATAATGGATTTCTTTTTCCCCAACCTAATATATTTATTCATTTTTATTTCGTATTTCGTATTTTTTTATTTATTTATTTATTTAATTATTTTTTTTTTTTTGATTGCTAGGATAAGACTCAAGTGAATGTAACGATATCGCCTACGAAAACTGCCTACGAAGTATGCCAAGAATTGGCATCAAAAATGAATCTTTCAACGCATCAGATTACTTTATACGAAATCATACTTAATGGTAACTTGGAGAGACCATTGCATCATGACATTAAAGTGTTTGATGTAGTATTAAATTGGTCATATTGGCCAGACGATGATCGTCGAAATAATGTATTGGTAGTTAAGCCAATTGAAGTATTGAACGAAGTGCAACGGGCCGTTAAGAATTTAGCTATAATAACGCCTGGTAAAGAATTGAAATTTGTTGATAATCGAACAAAATCGTTTAAAAGTTATCAATGCGAGCTAAGAGATGGAAAAATTGTGATATCGAAAAAGGAGAAAAATGAAAAGAATACAATAGTAAGAGAAATATTTTTGCATAGTGCTATCGCATATTTGGGTTGTGAGAAGAAGAGAGAATTTCCATGGAGTTGGGCGATAACATTTGTTGAAAAAACTCAAACACAGATCTTAAGGTACGAATTGCTACGATTTACTATAATAATTAATGAAGAAATTGTAAAATTTTGTTTTCTCCACGCTCGATGCTTTCTTTTAGGTCACGTGATACACCTTATATCGGACACGTTTTGGCCGGCAGCGAATGGGTAGATCGTACAATTTGGTATTCCAGTATATGGTATTGTTTATATGGCGATAATATATTACCGCCAGCGGAAATTATTATTGAATAGTAACTAGATCGCATATATTTAATTATATAATTTAATTTTAATTAATTTTAGTTCAAAAATTTTCATAAAAACATTTACAAATACACACACACACACAGCATTTATTGTACAGTTTAGTACTTGCCATTATAAATTTTATTTTATTTTTTTCTTTCACATATTCCTCCACAAATATATATACATATATATATATATATATATATAAAATTTTACATCTTAAATATGGCTAATTGCTAAAGAATTATTCCGTATCAATTAGGTACTGCGTGTGATCGGCATCATCAAAAGCAATACATTAATAATAATAATAATAATAATAATAATATTAATAATAATTAATAATTAGTATAAAAATAATATTAATAAAATGAAATATTTTAAAAATAACTTAAAAGAAAAAAATGTACAATTTAAAAGGTACTGGTTTGAACAGAAGAGTACTGAACCTTTTTAGTGTTGCGACAACAGCATACTAAAATTAAATATGTAAACGTAATTAGTAAAGCAAAACAGTTAAATATAATTGACAGGATCAAGATTGTGATCCATTCATCGGTCACTTCTTGGCAGCTTAAATCACTAAAAAGAGAGAGAAGAGAGAAGGGAGAAAAATTAAAATTCAAATTAAGATGATATTGGATTGCAAAGCTGTCCTTGCGTCTATTATCTAGATTCAACATTCAAACATTTATGTCTCTTGTACGGGCACACACACACGTAGCATACGCTAAACAGATAATACATGTATGTAACGACAAATACTAATTATATCAATTAGACCGGATGTGTAGTAAAATAAGAATATTCTTAAAATGCATAGAACGCCCTCCCGTCATTATGCAATTAATGCGAACAATTTAATCATGTCTGTCTTACCGTCTATGATATTCAGAAATAAAGTTGACCTTAAAGCTGTCATCCTTACTGCGTTCAAGTGAGAATTGAAAATTACCGACTTTCAATGCAGTGACCAGGAATCGAATAATAATAACAAGTCATTACACCTATCATCGTAGGATAGGTTATATGCCCTGTACATAGTTATAGTTTTGACATTAAAAACTATATATTAGATTCTTTATGCACTCGTTTCTCCGCCTTCAACGTCATCGAATCGCAGATTTGTCTGTTTGTCCTTACGTACCTTCGATTTGTTGTATGCGTGCACCTATTAACTAATGAACGCAACGAAGAGTAGAATTATGTTAATATTGTGCTACTTAAAGTACACCGTCCCATCCCATTTTTTTGCGTAGATATTCTCTTGATTTTTATTCTCAGTTAATTTCGCTATGTTTTTTTTTTGTGTCCATCCGTGTATTCTGTTAATTGTGTCGGATGCGTAAAGTTACAAAATTTAAAATCAAACTAAAGCATTACGCATATGTTGCTTCCATTTCGTTTAGTTCAGTTTTGAAAATAGATGGCAGTCAAATGTAAATTTAATCTATTAGGCGGCACAAGAATTTCATCGTGTACTTTATTTCAAACAATTAAGAAATTTTATAATCGGGCAAGGCCGTTCATTTAATATCCTACACGACATTGTCTAACCCAACTCTTACTTTTATTATATAACAGATAAAAATCCTTCTATCTTCTTGTTTCTATATAAAGGCATATTTTTTATATACGAATTTATGGGGAAGAGAAGGCCAAACTAAGCGTGCAACTTAAGCAAATACAAGTTTAATTCTTAAATTATTATTATGATATAGTTTTCATCATTGGGCACGCATGGAAATTATGCCTTTTTTTCGTATGAACTTCAGTTTTCATTATATGAAAGGGGATTCAAAAATTGCCTCGTCCGGTCCAAAATTTTCATATCAATTTAGAATGCCGAAATACTATTACTTAGCCACTTTTTTGAAGAGGGCGTTATATGGGGAGTGGTTGAAAAAGTGGACCGATCCGAACCATTTTCAATAGCGTTCGTGTGCCTTGGATCAAAACACATCACTATACCAAATTTCATCAAAATATCTCAAAAATTGCAATCTGCAGCATGAACATAAATATACATGGACTGACATCAATGGACAGACGGACAGACGGACAGACGGACAGACAGGATTAGATCAATTCAGTTTATGATTCTTAATCGATCGGTGGTGGATCTATCTTAAATCCTTCCTCGTGTTAGATACGTCCGTACTAACTTAATATACCCTTTGTAGGATGGATATAGCATTCAACTAATTTCTATACGGTAATCGACTGTAAGATTCAAGTCTCTGTTGATTTTACCACCAATCGTAACGATTGTATTCAACATATCGCACACATCATAATGTGAATCAATTATATTTTTGTACGATTTGGCAGCACTTTGTAGATAATTACGTAAAGAAAAACAAATATTTTTTGGTTTCTAATATTCTATATGGCGACGCGTTGGCCCGACTTATACGACTTTTGAAATGAAGACGAAAATTTTGTTAACGAAGAGTTTAAAACCTTAACTTAAGCTAAGCCTTCGGCAATTAAAGTAAAAGAAAATCGTTATAATTTTTCGAGATTCGCCTCAAGTTTATTCTGCTGTATAAAGATATCGGAGGTCTGTCTATGGCAACTGACGTTAAATGCGCACTCGGCTCGACCATCTTTCTCGATAATATTCGGTTGTGAGTTCATACGAAACGATTGCTGCCGAGTCGAATGAAGCTTTTTAGTCGAGACGTAAGCAGCATTATAGTCTGTCCAATCGTTAATTACGGACGTATTATTAAACTGGCACCGAACATGCAAGGGATTCTGGCGAATATCTTGGTACTAGTTTTTTTTTTTTTTAAATATAGGCACGAGTTCGAAAGTTATAACCAATAAAAAGCAAAATATTATCGCTTTCGTTTTGAGGTTGTTTTCCTGAAAATGAACCTCGTATTCCTAATCGCTCCGAAAATGTTTTTAGAGAAATTTCAGCTTTTTCTCTTTGTTTTTGCCACGGTGACGATTCATAAACGTTACCCGACAAATTGATGGGTTTCAGTAAAAATAGATATAACACATCTCGAAATAGCAGTAGTGGACCCAGTCCCAGACATATAAATTTTCTGCATAAAAGACTGAAGATAGTTACCTTCTTATGCTATATTAGGGTTTTTGAGCTTGAGGTCAGAAATGCGTCAAATTGAAGGAAAAAAAAAAATTAGTTACAATTTCCGATTCTTTAATGACGTCAAATATGTGCTCTATTTTGTCTTTAAATTCGCTCTTCGATACCAAACACATTCTCTGCGATAATTAGCATCGAATTTATTCGATGTCGACTGCAATGAATCGATCCGTGATGTTGTAAAGTTGTTTCAGATAGATTCGAAGAGAGAGCTAGAGATGACTAAGTCATCTTCATCATCATCATCATCATCATCATCATTTGGCAAGTCCGATGTACTCGATGTGGTTATGTGGTTATAACCAGCGAATTATAGAAGAAAAAAAAAACGGCTTTCGATTACCTAACTTCAGAATCTCATGTTAGGGAACTAAGCCACTGGAATACCCCAAAGAGTAACGTTTGTTCGATACCCTTTTTGGATGCAAGAAAACGTAATTGACTAATAATAGCCGTGGAAGCTATTATGCAAATAAGTGTCCTATAAAAAAAAAAATTTTTTTTAGAAAACTGGCATCCGTGGCAAGGCATTTGCGTGGCATCCATAATTTACGAAGCTCTACGCCAAACAGTGGAACTGTTGCAAATTTGATTGAATCAAATTTGAAAGGGAACGAAAGAATATTCGATCAGCATGTCTATATAGAGCTAATAAAGCATTGAGGAAATTTTAAAATGGGCGAGCATTTCAACGAAATCGTCTAGATTTTCTCAATTTTCGAGTAAACAAAATTAATTTTTTTGATTTTTAAATCAGGTTTAAAATAAAATATCGAAAATTCTCCGCATACTGCTGTATATACTGCTAAAATATTACTTTAGACATATTATGCAAAAATTTGAGTGAAAATTTACGAATTGTTGTCTAAACCATGTGGGCCGCGTGATGAAAGAACGAAACCGAAAGAAATCGCTTTTGAAATCTTTAAATTTGTGTATGGAGATGTTTTTCTATTAAAATACATTTTTTTATTGTTTTTTCCCTTATCTTGTCTCATATTCTTGATCCTTCCTTGATCCTGTTTTTAAATATTCCTTTTCATTCTCTTTCCTGGGAGAGTTTTTTTTTTCAAATACAAGGCTTCACTTTTCCTTAACGTATCAAGGACAGAAAATGCCAAGGAAAGATATAATAGAAACAACCAGTGGTGTTGTCGAACCGGAACACTTCGGAACGTCGTTCCGGTACTTCCTTTTTGGACAGGAACGCGTTCCAGAACTAAAAATGATTTCTGATAACGAGAATTTATAATAAACTAAACTAAAAGAAAAAAATATAAAATTTTAAAAAAGTAAAAATTTCACACATACATAAATTTTAATGCAAGCGGACCGTACGTTTCTCATCCCTGGTATAGTTTATTGCCATACCCAAATGGGGGAAATCTCCCCCCCGTCGTCAAATTTGGGACATGAGACCGCACAGAGCGGCCGCCTATCCAGGATCGGCCCTGTCTATATAATTATATATACGCGTTCCGGTAAAAAAAAAAAAAAGATTAGCACCACAACACCACTGACAACAACTGTATGCTTAACCAACATTAAAAATTTAATCCTAAATTTGTAATATCTGAAGCAAAGCGCTGAAATGTTTCGAATCGCTTTCAAGCCCAAGCTACTCGTTGCTTGAAAACGCTCTTAAATCAACTTACCTCACTTTCTATGTAAATAATGGTCAGAGTATTAGAGGATTGAGATATCAATCGATAATAACACTTTCCTAATAGATTCCTAATAGAGATTTCTTTGACTCAGATAATCTTTTCTCCGAGTACTTTAGGTAAAAAATATCGTTAAGAATCTTATTTTTCCAAAATTATATATATTTCGGATCTTCTACACTAACACGAAAATATGTAAAAAAAAAAGAAAAGGTGTTTATAATTTATGAAAAAAAGAAGAAGAAGAAGAAGAAGAACTTAAAGCCCATTGTAACGCTCGTTACGAAAATGAAACAATGGGGTCGGTTATGATGTTTTTTTCCCTTGAATATATAAATGTTTTCAAACACACACACACACACACACACACACACACACATTTATATATCTCGTTTTGTACGTCTAATTAGAGATTTCGCAGTTAGTCACTCTGCGTTCAATTGAATTCGAAGTCACGCAAACATATCAAATATGTTTTTTAAATTAATTAATTATTATAAAAATTAATCTCGATTGTTGTTGTGCGTTGTTTGGCAAACTTAACTAACTCTTAACTTTTTAATATAAAAAAAAGTTTTGTTGCGTTTAAAGTAAATTGATTAACTTAAACACATAATGCATTGACGTGATTCATGGACAGATATATATATATATATATGTAGTAGAATGAACATTTTAATTTTAATCTATAATTAAAAAATGCTTGTCATCGCTCGCATTCGCTACATTTTTTATAACTTACCGATATTCAATTTTGTAACTATTATTGTTTTCATTAAAATGATGAATCGTCTCGCTGAATGTATCGTTTTGATCGCGTTCACTTGCATTCATTGACGACGTAGATTGTGCATGAAATGTGCAAATGCAAGAACCATGTTCAAGTAGCGCATTAATACTTTCACATTTGGTATCAGCGGCTGTTAAGCGATTATAATGCGCCGATGCCAATATCAATGCCATGCAACATAATAAAGCCGACAGCACCGCAAGCACATAAGCATTTGTCCGCAAAAAGATAAAACAATTTTCACGAGTTTTATTGCGTTTATTACGTAGATAACGCAATAAAGTCAAGCTTACAATTCCGCTTAAAATTAACTAAAACAAAAAAAAAGAAGAGAGAGAGAGAGAGAGAGAGAGAGAGAGAGAGAGAGAGAAAAGAAAGAAATAAAATTAAAGTTAAAATTTATCGATAATCTTCACTATTCATATTTATGTAAATATATTTAAATATATATATATATGTATGTACTTATGTATGATAATGTATTGTGCGATAAACTTACTATTAAGCCGCTCCAATATGGATTATCTTTTATAGCAGTGTTTGGTGCCAAGAAGAACTCCCATATCGATAAGCTTATAATTAACGAGCCACAAATAATTTGTAATATTATTAGCCAGCGAGCCAACTGGGGCTGCCGAAAGCCTAACGGGTTCGGATATTGCGATTCTAAATAAAATTTCATTTTAGCCAGAGAATATATTTCTCTCGTTATTACCGCGATAATCGATTCATACCTTGATAATTTTTATTACTGATCACCAGCATTCGACTGTGCCTTAAGCTACTCCTTGTAGGTGTATGACGGCCGGCGATTTTAGTGCCCTTAATATTCTGCGGTACTGTCGTTGCCATATAGACAGCCTGAAATTAGTTGGAAATTTTTAAGCAAATCTGTTGTAATTATACTCGAATAAGGTGTTTAATCAATAGTTTCAAGTTCTTGTTGTTGTTGTTGTTGTTGTTGTTTTTTAAATTAATTTTTCATGGTTTGCGATCCCTTAACTCTAATCGGTTGCATGTTGCATGTTCCATACAACACTGAGCCGCATAAAAACGTCATACTTAAAAAGTAGACCCGGGTCATGACCTTGGTCAAGAACTTTTGTGCTATAAGTTATAGAAAACCATAAAACGTTATATATACAGAATATATATATAAAAAAGAAATCTTTAAAAATGAAAAATATAAAAAAAATAATATTGGGCTGCAAACGAATCTTTTTGTGTATGCAATAACTTTATCCTTGCAATGTATCGGAAGATGCCAAAGCTAAAGCAATGAACTCTTGCTTTATCTCTCTCTCTCTCCTATTTGTTGTTTGTTTTTGATCACGCGTCTGCCAAACAACAAAACGAAAGAAATTAATTCGATGCTATTCAAAAATGTACGTAATCCTAAAAAAAGACTTATAGTAGAAACGATTACACGAGTACACGAAAGAAGAAAACCCTACGTTATTGAATGGACTTGACTAACTATTCCCAATTTCTTTAGGATACATGTCGAAAATTTTGTGTGTAAATCTCAGAATTTTTGTCTATAACTTTCGATACCATGAATACTTATCCAGTTATCGTCTATATATATATTTTTTTTTTTAAATGGATTTACAAAGCATGGGATAACTTAGAACATATGCTGGCCTATGCTGGTGAGAACTCCTCGCGAGCCTTTGCTTACCCGTCTACTTATTCGGATACATCTGAAAAACTGCTACCGAAATGTTTCGCCAGAATCATGTGCATATTCGGTGCAAAAATTATTCCATGTCCATGATTTGTACTGAACATATGAAAGTGGTTCTATCGCATGTCTGGGTTACCGGTTTTCAAAAAAATATTTCCAGAGGATAGCAATTCCTACGGGAAAATATAAAAAAATTGCTGTTGTTCTCTGACGTTGTTTTACTTTCAGTTTCTTTTGCATTGTGGACGTGTACGGGAACAGATCTCGCCAAGTTTTTTAACCTCACATTCTTAATCGATGAAGGAATGCTTTTGCAAATTTTCAGCTCTCTACCACTATTTAATTGTGACGATTCACAAAAATATACCCGTGAAAGTGATGGTGTTAAGCAACTCTAGTGTTTTATAATCTACTCAAGCATTATTAATCCAGAAAATTGCTAAATAGCTTGGTTTCTTTGGGTACCCCTTGCAGGGGCCTAGCCCCTTAAATAAAAATTATATTTTTGAAAAATTTCAAGCAGAAAGATTCTATGCCGAACCTTATCACGTGGCCTTGGGTAATTTGTAAGGTTAGTTAGAAGTTTTGGCTCGAACAGGCTGGCTTCCTTTGCATATATTTTCATGAAAAACAAATATAATAATATTCACCGTGAATTGTATCTAGAACTGATTGATCTTATTTTTTTTGCACTTTTGCATCCTTATTAGATGTATGATAAGTTATCTCTCAGCAATGTTTTAAAATTTTCAATTTTTTCAGGATATTTTTTGAAATTTTTTAGAAATGGAAAAAAACTACTCGTTATTCTTCTTCATGATTCGATCTGTCACAAAGAGGTTTCGTTTTGTCCCAATAAAGTTGATCTTGAGAAAAAACTTAGTTCGAATCGTAAACACAGAGGCAAGTGCACGCCTCAATGCCTGCCTCGTTCCGCAATGTTAAAATAATTAAAAATTTTCAATTATAGGTAATTGTCGGTATTATAGTCCGAATATATATATAGACTAACTTTGCATGTTTCTCACACACACACATACACACACACAGATGCGGAAATCCAGAAAATGATTTTATTAATTTATTCTTATTGCACAACAACTCTTTAGTTAGTAGTAGTGAAAGGAAGAATGAAAAAAAAAAAAAAAGTTTGCAATTATTCTGCTTGTAAGTAATTGTAATACTAAGAACTGATTTCAATTTTTTTTTAAATAATTATGATAATTACATATTTTTCCTGATATCGAATTCTTTTCTTTCATAATAAGCGATATTTAATTAACAAATCAATTAAGCAAACTATTATTCATATTCTCTCATGTGTTAAATTCCATTTGACTTTAAGGAAATTTTGTTAGAAATCACTCATTATAATAACTTTATATATATATATATATATATATATATATATATTAGGGATAGATGTTCGTTACATTATGCCTATAAGTAAGTAAGACACATTCACCTTGGGGGCAAATTTCAAATAAAATATATATTTATATATATAAACATTTTTTAAAAGCTTTCTTTACTAATGACGAGCATCGTATTAAATCGATTGGGGATTGAAAACAAAAATAACTGCAAACACAACATCAAAAGGTTTTTTTTAAAGCAATCTTTCTTCAAATTTACTCACAAATTTTGATTTTCAAAATATTTTCCCTAGACTATGATATGACATAAGGCCGGCCTTATCTTCTTTAAAGGGGGGGAATCTAAACGTGTTATTTTGACGGTTATTTTGGGATAGAGAACAATAATAATATTCGAGCGGACTGGCCTAAACATATATTTAAAGTGTCGGAACCACTGTTGTGGCCCAGAGGTGCCCAGAGGTAAGTAGTGCAAGTTGTGTAAATTTAAATTAAATCACTTAAATCACTTTTGCCTGCACTCGTCTAGTCTAGTTAGAGAAATTCATGGGATATTTTGAAAATATTATAAATATCGCATGCGATTCCCGCGATTATTTGAATGAAAAAAAAAGTTTACTACTAAGTTTCCTACTAAGAGAAATGCGATGGAAATGCTGAAATGCGTATTTTTCTTAAGCATTTTAATCGACAGTTTTCTTTAATTATCATGATGCTGTCCATTATGAATTCCTTGGGCTGTTAACAACGAATATTATTTGAGCGTTTGCATCAAGCTATTCGCAAAAAGGGGATCGGAATTGTGATAAGATAATCGCTTGGTTTTTGTATCACGATAATTTGCCATCTCTTACTGCATCGGTAATTCGAAATCATTTCGGTAAAAATTCAAACGATATCGTTTCACGAACACCGTATTTCTTTAATTTAGCCTCATATGACTTCTGGCTATTTCCTAAACTGGATTGACGAGATAGAAGCTGAATCGCAGACAGCTTTGAAGGCCATTCCGAAAATCGACTATGAAGGACGACAGTTCGTGTGTGTGTGCCAGTAAAACTTAAATTTTGTTCAAATTGTTTATATAAAAAAAAAAAAAAAAAAAAAATCGTTGATATTCCTTTAAACCACTTTATCAATTATCGCTCTTCAATAATCGTATACAGGCTAAGGCTGGTGCTTGCAAAGATCAAACGAACAACAATTTAACAATTGCCAACATTTTTAAATTGATTTACACGCGAACCCTTCAACTAGATTGCAATCATTTGCAATTTAATCAACAGCTACTCAGGAGATGTCTCTTCTACATTCGAGCATGGTGTGGGTGAGGAAGGATAGGATGAGTAAAGTGCGAAAGAGTAAGAAAGTAGTATTTGTGTAAATGACAGAAATTATTACGGATAGTGAAGTTAAAGCGTGGCAGACGGGCAACACCAAGACGAGAGTACTGGACTTGGTTAAAGGACTTGATGTCCGGGCAAATCTCTAAAAAACATGCATATGGGGTTGAAAGTCTAGAACTCCCGTCCACATATGGAAACTAATAAACTGTACTATAATTTTTGATTGGAGACGCGGTGTAAAAGCCACGCTATATAAATGATGCCGCGGTATAAATGGGCTGCGGTAAAGTATTCTCTGCATCACTTTAAAAAACTCTCGCTATTACCGGATTTTTTTGTCATTTCGAATGCGTGTTCCGTCCGTTATTTTTATGCCCAGAATATTGTCAGTTACTTGCTCATCTTTTTTTATATTGAAACAGTGGGACAATAAAGTGCACCCTGCGTTTGGTTGTTATTCGTGTTGCAGATTATCTCATATCCGGGACATAAGCCGGACATTTTGATGAGTTCTTGATTTTGTAACTCTGTACTGCTTGGTCACTTACGAAAAGGGAGCGACTGACTGAGCCAGACTCGCGCGTCTGCAACTTGAATAAATAGGATCTTCACTGTTACGTTTAGGATGAGGAATTCGTTTTTAAATTCATCGATTGTAGCTCTTATTGGAGTTTTTGGAGATAATCCGAGCAATGAGATTTTACTTTTCTCCGCTCGATTGCAGTCGTGTTTGAAGTCATTGGTAGACCAACTTTTACGAAAGCCCTATTGCCGTTCGCTACTTAGGTCATTGGAATTTTCATCATTCCGTCAAACGATAATTGATTATAGTTTTCAATTTTCAAAACTAAAGATTTATTTAATCGAAGGCATTGTAGCTGCTTGCAATACAAGTGCAAGGCAGCATAGCAGCATAAAAAAAATTCATTGTTGATCAGGGAATTTTTGTATTATTATTTCGAATTTATTTCAAAAAATATTTTTTTTTAAAGCTTTTAACGCATTCCGCAAGTCGTCGTACATACCTCGTTATAAATGTGTAAATGTTCGTTAAACATTGTTAATTGTCACGTATTAATTTAACACGACTATGAAAGATTGTTTAGAGTTTCGAAAAATTGATGATTAGTTAAGTTTCAAGTTGAAATTTAATGAAAGCGAGCAGAATTTAGTTAAAAGTCACAGCGAAATCTCACTTCCCACCTCACTGCTTATGCGCTCTAGCGAATAACGGATGATTTTTTTAAATTCAAAAAAATCATGAACGTACGAACGTAAGGCGCGTCGGCGTTGACTACGGTAAGCACTTTTGCATTACATTTTTATTCTATCGGTAAAACAATTGCGACTTTCTCGATTTACTTCATAATTTTATTATATATAATTAATTCGATTTGAAATGAATGTAAATTTATGTGAAACTCCATTATATTTGATCGTATCGCTTACTCACCTGAGATGGTTGCGCATTATCGACCGCAACATCATTTAATGGAATCTGTTTATAATTTGTGATTACTGGCATTTTATTTGGGTTTGCTATTGCTGTTGCTGTTGTTGTTGTTGTTGTTGTTGTTGTTGTTGCTGTTGCTGTTGCTGTTGCTATTACCTGCCTATTATTGTTGGCTGTATGTTGATAGTTATTATGATTTTCTTGATAATCATTTGATTCGTCACGCATATCTGCCCTACGAAATAATGCGCTATTCTCTGGGATATTTTGATATTTGGGTTGGATTTTATTTTGTACTTGTTGTGTGTGCTGTTGTTGTTGTTGTTGCTGTTGTTCCTCTTCTTTGCGTTTATCTAAAAGGTTTTGTGATTCTGTAAATTCGTAAGACTCTTCCTGTTGCTGGTGCTGTTGCTGGTGCTGTTGCTGTTGCTGTTGCTGTTGCTGATGCTGCTGATATTGCTGATGGTCTTGTTGTGATGTGTAACCGTTTAATCCAAAAAATTTTGATTTTGCTTCATTTAAGGCCGCTTTCACTGCGGCGATATTATGGCCAGTTTCGTTCAGTTCCGATTGCGAATGTTGACTAAGCGGTCTGTGCTGTGTTGCTGCTGTTGAGATTGTAGCTAATGATGTATTGGATTTTGTTGTTTGTTGTGGTGTTAATGCTGAAGTTGTTGTTGTTGTTGTTGCTGTTGCTGTTATTGTGGTCGTAATTGCTGGCCCCTCAAGTAACGATGACGCTAATGACGTTATGGAAACTAACTCAACGGGTTGTGGGGCCGTTACATTTGTTGTTATTGTTTCTGGCATTATTGTTGTTGTTGTTATTGTTGTCATTGTTGTTGTCATTGGTTTTGCTATAGTCGTTAAACAAGGTAATGAGGGAAGTGTTCCGGCTAGTGCTGCTGTTGCTGGTATTTCAGTTATTACAGCATTGGATTTATAAGGAAAAGTGTGAAAAGTTGTAATATTTGGCGTTTGAAACAAGTTTGATTTATTATCATCTGTTAAAAACTGCATATTATTTATATTGCCATTCAATTCGTGCGTTGGTATGTTAAAGGGTGTCATCCCATCACATGCTACATTAGCATTGTCAAAGGCAGCACAATTAAACATTTCAGCACTACTAGTTGTTGTTGTTGCTGTTGTTGCTGTTGCTGTTGTTGTTGCTGTTGTTGTTGTTGTTATCTTCGTTTTGGGTATATGCACTGTTCCGGTCATATTTAAATTGTCATACATGCTTACCGGCCTTGTAATATCGACGACCATGTTGTTGTTGTCGTTCCCGCTATCATTGTTATAATTATTGATGTTACGGGAATTAACCATGACTTCTTTGATTGTGACTATAAATTTTTCTCTCACATAAAATTAAGCGTTCGCTTGTCCAATCTATCGTTATTATGATAATAATTCATCGTAAAAATTTATAGAATAAAATAAAAATATTTAAATAAAATATATATATATATATATATATATATATAAATATATGTATGAATGCGATATTTATGACAATTCTTACATTTGCCAGAAATGAAATTTTGCAAAAATTTTCCATTTATTGAAGGGGTATCTAAAATTCGATATATACTTACGTTTAACTTTCAAGGTAGTGGTGTTATGTATTTAAGAGAAATAATTTCATTTCATTGTTAGTAATTCTCTCGAATAATTCAACACATATATATATATATAAGCAAATATATTTTTGTAGAGTTTTTTTTTTTTTGTTTTCTAAAAATACATATATATATATAGATACGGTTTAAGAATGAACGAAGAATCGCTATTGGCTATGGGCTCGGTGATTTGAAAAGGCCGCTAACTTCTGCTTGCCAATTCAATTAAATTCAATTGCTATACCAAGTTATTATCTATGGAAAAAAAAAAAAAAAAAAACAAAAACAAATTCTGAAAAATTATTTCCGAAAATTATATCAAAATGTATATTAAATGTTGTTGTTAAAGAAATAAAGAAAAAGAAATAATTTGCATTGCTCTCCATTGAATTCTGCATACTGAGAACAGGTGGACAGATGGACCTATTCAAATTAATTCACAAATTTATGCTTAGCAGGAAATTAAATATTAAGTGGTTTGCATGTATTTTAATCATATTTTGACGGCGATACTGTGTCGTAAAAACCATATTGGTTTGGCAGCGATTCGAGCAACGATCCATTTTCACACATTTTTAGCGTTTCGAAATCATGTGCCAGCCAAGCCATGCTGCCAAGCGATAGTCTGAAGGCGCTGGGAGCGGTAGAACTTTCAATCCGAGCTGCAATAGTGTGTCCTTGACAACTCTTGTAACGTGTGGCCGAACGTTGTTGTTGTATAAAAGGATGATATTGCGTCTGTTAACCGCTATTCTCGTAACCGCTGCTCTCTTCCGCAGCAATAGATCGATCAATTTGTTTAATTGTGTTACACTTGCCATTTTGCTGATCCCACGATACCGTGATGTTGAAAAGGTTCGAAATGGCATTTTCAGTCAATTCTACCTCCTATTGGATCTTCCCATCGCCTGTGAACGCGCTTAGAAACAGCTGATCCATCAACTCAACTGCCAAGTTGTTCGAAAGTTCTTTAAGAGTTTCAGTTGAGTTGAGTTTTCGTCCAATAAATCTTGCAAATCATTGCCTTCGAACTATTTTAGTCTTAAAGACCTTTCTTTGTCCTTGAAAACAAAATCACCAATCACCAGCAGCCGCATAAGCTTCGAAAAGTGTTTGATAGGCTTCGCCAGGAGATTCCTTCAAATCACGCAACAAACGTTACGAATGCCGAAAATGTAGTTTTGAGCGGTCCATGATTAACGTCCGTATACCGTGAATAACTCAACAGTACTAAGTCGAAGGCTGTTAGCTCATGGAGTGCATGGGTGAAAATGTCATCGAATTTAATCGTAGTTCGATACTTCGCATCACCCATAGATGTTGCTGATCAAAATTAATGCAAACGCCTTATATACATAAATGCAAAGCATGTCAGTAAGTAATAGTTAATTAAAACTGATCGCAAGTTTTTTCATAAAGATTTGCATGAATTGCTACGACGTCTAAATTATTCACAACAGTATTTATAGGAATTTATGTCTCTTTTATATAGATCGCGGTATTTGTAAGTGGTTCGCGTCCATTATGAAATTAGATCGGTTCAAGTAAGCATCAATTTTAGATCGAACGTTGAACTCCTATCGATCGTCGGGACGGACAGATATAAATTTAATGAAAAATTTCCGGATGTTATAAACGGCTTGATAACCTTATTATAGCCTCTTCGGAATTCTTCGGAATTTTCGAAAATGGATGAACTTCCACGATATATATTCCACGTCTATATATTTTGTGAGTAAATTTATTAAAAAACATGGATATGCATATGGATTATATGCTCGCCTGCGTTGAGAACTCTATCGCACTTAAAATTTGAACTTGAAACCATTGAGTTTTTAGTCGCGATCCTTTGCCTTTATTCCACAATATGTTGATAGGAAATTTTCGCTTAAACAATTCGCTTAATATCTGAACATTCGAGCGGTAATAAATTTTCAATATTTCCAAAATTTGAATTTCAAGAATCTTTTCTAAACAATATCGAACAGTTGGGGGCACGCAAGAAACGCGATCAATTTTTTTGCTAAATAAGCTGAACATATTTGCAGAATTCAAAGTTCATTGTCCATCGATACACTTAAAAAGGGAAGCGAAAGTGCGATTTGATTATCAGCCAAAAGTACAGTGCGCCTAACTTGGCACGTGCGAAAAAAAATTAGTCTCATCTTTTCTGTTGTTTAGAGAAAAAAAGTTTTCGTTTTTATTAATACACATTTGTTTTGTTCTTTTGTTCGTTTACTTTTTCTCGTTAGCATCTCATTAAAGTGTTAGCGAAAATGCTTAAGCATTTGCTTTACGTTTACACGTAGAAAAATAGATTTTCCATTTCCATTACTTTGGTGCGTGTTGTCTGAGAACTTTACCTTCAATGCAATCATTTGATGCACAAATACACATACATATACACATAAAATGAATCATGTTTTAAACTAAAATCGGGCCGCATGTTTTCATAACAAATAAATTGTAGCACGACGAGGAGCCTTAAAGGTTGACAGTCAATAAGGAGTCTCATGTTATATTCACGCACCATAAAATGTTATACTCACGCAGATATATATATAAGAATACATAACTACTTTTTATTATTGCAATTCTTCTTCAAAAATTCAAAATTGTTTTCTTTTATTGATTTAAATGAACCGATCGATCGATAATCGATCCATGATGTCGTATGTTTATAACGAATTCTTAAGCCATTCTGAGCCACATAGAAAGGTATCACAGTCAAAAATGAGTCCCATGTCTCGGTCTTGGTCAGGCAGTTGTTATACAACTTTTACATAAAAACATAAAACATTTGTATATGTATTTGTTGTTTCGACTTATGTGAAAAGAAGGAAAATCTTCAAAAGTGAAATAAATAAGAGAATTATACTCGGCCTTGTAATGTATGGGAAGATGGTAACGACTCGGTAAAAACAAAGATGATGGCAACGCTAAAGCAATGAACTCTTGCTTTATCTCTTTCTCTCTCTCTTACAAGTTCTTTGCTTTTGAAAGCGCATACGCGAGTGCCGTCGCTTTGTCTCTATAAAACTATAGATTAAAAATGAATTAAATTAAAGCGATAGTGCGGGAAAATCCTAATCACAATTCTAATAACTAAACTGGAACTAGAGACCGAGGAAAACTAAATTTTAATTTTAATATTCCATAGGGCCTACTAATACCTAATTATTCCCAAATTTTATTGTGTGTCTCTTACAGTTTATCGGCAAGCAGAGGTGCTCTCAGCTTATCTTGCATTGCAGATAAGTGCCCTTTGACGGGCTTTAAGACATTTTCAATATCAAACTACATGCCCAGAAACACGAAAATTTTTAGACAGCAGCGTCATTTTTGCCATCAAGAAAATGTTTTCAGCAGTCATTGCATCACAGGCATCACAGTTCACCATGAACTTTGATTCAATTGATCGATCGTAAAGCCATTAAATCCGAAATACGATTACGGTTATGATTCTGAAATAGTATGTTGGGCTTTGGGTCGATCGGTCGAGCCCGTGAGAATCATCGCGGTAAGATTCGTTATGGAAATAGAAAATGGAAAGGGTTAGTGTTGTGATTTCATCACTAACTGTAAGTTTATATGTAAATACTTTTTTTTTTTTTTTAGTGTATTTTGCAAATTTAAAGTAAAGTACAACAACTTTTTAGAAATGCATTATGAAATGAAAAACAATAATAAATAAATAGAAAATGAAAAACAATAATTAAATAAAGTTTAAGTTGAAAATCCAAATGAGCATTAAAGGCTCAACCGATCTCAATTGAGTTTAAAAAAAAAAAAAAAAAAAAAAAAAGGAAAAGACAAGGGATCTTTTAACCCAATCTATACATGTACACATATATGTAAAAAAAGTATACTTGTGTAGGATGCGTTGAAATTTTCTTCATTTTCAAAATCTCCTTCTAAAAGGTAAGCATCGAATAATAAAAATGCGATTATCAATACACGCGCACACACACACACACACACACA
>KK502407.1:1931814-1985458 GCA_000688735.1 Glossina austeni
AAAAAAAAAAAAAAAAAAAAAAAAAAAAAAAAAAAATTTTTTTTGAAAAAATTTTTTTAAAAAAAAAAAAAAAAAAAAAAAAAAAAAAAAAAAATTTTTTTTGAAAAAATTTTTTTTAAAAAAAAAAAAAAAAAAAAAAAAAAAAAAAAAAATTTTTTTTGAAAAAATTTTTTTTAAAAAAAAAAAAAAAAAAAAAAAAAAAAATAATAATGAAAATTAAAATTTGTCATAGTAAATGAAAATTGTTCACTCGACCCATCCGGGCGCTTCTTTGCATTTTGCATTAATATATGTATGTCATCAATCCTGATGGCCGTCGAAAGGAGCGTTCACTGCACCCCGACGCAGAAGATGAAATCGATTGTACATATGGTGAATAGTCATCTATCCAAGTATGCATCACATTGAATACAATAAAAATTTAAGGATAACATTGCAGTCGTTAGAACTATAGAGAAAATATCAATTGAATGGTATTCCGATAAGCATTACTTAGGCAACATTTTTTATCGATGAATCCCCTGATCGAGGACGACGGTAAAAAAGATATTTATTAAATTTAGATCCACACACAATCGTCACCTAATATATTATATAAGCTATCAATCGCTTATCAAGGCGGGAAAGACACACGTCTTGCTGACTTCAGCCTAGTTTGATATAATTACTAAAAATAATTCATACCCGTGTACCGTGGCATCATAAAAAACCAAAATTTCATGCCCTTACGTTATCGTTGTAAGCATTTTCGCCTAAATGCCTAAAAAATGAACAGTCATCAATTCGACTATATCTTGATCCTTAGTTGTCTATATCGACTTCAACTTCACAAGTTGTTTATAATTGCTCTCTGCGTTCATTTCAATTGTCTTGTGCTTGTATTGTTGCATCAACTCTCTCTCTCTCTGCCTTTTTGCAATTTTAGGAGAGTTAGAGTGTATTCGACATAGAGTGACCATCGTGAGACACTTTTAAGAATGCGACATAAAGAAGTGAATTCTATTAAAAACAAAAAAAAAAAAATTATATTCGATCGTGACCGAATTGTGATCCTAAAAACGCATTTTAATTAAAGAAATTTGTCCAGAAGGAGTCTTCAAGTCTTTGCAGCGAAATTAATGAATTAATGAAGAAAAGAGAAAAACAAATAGATGAATAAATAGAAGTAAAATGAATAAGTAATCAAATTATGTTCGGTCGTGAACGAATCTTTTATACCCATCACCGGTATTCCAAAAAAGGGGCCAGAAAATAGCAATTGAACTATATTTTCATGCTTCATAGTATGGGGAGTGGGCGCAGCTGATTCTTTTTCTATTTTCAAAATAAAAGTTTTTATCGCATAGGCGTGTGGGCAAATTGTGTGTGGTCCAAATTTTTCATTCGGCATTCGTAATGCCGAAATACTACTACTTGGCCACATTTACCAAAAAGTTTTGTAAACTTTACATTTCAGAATAGGGCATCGCATGGGGAGTAGTCGAAAAATAAACGGATCCAAAGTATTTTCAATAGCGTGAAAACACGTCACTGCACCAAGTTTCATCAGATTAACCCAAAAATTGAGACGTGTAGATTGAACGCATATTAACATGGACAGAGATCAGACGGACAGACGGACAGACGGACAGATGGACAAATAGGCTTGGATCGGTACGGTAAAAGGTGGATCTATCTTGAGGACTTCTGCTTGTTACATACGACTGCATTAATTTAGTAACCGTAGTGTACCGCAAGTAATGTAGGGTATAAAAACCATCAAAGATGATCAAATGAACCGGAGAAAGAAATATATGCCTTGATTAGTTGATTTATTTTCGATTTTAGATTTTTATTACGTTTTTTGTAATTTTTTTATCGTTTTTTTTCTTTTTTTTTTTTTTTTTTTAATTGTAAAACATCTGACGTTTTGATGGAGTTTTTAACTTTCTTCCTCTTTAAAGTTATTCGCCGACCTAACTGAGCAGGCTATAAATAAAAAATTAATAACAAATCCAAAAGATGTTCAAGGAAAACAACATCACAAATATTTCGATAAAACTTTTTATATGAATTCAAAAAAATTACTTACTTTGGTGGTGTCCGCATCGCTTACACTATTTAAGAGGGACATTTTTTGATTCATTTCTTTATATAGTTCTTGATAAAATTCGTATAAATCCTTTAGTCTCTTTATATTCGTTTTCAAGAGTTCTATTGTATGCGTTGTCGCCTCCTCTACACCCAAATAATATTTTTCCCTTTTAGCATATGTTTGTCGCAATTCCTTGTGTGTGTAAAGAACATTCATTCGGTATATGCATAAAATAATTATAATTTATACGTCTATACATCTTGGTAGCCATAATAAGCATTCATCGTAGGTGGATAACACTTGTTCTCATTTTTCAAAAAGTTCTTTTCTTGACTGATTTTATCTATCAGCTCGCGTTCGGCGAGACCTAACCTCAATTCCATTTGATCACGTCCAGAATCTTCGCATTTTAATCTGGCACGCATTTGAATATCATCCATTTCTAGATAAAGAATGCATTAATATGATCGACTATGAGGAATATGATTATGAAAAATTGTACTTTGTTCGTTAGGATTTAATGGTTTCTTTTTTGATGCTTTCCTCAGAAGTGTTAAAAAGTCAATAGCTTGCTTAGCGTACATCGTATTCTTGTAGTCTTTCATATCTTTGTTATATTTTTCATAATAATTGATGTACTTAACCGCTTCGCTTAAAAACAAAACAAAAAAAAAAACGTCAACATATTATTCGATAAATAAAAATCGATTCGTTAGAATCGTTCGCATCACTTACTCTAATAATGATTGTGTCTCGTTCGGATCGCAATTGTCTATATAATTATTTAATATCAGCAGCATGAAAGTTGTCAACTCGTTTATGTCTATTTGGAATTTTTCAGTTGTCACACTTTCATCATCGTAGTGTTTTAATAACATCTGATACCAAACATTGTTAAATGATTGAATCGAACGATGCTGCTCTTCGGTCCAACGGAATAGAAAATGAGGAATAGCTTCAACATCTATATTACTCGGCGTCGTAGTATTCTTAATAATTTGAAGAGCGTTTAATGCCTCGACAACTACCAAATTCACTGATGTTTGCTGCAAGGATTTCCTATCGTCCGTAGATTTATGATGTAATTTTTTTAAAGGAGTTACGAAACGAACACTTTTCATTATCGAACACGCCATAATTTCAATTCGAATACATTGCAAAACACAACAACCGAAAAATGCAAATAAAAATTCAAACCGAAATTGAAACGACACAAAACCAGGAAATATTTCAAAAAAAAAATAAAAAAAAATATATATCCGGAAAAGATGAACACAACCGTTTAATATCAAAATAAGAAATTCTCTAAATTTTCATTTTGAAGTATAAAACCGATAAACCCAAAGACCAGTCAGCCAATGTCTTTGTTTACATACATATAAGCAATTATTCGAAAATTCGATTTATTTGTCTTTTGTAACAAGTAAGAAAGTGAGCAAAAAATGACAAGAAAACAAGTAAGAGACTTATAGTCGAGCAAAGCCGATTCTTAATCACCCTGCATCGCCTTGTCTAACACAATTTTCATTTTTATTATAGAATACAAAAATTATATCTTGTTTCTATATAAAGGCATATTTTTCATATGCGTATTTATGGGGAAGCGGGTCCAATCTAAGCGAGCAACCTAAGGAAGTACGAGTTTAATTCTTAAATTATTATTATGATATAATTTTTATCATGGAGCATTGGAAATTATCCTTTTTTTTTTCGTATGAACTTCAGTTTTCATTATATGAGAGGGGATTCAAAAATTGCCTCGGCCGGTCCAAAATTTTCATACCCATTTAGAATGCCGAAATACTACTATTTACCACTATTTTTGCCGAGAAATTTTGAAAATTAAAATTTTTTTTTTTTTAGGAGAAGGCGTTGTATGGGGACTGGTTGAAAAAGTGGACCGATACGAACCATTTTCAATAGCGTTCGTTCTTGGGTTAAAACACACACACACATAGGAAATTTCATCAAAATATCTCATAAACTTGCTTGAACACAAATGTACATGGACAGACATCAACGGACAGACGGACGGACAGGTAGAAAAATTGGAATGTATATTTGATGGTCGACGCTTGTGTACTTCTCTAAAAATAGAAAAAATTGGTCACGCCTACCCGATATTATATTGTATTAACATTTAATTCTTTATAACATTCGGAAGCAAGCTTCAATGACCCCATAAAGTATATAAAATTTTGAGCGGTTTGAAATCCGGAATTAATGCCATGTCCATCTGTCCGTCTCTGCAACTATGTAATAATTGTGGCAAACATTCTTCTGTTCCGAATTTGCCAGAGAATTTGAAAAGGACCTCAATTTTTGAAAGAATACGCCTATGTAACAAAAGTGTGTGAACACTACTGCTTTCCCTGTTTTTTGCTTGTTACTCATGAAATACAACACATACACCATAAAAATTTCTACTTTTATTCTCAAAAAAAAAAAAAATCCGCCGCGCCCACCAAATATTACAGAGTATGAAGATTGATTGATATAAAAGCTTCGGCCATGGCCGAATATAATTGATTGCAGGTGTGGTTGTTGATTGCATAATTTAGATAGAATACCATGGCTCAAAGAAAGTGTGGATTTACCATGTCCCCTAAGGACCCCTAAAGAACGTTTCTTAAATACGAGCATAAACACTTCATTTCTGGCATGGACATGTTAGGTTAGTAATAGTATGCAACTTTATATCCTACACTACCAGTATTAAGAGCGTATAAATTAAGTTTGTGTAAAGGTATGTCAAGATTACCGGTAGATCCATTTTTTATTGATCTGACTGATCGATTTAAAACATTTTTCTTAATCGATTTATATAAGAGTCTCTGTACTATTAACTTTAGTCTATCCGTCCGTCTGCATATCGTATGACCATGTAATTTTATGCTCAAGTTACGAGTCGCAATTTCCGAGAAGTTTTGATCAAAAAAAGATTACATTAACACCTATTGAGAATACATATGTATATATGTACATATAAAACGAAAGATTAAATAAAATATATAAGAAAATAAATACAAACGTTCAACGAAAGGAATTTGCAATTTATAATATTTAACTAATAATCCTTGGACGCGGTGGGGTTATATTTTCAATACCACTTTTAAACGTCGCTATCAAACATAAGCCTCTATGTTAGGGGATCTAATGGAACATATTTGTTGATTTTTGATTCGTTCCCATGAAAAAGTCAAGTTCTATACGGCTACAAAATCTCAAGGTTTCAAGGTTTTCATGAGCAAATTTATAATTTTATTGGGCTAAATTTGGACTACGCAAGTCTAAAATAGGCCTTTATATGGGAACAGCTTATAATTTTTTTTTTTGGTATATTAGGAATAATGTAATAACTTCTTGGGACTTGGCAACCCTGCTGATATTCTTCTCTGCTTATTTCAAGCTCTTCAATTGTTTTAAAGATTAAATAAACACACAAATTAAATTTATTTGTTGATCTTTAATTTACTTTGAAAATTGTTAATTTTATTTTATATTTTATTATCATAAACTGACACAATTGATAAGTGAATGGTAGATGTGAATGAGTATTCTGTATATTGGTGCGTGTTAGCGATTTGATGATTTTTATGAAAAGTTTTCTTCATGTTTTTTCTGGGCCATTTCATGTACATTGAAAGAGCCTCAATATACATAGGGATTAATAATGATAAACAGATAATAGTAAAATAGTTTGTACCCTATAATAATCTGAACAATCAATAAATCATCATCGCACGATAGAAATATTGTAAGATATATAAGCAAAGAAGCGATAAATATTTGCAAAAGCAATTTACATATAGACATCAAATATAAAATTCGAACATAATACAAAATATTGGCAGAGAAGATGTCTTTGTTTATACCATACAAAATTCTTGGTGGCATTGTTGCTGAAACTTTCCTGTGTGAGGAGTGACGCACGAGAAAGCATCATCATCATCATCATCGATTATTCGGCTGAATCTTCGACTGAGTATCAACCTTCATAATTTGTGTCTAAACATTTGTTTAGCATCAAAACGATAATGCAACATATGAAATAAACGAAAAACACTACAAAAATTACTCTGCGCTGTATGTTTCTGTAATCATTCGAAGAAGAGAAAAATCCCAGAATATTTCGCTTCAAAAGTCGACATAATAAAGTAAAGCAAGAAAATTAATTGGAACTCGGGAAAGATAAAAATGATATTTAGTTACGTGTCGAACGTCATGACACGCATAATATACATATATATATATATAAACAAACTAGCTGTCAACGTTGTTAAGATTTAAACAAAGAACCTTGTGTTCGCATTATTATCTCGACCCCCAAAAGAAGAATAAAAATTTATTATCGATTTCGATGATAGTAAATAAAGATTATAGGCCTTAAATAAAATGAAAAGGGGGCTGGCTTGTTAAGCCTTCTATTCAATACATAAGGAGCAATAACAATGAATACAAGCAAGCAAGTTGGCAGATCCCTGATGCCTGTCAGGCATGAAAAATTGTTTAACTCATTACGAGGCATCGTTGGAATTAACAAACCATACGGTTTTCTGTGTAAGGAAACAAGTAGAAAATAACAGAAGAAGAAGAAATAAAGACGATTTGTTTAAAATTTGTCGAATGATAATTTCATAGGCATTTTATTATTATTATTATTATTATTATTATATTTATGTCTTTTTCAATATATATGTGAATATATGAATTTATATATATGTATGTGAAGTAGAAGTAGCAATAAACGTAATTTATTATCGATTTAAAATTTATTCTTGAAATTGTTTTATTAGAGTTTATTATTTTAAAAGGGAAATTCATTTCGCATTTATTGAATACCATTAATAAAAGTAAATCAGGCTCGTCGATGGTGTCGGTACGTCATAAAGGTTGATAGACCATTTCTAAAATTCGGAACATGTAATACGTAGCACTACGTAATTAATTCTTGAAACATAATTCGAAGTTGCAATGTATGCAAGAGTTTTGCTGAGATACTTTAACGTACATTACTCCGATATTTCTTTTAAGTTCATTTTTCTCGAGTCTCCGTTGTTCTGTAACCAAAGATGCGAGAAATTCAGCAGATGGCCGCGTCAGACACTCTTCCAAGCGAGCAAGCCTCAAACGTAGAGAGATCCTCTTCACGCTTTGGATTAATCAGGTAAGTATGTATTCCGCTTGGCAATATCTGACCGACCTCGTTCTGCGTGGGAGATGTCTTTGTCTAGGGCGAATTTCCATCAGTGTACTATAATGATTTTCAAAGTCAAGGGTAAGCATTAAGTGTTTTTTAAAAACACTTTAACTTAATTTTAAGTTATTTTTGCAACCTAAATTTAATTTAATAATTATTTAGATTCGAAATGAAAATGTAGAACGTGTGCGATATTTCTGCTCCCCTGTGTATATCAAAAAAACATAATTTTATGTCAGTGGTTGTTGTATTATCTAAGGCTCACGTAACGTAACGTACGTATTATTAATGTTCATAATGATCGTCATTCTGTACATAAGAATTAATTATTATGAGCTAATATACAGGAGTATATATATATATATATATATATAGGTTATATAAATACATAGTTTCTAAGAGTTAAGAGAGCCTTCCTGTTGTATACTTTATGCTTTAAATATTTGAATTTCTTTATTATACCCATCAGCGAAGGATGCCCACACCGCTGTATACTCATTTTTTTTTTGCCTAAAAGCAAGGTTCAGAGATCCTATAAAGTGCGTATATTCTTCATCAGGATGAAATTCTGAGTTGATTTAGTCATGTCTGTCCATCCTTGTGTTATTGGCATTCTCCTGTACGCAAAAATGAAGATATTCACTTCAAATTTTGGTAGAACTGGTATTCACTTCAAATTTGGAAGCATTCTGCACGTAGATTGGTATTGGAAATTGGCCGAATTGGTCTTGATAATTAGTCGGAATGTATTTACAACTAATAGTGATTACAAGTAAATAAATATATAAATAAATTTCCTCATGCAAAGTAAGGCTTTTCATGCGATCCGGTCATAAGTTTTGGCACAAAGTTCATATTAAGCCGTTAGCGGAAGTGTTGCGAGATATTTGATCTCTACTAACCACTGCTTTGCGCAATAGATTTTGCAATTGTCGCAAAAAGTCTTTGTAATGTAGATTTTTGTAGCGAGTGATCAAATGTTCGGCCATCCTATTGCCATTGAACATGTTAGCACCTGCTTGAAGTATATATATATATATCTATATACATATATTAACATGTGTTGATCTTGATCACTACCTCAAGGTTTAGTTGAATATCTATGTGAATAAACGAAAGATATTTCTGATAAACACGCTTAGCGATTACACACGCAAAGCCAAACAGTTGCAACGCTTTCCTCTTACTTGAGTGAACATAAGAATAATTAAATTTGAATTTGTTAACAACACTGGAATAAATCTATGGGATAAAAGCTTTCGTTTTTAACTAAACTAAAACTTTTCAAAAGCTTTAAATTCACTTAAGTATGTAAGCTTTTCGATAACAAATCATATGCAGAGAGAATGAATGAAAGCAAACGAATTCGAATAGCGAGAATAAATGTCGCTTATGCTCTTATAATATTTGTGTTCATTTTTGACTTGCTTTACTTTATGACTAAAGATTGTATGACGTTATAAAATATCGTATATAATTTTTCAAAAAATTAAATATGTATCGCTCGAAAATGTCGTGTAAAACGCTTTCAAAATATAGGTATAAGAGAGAGGAACGATTGAATGTTAGTTCAGCAGCATAAATAAAAATCGAATTTACTTAGTGAGTTCTGTAAGTAATAAAATAACGGAAGGCTCTTACACAAAACTGACTTACAAAATCGTAGATAATTACACCCTACATCATTTGTTATGCAGGGTGTATTAAGTTTGTGCGGCGGTATATAACGCCCAGAAAGGCTTAAGATACAACCATTTTTTTATATTATACCGAACGATTCAGAATCATTTTTTAAGACTGTCTGTCTGTCCGTCTGTCCGTCTGTCCGTCTGTCCATGTGAATTTGTGCTCAAACTGACATTGTTTACAACATATTTTGATATATTTTGATTGACGTGCTTTGAGCCTAGGATCGATTCACTTTCTCTTTAGTTATCTAGTTTATCTTTCATTCTATTTTCTATTTTATTGACGTTTCTATTACGTGCATTAAATTAAACGTTCTATGTGCAATCATTCGCAGTGCTTTTCGAAGTCCAATTCTAAATAGTAGAGACTTTACATTTTAACGACTGAAGAGCTTCCAAAACATTTAAAGATCATGAGAATGTTTGACATGACTGGGAAACCCGATATAAAATGAATTGAAGAAAAGGAGAAGAGAAGAAGGAAGCAAGGGAAAAAGAAAGGAAAACAACTGAAGAAAAAGAGAGGGGTGAAAAGAATAGAAGAAGAGTTGTCCGCTTTGTGCTATGATATGAGATGAAAACTCTAATCTCTTCCGATTATTTTAAGTATTATCTACCGGATCATCACTAAGCAAAAAATCTATCTCCATATGTTAAAAGATCGTTTGGGGAATTTTTATGGAATTTTGTAAAATAGTTTATGGCGATAAAAAGTCATCATCAGGTATGGTTTTGCTCATAGATGAGCCGTGTGAACTATGTACATATGTGAAGTTGTGTTTTCTTTACTGCTAAGACATCTGGCAATAATAAGCAATAAATCGTGATTATCTGGTGTAACGTGAGTATAATTATTCAGCTTTGAGCGAATCAATCGATCACTTGGCTAAAGGGATTTATCGCGGTCGCAAGTTTCTGAAGATGTTAAGTCGTTTTCTTTTTCCTTTTCTTTTCGATCGATATTCACACACAATCTGACCGATAATTTAGTCCAGAGAATTTGCGAGCCTTCTTGCGATAATTAATATTTCTATATCATTATAAGCTAAGTGTTATTTTGCTCCTCCGATATGATATGCTCCCCTACATTGATACGTTTTTCTATTTAATACTAAAGACAAATTTTCTACAAAATCACATACATATGTATAAGGGGTGCGTTTATCGTCTTCTATACGCTATAGAATTTATACAGAACTAGCATTTCTGATAAATCGGCTTCACTGTCGCAATATGTACGATTTTTTTAATTTTAAAATGAATATAAATAAAAATACTCTAAAGAAAATCCTGTTTTCTTAATTAAAAAATTATAAAAATAATAAAAATAGAAATTAATTACCGAAACAAACTAGTAATATATATATATATATATATATATATATATATATATATATATATATATATATATACATTGTTTTCTCTATTTTTAGGTGCATCGCTGCGGTTAAGTACAGTTAGGGATCGCAGATTGTAAGATATTGCGATAAAATTTGGTATACTGACGTGTTTTGGCCCAAGGAGTAACGCTGTTGGAAATGCTACGAATCGGAGCACTTCTTCGACTGCTCCCCATATAATATCATCATATCATCATATGATCAGTCATATGTATAACTGTAGGGTTGTGTAGAGTATTTTATGATGGACTGCGACCCGTTATTGTTTTCTATTTCAATTTTTTTGATCAATAGTCCACATAGATCTGACATCGGATTTAGGTTCTTTTTTTCTTTGGTCTCTAAGGTTGGTTTCAAGACTTAGAACTTCTTCCGTACCAAAAACTTTGTATTGTAGACGATTAACGCAATTTACTAACGGAACTATATGATGGCCCCAAAAATTGCCTGCATTAAGTGTCTTTTTCATACTCTTTTTTTTTACCCCCGCACCACTTATGGTATAGGGTATATGATAAGTTTGTTGGGACATATGTGACACCCAGATGGACTGAAGATAGGATCACTTGTTATAAGACCGCACGATTCAAAATCAGCCGGCCTGTCCGTCTGTCCATTCAAATTTGCATTCAACCTTTTCCTAGGAAATCTGAATCTGAAGCTGATCATGGAGAAAATGAACTCATAATAGCAAATTGACATAGAAATCAATTTTACCGAAGATTTATATTTTAAATGCCACGTAGCATGGAAGCATTCCTCCAATACGCAGGCATTCATCGAAGGTATGCTTGTGTATAAAAGTATTGTGTAACTGTTGGTGCATTATTATCACAATGAGGCGAACTGGTGTAGGTTAGCTAATAGTCGGCTGTGCCCGACCATAATGTTCTTGTCCTTGTTTTTATATCTTCTAAAAATTTACTTTTTTCCCCGCTTTCTCCTTTACAACAATAACATTTTTTCGTTTGCTATCGTTTGCTTGTTTATATTCCATATCCACAACAGTGAGCATCATTTATAAATTCTCGATAAGTTATACAGAACTGTTACAGTTCTGAATAGAATTTCAATTTTTACTATGAGTTCTACATCGAAGGCTATGAATAAAACTGAACAATCGCTTTGATAATATAAGACTCATAAACAATTCATGCATCACATTATTCATAAATTTTGAACTCTATATATGTGTTGATCTGAAATTTGTACAAATTCAAAATTTTCTCTCGCCTCATCTGTTCACTTTTTATATATATGTTAGTTTTGTCAAATATCGGTAACATGGCGAAATATATATATCGGACACTCAATGAAGTCAATGAAGTAACACTTCTCAGCAAGTTTGTTTGTTTTCACAGGTACTCTTCGCGGAGCAATTGCGACAATACCGCAAATATTTCTCTCAGTCAATATAAACTTTTTTCGTCCTTTTCCAGAATGAATTAAAGCCAACGAAAAACAAAACAAAAAAGACTTTGTTTTTGGCGTAAGAGATGCTGTGAACTTTCCGGAGTATGGCGAAAAAATGCATTATCACAGCAAGTGAGAACACTATATACCCGGACAAGGCACACTATTAGATGCTTTTCTTCACTTCAACTAAGACAATCATTCATTTCTGCTCATGCAAAAGCATACTTTTGATAAAAGCTCTAGTCTTCCAGGATGCCCTAAACATCAACTCACTTGGTTCAATTTTTGAAAATTTGGAAAACTTTGGAAATTATATTTTCTCTTCCATATAAGGGCTGGCTTCTCATGACGACCCTCACATATGTTAGGATCTAAAAGATACTTTAGTGTTAATTTTTTTTGGTTAATTTCCTGTTATGTTAAACCTTTTTCTGAAGAGAGCGGGGTCCAAGAAATATACCCAAGTAGCTCAAATTTGGTCGACTTAATTTTTATGCCAAAGTGCTATAATGAACAATTAGGTCTTTTTGACATTTTTGACAGGATTTGTTATACATTTCCTGAGGATCTTATATGTGGTAGTGTCCAAAAAATAGACTTATGTGTGGTCCAAATTCGGCAAAGCAGTCTTCTTTGTCAATTTAGTATTAGGAATTAATTTTCACAAATTTCAAAATATTGAAAATTATACCTTTTCACTTTTCATAGGAACGATTATATAAGAATTAGGAGAAATTTGAATACGAGAAGAAATTGCCCCCAACCCAACCAAATTTTTCACATCAATTTAAATCGTTGGAGTGCTATTATTCAGCGAGTTTTGTCGAAAAATTTTGACAATTCCAATATTTTTCCATATAACGACGTTATCTGAGAAGTAGTCGAAAAATCAATGGATCCAAACTATTTTCAACAGTGTTCGTCCTTGAATCAAAACACATTAGTGTATCAAATTTCATGAAAATATCTAAAAAATTGCGACGTGTAGACTAACAAACATGACATGGACAGACGGACAGACAAGCTTGGATCGATATAATGAAAAGTGAGTTTATCTTAAGGCTTTCTGTGCGTTACTTATGTCCGTAAAAACTTAATAAGCAATGCTTCCGCGAATTCCCCTTACGCGAATATTAAAATTAAATGATTTTTTGTTTTGCTGATTCCAATTTGCGCTAAAAACATGTTGGCCCCAGAGCTTCTCTTCAAATACAAGAAGAAGAAGTCTAGTTGCCATTTTTATAATTTGAATAAATTTTTTTCCTTTAATTTTAAAAATTAACAGATATGCTTAATAATTGCCTCAAATGTTATCTATTTCATTATAACAAATGGCTTAAATTTCGGCTGTTTAAGAGATGAAGACGCATTAAGCGACTCTGAAGAAATTATTCCGCACGCTGCTTACCACAAAAAGCAATTTTTATTAATTACAAAACACGCTCTCATCTAACTAAACTAATAGATCGCATGATATCAAACTTTGTTTAGATGTTCATAACACTTGTGTGTCAAGCTAACAAAAAAAAAAAGGCTTACATTAGAAGAGCGCGTATTTTTTTTTGTATAAAACTTTCCCTCAATTTTTGAACATTTTTTGTTAAAATTTGTTAAAAAAAAAACAAAATTTCTACAATATGTTAGGTTAGAGTCGATTCTACGCTTTCGTTTATTATCATCTTACTAAATAAAGTCAATTATTAGACGGATTTATGATATGGAGTGTTCTCAATAATTGCTTGAAAATTATGTTTATGGTTAAACAGAACGTTTCTATCGTAGAAATGCCAAACGAAGTGAAGTTCCGTTTTACTGACCTAATGTTGGTGGTGTAGATTGAATTTTACCGTTCTATAAATGTTTGAGAGATCTATTGCTTTGACGTTATTTTAAACAAGTTTTATTAATCTACTTAAGCTTAATATGGTTAAACGTTCATTACGTTTTGTTGTTATTGTAGACAATTGCAAGTACATTTTGTTCTTGTCTTCTAATATTAAACCGGTTTTTATTTTATCATTGTTCGCCTATGTTTGTTACATTTCCAAATGTTCTTAATTGTATTAAATGAGAGAGAGAGAGAGAGAAAGAGAGATAAAGAGAGAAAGATAGAGAATTGCATTAAACAGCTGCACGGGTTATGGGTTAATTAATTCTATGGTCGAGATAAATAATAAAGGAATCGTTTGACTCCGATATGAGGGATTATAAGGAAATGAGCAGACAGAGAGGAATGATGAAGAGAATGAAGAGAAGACTAAATATCTTTCTCTCTCTCTCTCTCTCTCTCTCTCTCTCTCTGTGTGTGAACGATTAATATTGCAAACATCTACACAGGCATATATGAATATGAATTATTTTAAGAAAATATAGATTTTCTTTTTCTCCTCTTTTTGTTGTTGTTGTTGTTGTTGTTGTTGTTGTTATTGTTAATGTTGTTATTGCTACGGATTTACCCAAAAAATTGAAAGCATTATTCTAATTTTACTTATATACAATGTATGTATGTATGTATGTTGCTTCTCACAAGACCCTTTGTTATATGGTGGGAAATAAAATGCCGATATACATACATTAAAAATAAACGCAAAATTTCTTTCACTACATACAAGAAAAAAAAACCATTTAAAAACAGTGCGGACATGTGTGCGCGCGCGCGCAGTAGCAAAAACAAAAAGAAGAAAAAACTTTAAGTAAACTTTTGCGATTGCGCAGTAAAGACACACAGATGGCGGCTTTAAAATAAACATTCTGAGCTGTGCAAAACTTTTCAAGCAGTTACGAGTTAACTTTCATAACGCATTGACGTTGCGAGCGGAATGTTACATTAAAACGCTTAACGCTAAAATTTATTAATAATAAACCTTTTCAGTATTTATGTTTAACGAGTTTTCCGTCACTGTTAATAGCTGTTGTTATTGTTGTTGTTATAATTTCATTTCTTTTTTTTTTTTTTTGTTGTTTTCGATATATAATCTTGAGAATAAGAAGAGGCAATCTTTGGCATTTATTTAAAATAAGTATGAAAGTTCTTCAAAAAGAAGAAAAACAAAAAAACCGAAAACCCAACAAACAAACAAACAATGTGTTCAAATATGTTCAAGAAAAATTTTCAAAAAAATAAATTAAAAATGCATTAAATGCAATCAAATTGAAGCTAACGATTATTATTATTATTATTGTACGGCGAAAACTGTGTGATATAGAAAAACTTTTCATTTAATTTAATTATTATTTCTTAAAAGAATTACTCTCGATGTTTATTGTATGTCGAGTTTTGTCCAGTTGAAATTGAATTTTTTTTCATCATTTTCTTGTTATTGTTGTTAAATAAAAAGCGAGGTCAGCTAGTTACTTATTGTTACGGTTTGTAAACGTGTATATACGAAATGCGAATGCATACGTATACGTATACGTATACGTGTACGTATATAATAATGAGTTTGATTGTGTGTTTGCATTAACTGACTGGTTGGCTTTCTGGTTGACTGTCTGGTTATTTGAGTGCTTTTCAGTTTGTTGGGCCAATAAGCTTAACAACAAAAAACAATAATAACAACCACCAACGAGTACGAACACGTATTAAAATGTTTTCATATGCAAAGCAAAGAGAAAGGATTATGTGTGCAATTTGTTGTTAATTTTCGTGTTGGCAGCTATTAAGTGTTTTTAAGTCAACAACAAAAATCTTTTCTTTTTTCTTTTTTTTAATTTATTTGTTTTTGTTTTTTGTTTTTGTTTTTTATGAAATCTCTTTAAAAAGTCAAAACATTTCGCTTATTGTCTCTCTCTTCGATTATTGTCAGGATACATTTGTTTGCATTGTTGGCATCGCTAACGTTATTGTAATATGTTCTTAAAAATTTTTTACGCCTTTTTATACCCATCACATACCCAAGGATGAGAAGTATATTCATTTTGTTGAAACGTTTGCAACGCCCACAAGGAAGCTTCAGACACTTCACAAGTTATATATATATATGCTTGATCAGCAGGAAATTATCAATTGATATAACCATGCAAGTCTGTCCCTCGGCCCGTTTGTCTGTCGGCGCAACGTAAACATTGCCCTGTCTGCAAAAACTAAGCTACCGGCTTCAAATTGGGCAGAAGCACTGGAAGCTCTTTCGCTCAGCTTGCTATTGACAACGGATTGATGGAGTATTCGAGCAACTCACCTACAGTACCGACAGTGTAAAGTGAGGACACTTTTGTTTTTCGACAGAAATAAAAAAATTGTTTTTTTGCTCACTACAGCAAATAAGTCTAGAAAAATTGAAACATGCATTCTATGGAGATGCTGGATAAGGGAAAATTGACCGCGGTTACCTACTATTATAGTCTATCAAAATGTAATTTTTTTTTTCAATACCTTCATAACGCGTGAAAACTCCAAAAGCCAGTTTCGAATTTGTAATGCACCTAAGTATGTCCATCTGTCCATCCGCTTAACTATGCAGTATCTGTGGTAAACGTTGCCCTGTTAACGAAAGTGAAGATATCACCTGCAAATTTGGAAGTGATCGAAACTTCTCAAAGGGCACGCCTACAAGGCCCACTCGTCTATGTGACAAAAAGTTTTATTTTAAAAATAGAAAAACACAACCTCTTCCGTTCCATACAATACAGTAGGAAAATTTAGTTCTCTTACATTTTTCACCTTTTTAGGGTAATGGTGATCCGTATAAAAGATTCGGTCACGACCGATAACAATTTTCATGCTTGTTTATATTCTTTTGATATGCGTTGGGCATGCTTAGTGGCTTTCTTGAATGTGGCGCCAATATGATTTTGAACATTACGGATATTGACCCTTGGAGGGAAGCAAAATTTTTAATTGCAATGCAATGATGAAAAATAATAAAATATTTTTATAACTTTTCACTTCTTGAAGAAAAAGATCCGTTGATAAGGTAGCTTTTTTCCCGAAGCATTATATTAAAGTTACTTAATTCTTAAAACTTTAATTCCAAACAAAAACGACTTAATTTTGTTAATTTGTGACTAATCGGATATCTTTATTGCTTCAAATTAATTGTATATAACTTTTATTGAGTTCTATTCACTTTAGAAGTAGTTGGACTTAGGTTCCATGAATTTATTTCCATAACCCAAGTAACTTCTATTTCGAGAATATTTTCCATGGATTTTTTTGAATTGGGAAGGGGGGGGGGGAGGGTACAGAAAAATAAATCTCAATCATTAATCGGATTCTTTGATTTATCTACAGGTGTCTCAGAGATTTCTAAAGCAAACTACGCTAACTCCTTGAAATGACTGAAAATCATTTGAATTTTGATTCGTCTGAGCATTCAATCTTTTATACGGCTTAGTATTTCAAGGCTAACTATATTTTACATATAAATCAATTCAAAAGACTTAAGTAACAAACTCGATTAAAAAGTAAAAAAAAAGACTAAAGAAGAAGAGAAGGACACAACTTAATTATTAACCGGATTCTCTGATTTATCTACAGGTGTCTGAGAGCTTTCCAAAGCAAATTACGATTTGAGGCAAGTCGATGACTCGTTAAAATGACTGAAAATCATTTGATTATGAATCGTCTGAACAGTCAATCTTTTATACGGCCTAGTATATGAAGACAATCTATATTTTACAAATGAATCGATTCAAAAGACTTAAGTAACAAACTTGATTAAAAAGTAAAGGAAATGCTTTTTCTAAAGCACACAGATTTAATGGCGTTTTTTTTTTTTTTTTAACTTTTTAGCTAAAACTATGTGAAAAGTGTGAAGTCAAAAAGAAAACTCGTTTTAAAATAAATAAATGTTTACATAAAATATATATTTACCGCGTTGATAAGTTATGTAAAATAAAATAAAAACAAAAAAAATAAATAAATAAATAAAAAAAAGTTCAACTTATTCATGAGAAAAATTTAAATTCAACATATGTTTGCTGCGATTTTATGTAGCAAGACAACGTGAAAATCGTTCAAAACACATCATACCGTGAATGATTTGTATACTCTTTCACTGCTACGTCGATACAATGATTACATAAAATATATATATATATATATATATATATATATGTATATGTATGTATATGTATGTATAATATTTTCAATTAATCTATTTATGGTAATAAGTGAGAAAATGCAATGAAAATGAAACTAAAACTCTCGCAGTAATCAATTTAAATCTGTGTATACAACAACAGCACTCAACTTCGTATCAATTATCAAGCTTAGCAATTGTATCAAACGAAAAACAATACAATTGCGTTATTCATTAACTGTGAATATACATTCATTTTCATTAAAACACACAAAGTTAAGTTAGACAAATAACGCATCGCCACCACCACCACCACCACCACCACCACCACCACCACCACCACCACCACCACTACCATCATCATCATCATCATCATCATCATCATCATCATCACCGTCGTCGTTATCAACAACCTCCCCAATGCAATAGCTTTGAGAAAAAAAAAAAAAATAAATAAATAAATAAATAAATAAATAAATAAAAATACAAAAGAGAGCAGAAATTTTTATACAAGAAAACTCAACAGCTGCTTTGCAAATGCAATTTCAATAACAATAGTTCAACAACATTTGACGTGTTTCGACTCGATATGCAAAAAAAAAAAAATTGGTTTGTAAACGCATTCGCTTAACTTTTCGTTATTATTTTCTGAGAGAAATTTTCTGAACCTAAGGTACACATGCATGCATATATATATATTTATAGAAAAACATGTTCAAAATAATGCAACAAAAACAAGAGCAAAAACAACAACCTACAGCTGGTCAACACAACACAAATTCGACCAATACCTTTATGCATATCGTATTGCACAACAACAACAACAACAGAAAAGTGTCACAGCGAATAAAAGTAATTGATGAACGATATACAATGCTTGCGAAATTGTTGTGGTCGATAACGATTTTAATGCAAATATTTAATTCAGCATATAGTCAAGGTAAGCTAAGTGCAATTTTTGCAAAACTAATGCAAAAAAAAAAAAAGAAAAATATTATAAATTAATTAATTAATTAATTAAACATTAAATGATTAATTCAATTAATTATTATATTAATGAAAAAAAAATATTTCTACTTCGAATTAAAGAAACGCCTCATTCACTTACTGTTTGTATTGTTGTTATCTTTAGAAATTATTTATATGTTTTTCTTTTCTCTTTGCATATTAAAAGAAATTTATTTACAATCGCATACAATCGAGTTGCATGCATGTAAACTGAGCCAATAGTAGAAATTATTATGTTCACGATTTCTAATTCACCGGCTTAATAAAATCCCGTAGATTTACTTTGTGCTATAGGATTTAAATTATTCCAATTTTTATATCGATCTCTTAAGCACTAGCACTAGTGGTATTAGAAATTTTTTGCTATTTCAATTTTTAACATTTAACGATATATACGATAGATTCAATGAAGTATCTTGATCGATAAAAAAATCTTATTCCTTTCTTCTACGTGTCTGCTTTTGGTCAAATGCTTATGATCGCAAAATTTTGAGAAAGAAAATTGCAATTTTTGCAACATGTAATAGGTGCTTGCATGTATTTTGATCAGCGATCGAAGACCTTTGGAACTGTTTAGCAGTTGATAAATCAAAGTCAGGTCAGGTCAGTTGGGCTACCCACTGAAAATACACTGAAATACCTTTTCGAGCCGGTTCAATATCGCGGTTTCCTTGCCTGCCCCGGCAAAAAAAAGTAAGAGTTCTCTGTAGCGTATTATGACAGGCAGTGAAAAGTGGATCTACTGCGACAATTGTAAGTCTTGGAGCGGTCCACGAGAGCCATTGATATCGAAGCGCCGAAGCGGATTACCCATTGTCATAAAGTTTAGGTGTGTTGTGAGGTGGGATCAGCACGGTGTAGTGTATTGTGAGCTGCTAAAGAGAAGTGAAACTGTTACTGCAGATGTCTATCGACGACAATTGCACAAATTGGACGATGCCAGTAAAAGCGGCTAACAGACGCAAAGTCATCCGCCTGCAGGACAACGCTCGGCCACATGTTGCAAGAGAGTTGTTCAAGATACACTGTTGCGGCTCGAATGGGAAATTCTGCTGCTTCCAGCGTACTCATCAGACATAGCTCATTCTATGCCACTATTACCGCTTGACAAGCGGTTTCGAAATGCCGAAGAAGTGCGAAAATGGATCGATAATTGGGTCGCTGTCAAATCAATATCGTTTCTTTCGACAAGGCCGTGTTGCCCGAAAGATGCTGCACCAATATTTTTCAATGCAATCTTTTTTCATCTGCAAAAATGATCAAAATACATGCATGCACCTATTATTATCGACAACATTGCAATCGGCCAAAGCTGACCATTAGTTATCCAAAATCACTTTGCCCAGCACAATTGTTCATTTCATTACACCCAATTCTGTTTTTACACGATTTTTTTTACACGAATTTGATTTAACACGAGTTGAAAAGAAAAAAACATTTCTTTTTTTACACGATTTTTAATTTTATGAATTTCAGATATAATTCCCCTTTTTTTAAAGTAGAAGTTATTTTTTTATAAAATATTTAATAAATTAAAATGTGTAAGCACGAAATAAATTAAGTAAACTCTAATAAGAACTTTTTAATATTGTTTACACCTAATTCTCTTTTTATACGAATTTTTTTTACACGTATTTTTTGGGAACATATCTATCGTGTAAAAAGAGTATTAGGTGTACTTGATAAAATATGAGAGCTCTTATATGGAAGAGTGGCCAAAGCTGACATAGTCCAAATTTAGCTAAAGCTATTTCGTTAGTCTTGTTGCGAACTTTTACCTGAATACCCTTATACGTGGTAGTATAGGAAAACTAGACCTACGTATTCCAAATATGGTGCAGTTAATTTTTATGTCAAATTGCAATTGTGGAATAATTTTCATGACGAAAAAAAAAAGAAATCTCTGTCACAAACAAAATTCCGTTTTTGTCAGAAAAATAGATAAATTTTATGCAAATTTGGTGTAGACAGACTGTTATTGCGGACCAATTCTTAGTTTCAGTTATTAAGAATTTAAGCATTTTCCCAGACGAGCTGTCATGTAAGACGAGATTTAAAATATCGGTCCATTCGATCTAAATGTTTCATCTCAATTTTGTACGCTCACCGATTTTCTTTTCCTATAACGACTTCTTGGAAGATCAATTTTTCGATTCAACAGAATTCGTCTCTGGGACAAAGTGTGTGACAGTTTATACGTCAAATACCGTCAAAATGTGTCAAAAATTGCGATCCATGGGTTGAACATAAAAACGCATGTGCGGCCATCAGACGGACAAACGGACAGATATGTTTAAATAATTGCATTGAAGCGATCGTCATCATCAAACAGGGATAAGGGATCTTAAGCTATTCTGTTTGTTACATACATCCGCACAAACTTATATCATAAGTTATGTAGAGTATAATTGTTGCTTGCTTTTTGCAACAACAATTGAAAGTGAGCAGAAAACAACAACAGTGTCTATAAGATTATAAAGATTCTGATCGCAGTTCGTGATAATGAGTAAAACTTACTTTTCAGTCGAGATTAAAAGATTTCTTTATTCGTTGAAAGTGCATTCAAGTGGCGCTTAAGAAGCCTTCGTCCGATGAACTTTTGATTGGAAATTAAGAAATGCGACACTTATCTGATACATGGATCGTACATGTTTCTTTTATATTTTAAAATATTGTATAAAACGTGAAATCGTATAATCGAAGCGGCTTAGTACAGAGCATGGGAACAATCGATTGATATATTTTGAGGTTATGACCGACTCGTGCAAATGCCATCAATTGCGACTGAAGTTAAAATAAAACATTATTTCTTATCTACGTGTTTAGTTCAATATATCTCCACGCAATGGGTGGGTCGAGGTAAATTTCTGTAAGCGACAAATGCCGTTTGTCGTCGTACCAGAACTAAGTTCTTTGATGAAAATATCCGCAACAAAAGTCGAGTCCCGGACTACTCGATTCTGTTCATAGATGGAACAAATTTTTCTATGGATTTGTAAAATGTTTTTTATACTTTTGAAAATAGAAAACCGAAAGAAATCACAAATGCGTTTTTTTAAAGTCTTCTTAAAATGTTAACATAAACCAATAGTTTTCCTTTTAATTTAACAACGATTTGTCTGAATTTTTCTCTTAACAATCGCAGCTACACTTCATTTAAAATATTTAACAAAAAAAAAAAAAAAACAAAATTTAAATATATGAACTTTCAAGCAAATAGCTTTAGGCATCTTTTAAAATAATCGTCTTATAATTTGTCGATCAATAATTCCCGGGACTTACGTATGTAAGAAAAAAATCAATGTTTATTTTTACAAAATGCCAAGCATTGTAAATGTAACCTAACAAAATTTCATATCATTTCGACAGCTTGTCTACGATCGACGGCGATTTCTATTGGCACTACTTTTTTTTGTTTTCAAAACAATCAAGAAATTCGAATTTTGAAGGAATTCTACTTTAGTTGGAACGTACTTTTTTTTTCCGTCGAAAGCAATAATTTCTCGATGGTTTTGATGATTCCTAAACAAAGGTGTATATAACCCGGGGACGCTGCACTCTGTCGACGCCCAAAAGAGAAAATTTTTCTCGACAGTCGAAGTCGTTAAAACGCAGGAAACAGTTGACGTCGTAAGGACATCGAAAAATAATTTATTGATTATTTTGTATGAAAATTTGAGCATCATCTCATCATTCGATAATTTTCGTTTCCAAGTCTTAAAAGCGTACTCGAGAGAAAAGGTTACGGAATCATTATCAAGCTCGTAGTGTGGGTATCAAAATATTATAGAATCGAGTTTGGATTGAGCGCAGCGCATGTTCATGGATGAAGTTGGATTTTATAAAAAAGAATGCGTGTATGTGTGTGTGTGTGTGCGCGCTTTTTTCTTATTCCCGGTAATTATTGATCGATTTATTATAATACCCTTGATACCGGGTGTACCAAAGCCATCTCATTTTGATGCAATTTCCCGTATGCATGTGCGCGTGTGTATGTGTGTGTGTTTACTTAATTTTAACTACTTTGAAGCGAATATAAGCAGCGTTTTTTTTGCAGTAACTGTAATAAAACCAGTTTAAAATGTCAAACCGCACTCTATAACTATATAAATATTTTATAGTATTTTGCACACCTATGTGTATATAAATATTTGAATAGAATTGAATTTAATCTTAAATAGCACAAAATGTGTTGAGGTTGAATAAACTATAGGCTTAACATTTTATTGACTTTAATAAACTAAATCCCTATTCTAATTATTTGCGATATGATTTTTAGAAAAAAAACCTTTTTTTTCTTTATGTCTTGTTGTCTTCTGCTTTCGTTTCAATAGAGTTTTCAATGAAAAAAAAAAAAAAAAAAAAACGATATCACTTAATATTAAAACATTTGGTTGTTATTATATGGTGAGCATACGTCAATAATTCATTTTTCGTAAAGGATGTGGAAGCAGTTTTTAAAGTCGAAAATCAAGTTTCTTAGTTAGCGGCGCTTGGCGAGAGGGAGAGACTAAAACAATCATTTAATATATATATATATATATAATATCATTAAGAAATATATGCTTTATTGTTAGTGTATCATAAAAGCGAAAACATGTTAAACTACTTTAAATTGATTTGTGATACAATACAACAATAGAAAGTTTTTTTTATTTCGCATTTAACACAAAAAAAAAAAAAAAAATTGAAAACAATTCAACGTTTAGAATAAATGCAAATAAAATTTGAAAAATCATTATTTTTACCTTAAGTAGAGAAATACTGAAATTGAAAAATATTTAATATCTACCACTAATGTACGAACATTTGATGGTTTTCTTAATTAATTTAATATGTTTTATTAGAAAAAAATAAACTAGAAAAAAAGCAACAACAACAACCAGCAGAAGAGTATAAAATCTGCAACTAACCGTGAAGGTCGATGTGGTATATAATATGTGTATAAAATATGTATATAATATGTGCATGGCACACATATTACACATTATTTTGTTTATGTATTAATAATTGTTTGCAATTTTTATTTTCATTAATTTTAATTTAAAACAGTCAGACGTGCATCAAATAACTAAAGAGAAAAAGAAGAAGAACAACATCTCTTTTAATCAGAGTGTTAATCAGTTATTATTGTTATGAATGAATGTTGTAATCAAATGCTACTAAGCATAGAATAACATAATCATCATAAACATGTTACATTATTATGCAAACTAGAAGCACATAAACAACCGTTAAAAATTATGTCAAAATTTCCATTGCTAAATATTATTTAACAAGTATAAAATGAAATAATTCAAAAAAATAAATAATAATAATAAAAAAGGGAAAAACACATACCACTGCACTTCACTTCACTTTACTTCATGTTTTATTTGTTAGATCCGAAAATAATAGATGCTTGCATGTATTTTGATCAGCGATATCTATTAAAGACAATAGTAAAGTAATATGAAATATCAATGTACGCAACGGTTAAATTCGATGATGGAATGGAATATTTTCACTAATATATGTATTTATTCAGGTGCTTTGTTTAACTGAAAAACTGATCAAAATACATGCATGCAACAATTGAACATCACATCACATCACATATAATCGGTTTTTCAAGAAATGACGCAATCTAACTATTTCTGTCCATTTGTCTACTTTTTCTTTGGTCCGCCAATTAACTCAAGCTCTTCTCTCTTGGTTTTTGAATCGGAATCGATCTCGATTTTTATTATTTATTGTTAATTTATTGATTTATCAGCTGACCCTTATTAATAAAACTTTTCATTTTCATTACATTTTGAGCTTTGCAAGCTTTTGCAATATATTGTAATGACTTGAATGTCAAGTCAAAGTGCAACACAAATTTCAGATTAATTTTTCAATAATTTCGCAATGACTTAGAATTTTTGGTTGTTGTCCTTTATTTGTTTTTCTCATCCACTTCTCATCAATAAATGTGTCTTGACGTCTGTTTTATTGTAAGCAATTTCTAATTCATCATATTTTCGTACAAGATATTGCTTTGTTTCCGATACGATAGAGATTTGAACGTCATTTCATGCTGATCTACTGCAGGCAGTAAGTTTATCGCGTTGTTGTTAAATATGAATAAAGTTTGTTTCACATAACAGCTCGAGATTATTGCGCAAATGCAAATGGACTTGTGTTGAAAGAAATTTTCTCGATACAAACTAGATATCGCACTTAAAAATCAAATAAAAATAGTTTTTAATTTGTGTTCATAAAAAATGCCTTACGATCTTTTGTTAACATTTAATTATAGTTTCGATTTGGCCATCATAACCTACAACTATAAATTTTATTAATTTACTTAAATAAATTATTATTGGATATAAAAAATAAGAAATTGTATTAAGAAAAAAAACAAGTAGAGGAAAATTACTCATAAAAAGTATTCCAACATAATATCAGTGTTTGCATGATACGCATTTCTGGTCACCGTAATTGGATTGAATGAGAAAATCATCGAACCGCTTACCATCGATTAAAATTTATACAAGCCTTGCATAAAAATAAAAAACAATTACTTGAGCGGACACTAAGGTTAACGTTGCACGCGTTCAGTAATATTTGGTGCAACATTTTCAAGCATTATTCACTTTTGACATAAATATTTTATTCTTAATTGCTTACCACAGGAAGTTTTCAATGAAATATTTCTCTTACTGATATCGTCAACGTGAACGTCATCGTCATCGTCATCGTCATAATTATCGACATAGTTTTGCTTGTTGCCAGTATTTGACCATCTGGACGGTATGTAATATATATATATATATATATATATATATGTATACAGATAAATGTGGACAAATAGAGCACAAAGCAAATCGTTTATGTTTGTATTCTCTGCGTATTTTCTCCTTTCTTTTCTTTTTTTTCTTTCTCTGGTTTTTTTTTTTTTTTTGGTTTGAGAAACATTTCGTCTTTGGTACTAATTTTGATCGAAAAGATTCGCATTAAAAGGAAAACAATTGAATAAAAACATATCGAAAAATATAGCAAAAACAGTGTTTTTATGCTCATTATATGAGTTCTGATGCTGGACTTTGGGGAAATCTTAACTTTTTTACGTGCCTTTTTCTATTTTCGTTTTTTTACGCTTCGCTATAGCTCTAGGATAACTACAATTTATGCGAGCTGCCATATCGACGACAGTCAGGAAAGAATCACGTAACTGCACGTAACTGCACGTAACATTCATAGTCTTAAAGAAAAATATCTAAGGCAAAGCCTTACACTACACTACCTACACTATTGCTCCTAACGTTATAAAATACCATAAATTGTATAGAAGAGGCATTCAAAAAGTGGAACGGAACTTTTTTTTTAAATATATATTTCTAAAGATTAAAGATCTTGTTTACCCTATGAAGACGTAGTTTTTGTGAAGGCGATTATATGGTGAAAGGTTTCCTTACGATTTTTGCTAGACCGGACAAAATAATCGAGTTTACGATTTTGAATCATTTCGCATGACTTTCACAATTTCACCAAAAGATGTCGCTGTTTAAAAAGCATGCAAGTACCGATTGGAAACTATACCACGCTTACCTGAAATTTTTTTTTTTTTTTTTCGGTATAATATCTTTTTTTTTAGATGAGGCGTTGTATGAGGAGTGGTCCGAATCTATTTAGTTGTAATAGCAATCGTCATTTATTGAATTTGAAGAAAATATGTGAAAAATATTTTTATATGTTTTGTAGGTTGAACGCAAAACACTTGAACAGACAGACATCAGATAGACAAGTTAAGTGTAAAACGAGATGAGAGTCCTTCTAGGTGTTGCACAACTATGTACTACATCACAAGCAATGGACGATACAAAAAAAAAGAGGAAGACAAAGACTGACCTTCATTCTAACGAACGTCCTTTCCGATTGTCGAACAAATCTCTAACACATTTGAATCGATTCGATCTCAGGTTTATATGTAAAGAATTTTTTTTTGTTAAGATTCTGAATCAATTTAAGTGTGGCCATCTATTCTGAGAGTGGAAACTGGTTCTTGTCCTGTATACTATACTTCTGGGAAAATTTCTCCGATATGTAAACTCGTAATTTGTTCTTAGTTTTTTTTTTTTTTTTTTTTTTTTTTTTTTTTTTTTTTTTTTTTTTTTTTTTTGTAAAATTCCCGATTTTTAAAGAAATTTTATATTTTCGCTCGTAAAGAGATCGAGAAAATCGATCAAATGCCTGTCCAGAGTAAGAAGGCAACTTAATGGTAAAATATTATAGTCACGGACATAACGGTCAAATTTAGACCAATCTTTTTTTTTTATAAATTTCTCCAAGCAAATTATTGCAATTTTCATATTTATTGTTATTCTTACACATTAATTGGAAATTTTCAATATAATTATTAAGTCTGTTACAATGCACTCACTCACAATTTAGGGCATTTTTATATATAATTTAATTCATTTTCGTTATTAAAAGATCGAGGGATCTCGTTATAGGCTTCATCTTCATCATCAGGACCATCTAAAGTTTTGATATCTTCAATGTCATCGTCTGTAGGACAATCGCTGCAATGGTTTTCGCTGAGACCATAATTGAAACAATTTATACCAACACATTCACAACAACCATCGAGAAACCAACGATAACTGTCAGCGCCCTACAAATTTCTTTAATAAATTAATTTCGTAATTATTATTATTATGCGAGCCATTGCTCGAATCTTACCAAATTGGAACAATAATCCATACATTTTCGATGACCGTAACAATTATTTAAAAAGATAATAACACAATCGGAATGATTGCCAGCGTTAACCGGGATATTTAAAGCGGTCCAATCAACATCATTTTTCTCGGCAGCATATGAATTGAATAGTGTCGGTATGCCATCTAAGTAGCCTGTCTGCGAATTAAAAGCTAAAGGATTTTCATCACCTAATGTTGGGCAGATTTTTAAGCAACTGCAGCAATCAAGAAATTGCGCTCCAAGACAATGCAGACATCGATTGGTACAAAAAACATCCGTAAAGTCACACTGACAATCTTGCATTAACTGGCATTTGCTAACCACCGAAGTGCACGTATATTCATTGCATTTTTTAAACTGGCCAACACACATTACAACCATAAATGATGACAATATTATGAGCAAGAATTTATGCCACATTTTTAAAATTTAATTAATTCTTTTTGAAAATTTTATAAAAGTATTTTTAACAAAATTGCAAAAATTTTTTTAATTTTTAATTACTAGCGAATCTTCTAAAACACAAAACACTTAAACGAAATATTGTCGTCTGATCGACGAGCACTAATCTACATACAATAGGAGAGATTACGGAAGAAAATTTATTTCTCTTTGATTTTCTTTCTTTATTCTTCTCCTTTCGATATCGTAAATGAGGATATAACGGTTTGTTTTTACTTCGACAAGTACTTGCAAAAAAAAAAAAAAAAACTGCGAACATAGCGACAAAAATGATGTAAGCAAAAGCATAGAAATTTCGTAGATTCTATAGGTAAAGAAAGAAACGTGCATACAATATGAACATATCGTATATATATATATATATATATATATATATTTCTAATATTAGGTAGTTTAAACAATACTAAGCCGAATAAAGAAGATTGGGTGAGAAGGTGAAAAAGAACGTAAATGAATCGCTGATATCGTTACGTGATTGCCTAACCAGGACTATGAAGATCACCGGCGCCCTAAAGTATAAATACATGCCCCTAATAAGCACAGGAATTAGAGATTAATCGCATTTTTATCTCACCGGACAGTTCGTCGATTTCTTATAAAGAACTTAAAGCAATCATTTGATCAGCACGGAAATAGAACAAACCTTTGTTTCTGCCATAAGTCATTAGCGAAAGGCGGGCAACATAATCTTATTGTCTTAGTGCTCATCAATTTGAAGAACAGAATTATTTTCTAAATCTTTTAAAGTATGTATATATATATATATATATATATATATATATATATATACATAAAGAAAATATATAAAGTATATGCAATCCTAACAGTGCTTGAGAAGCCAAGCAGGCTTAAGTATAATATAGACAAACGAACGAACATCACAATATCAACTCTGAGCCTTGCAGGATATACGCTTCAATATTCATTCAATGTAATACAATGGCCGAGTGTTTTGTTTTTTTTTTGGTACCTACTATTAGCTTTTTGGTTTTGCACGCACGCACGCACGCACAGTAAAGAGGTCTAATTGTCATGTCGTTTCGTTTGTAAGAACTTGAGATTTTTGGTGTTTGTAAGATCGAAATCTTGTTCGACTAGAAATCGGTTAATACGCTACAGTAATTATGAGATGAAACCATTTCCTTATACGGTTGTTAAATACATTGTTGTTCTACGTTAGGCTAAAATTACAGAAAGTCGGGCAATTACTGATGATTTCAATTCTAGTTCGATTTAATGACGTTTAGTCCAGTCTCCCTTGAAATTTTAATCGCGGTTTGGAAATCAGCTCAGCGTCAGCAAGACGGCCTATTAATGGAAAATGCTGAGCTCAATTTATTCAATCGTGATCGCGGTTCAGCTATACCGCTGGATGTCATCTACAGTAAAAAGTTTGTGGATTAGAGCGCATTTTTCTAAGTTACAAACAGAATCCAATACATTTCATATATTTCATGATGAGTGTAAAATTATATAAAAATCTCAAGTTAAAAGTGAGTCCAACATAACAAAACCTCTTTAGATGCCACCCAAAAGATGCAAGCTTTTGTCAATAGGCTTACAGTTCTCGGAGACGCGAACTTTCAAAGATGCTATCAAGTACACACATTGTTGATTAGCATCAAGCATGTCGGTCCCTCCGTCTATATAGTGTCCCCTCATCGCCATTCGAAACTCTGGCACGCATGTCGACATTGAAAATGAATTAAATCGCAGTTACAGTGCAATATAAGCTGAGAGCTGAGCTTTTGCTTCTCATCCATGAACTAATCGAACAGACAGGCGCACGATAACGAATTCGATCGCTAACGAATCTAATTTTTCTTATTTGTTTAATTTCGCAATGAATTGTTCTGCATGCGTATATTAATTGAGGTTATGTTTATATTCTAATATCAACTACGTATGGAAACATAAATGCGTTAAACAATTGCTTTTACGTTTTGCGTTAAGAATTGAAAAATGAATTGAGGTAAATTTTTTCTTTTTTGTTTTTTCTTTTTTTGTTTTTGTTTTTCTTTAACATTTAAAAAAAAACTTTAAATTGCTGCTTAATTAAATTCTAGTTTTATGTTTGGATCAAGTGTTGACTGGACAAAGAATACAAGAAAATAAGACTTAACTGCAATTTGATCGTTAGCAACGTAAAAATACAAGCGAACACGACACCTATACGCTAAGACAAGACAAAAAAAAAAAAAAAAAAGAAAAAAAAGAAAAAAAAGAAAAAAATGGTGTATGCACGATAAACGCCCCGCGAAACAAGCGCAAATATTCTGTGTGAGAAAAATTATTTTAAAAATGAATTTTTTTGTTTTCCAATGTACTTATAAACAAGTACGAAAATTATATTCGACTTGATCCGAATCTCGCATGCCATCCACGACGATTAGAATGTTTAGAGCCTCATACAAAAGTCATCACTTATGTTATGCTGTAATAATTATTTTTCATCTTTTCACGTGCAAAATACGCTTAAACATTCTGTCTTGCTTACCACTTATAACTTCCTTTAAAACTTTATGTGGGCGTGACTGAATTCTTCACGGCTTTCCGCAAAGTAGTCATCAGCCTTCTTTCTACCTTTCAATAATCAATTTGTGAGTAATAAGCAAAAATGCATAAATCTTTGAATCGTGAAACAGAATTGCGTTTGCACTTGTACGCCTTGCTGCGGGCGTGTGGTTCCATCAATTTGGCCCATTTTCAACATCAACTTGCGTGCGGAAATTTTCAATGTTTCTCGCAAATTTCAAGTCGATATCTTCATGTTTGCGACAAGGAGAGTATCAATAAAATACAGACAGACAGACGGACGTGGTCTTAATCGATTCAGAACTGCTTTATGCTGAGTAAGAATACATATGTACTTTAGGGAATATCTGAGATAATTCCTTTTGAGTGTTGCAAGTATTATGAGAAAATGGGCATACATTCCATTTTTCGCTGGTGGGTATAATCACTTAATCTATGTAATAATTTTTTCTTTCACATGAAGAATTATTTAGTTTTTTTTTTTCATTAAAGTGCCATGTACTCTTATCGTGGTCAATGATTTCGGTCAACATTTTTTATTAAAGCCATTAGTTTATTGCTTATCTTGTTCGATACGATTTACTAACCATCACCATCACCATCACCATCACCATCATCATGTTCATCATCATTTTTGTAATACAAGTTATAATATAAAGGTCATCAAGTTTTGCATACATTTTTTTGACATGTTCTTTAATACGTTTGGCATTAGTGTGTGTGTGTGTGTGTGTGTGTGTCATTGAAAAGCATATCCAATAAACGCTCGAAACAAATGTATTTACATGTATTCTCCATAAACATGTTATGAAGGAATGCGTGCAAGATTTCATATCAATTTTCATTAAGAGCGTCCCTCAGCGAAATTCGTTAGGAATGCAAGGCGTGTTGTTCTATTTCATGCTCTTTTCAATTTTAAATATCGAAGACATATTGAAAGTGTTCGAACTGTGACTCAGAATGCTCGCAAAAATTTTTAACCTTTTTTTTTTTTTTTTTTTTTTTTTTTTTTTTTTTTTTTTTTTTTTTTTTGTTCACCTTAATAAATAAATTCGCATGATGGCACTTTTACGCATGCTTGCTGGCATGAAGAGGTTTTAAAAACTTGATTGCATTTTTTTTGCAGAGCATTCATTCATTTTGTTCTGTAACGATTGGACACGACGTAATCAGTAAATAAATTGGAAAATTTTTCCAGAAATTTTGCAAGTTACCTAGAATAGAATAGAATTCTATAGGATCCGATAGTTAAAATGCCAAAGAAAAATGTAATAAACATAAATGTACAGCGTATAGAGAAACAAATAAAAAACTTGAGCCTGAAAGTTTTTCTTTGCAATTTTGCGATCATCGCTTATTTCAGACTTATTTTCGCTTCTGTTCAAATGAATTTATTTTTCAACATCACACTCAGTTGCTTTCCTAACTATCATAATATATGTTTGCATGTTTATGTTCGAGTGCCATAAGCTAATTCAACTGTTAAGCGGTTGTGTAGTGCTTGCAGTGTAGTGTCCCTTTGTTATGAGCGCTATTGTTCTACTTATTTATTGTTTTGTTGAGTTCATAGAAAAAAATTATACATTAAAAGACTTAAGTATCTAAACAAAAGATTTTCTTACACATGGGTTTATTTAAACTTACATTAACACACACACACACACATATATATATATATATATATATATATATATATATAGAAAAACGTAATCATTATCTAAAGTACATTAAAGTCTTTTCTTACGCCTTACATTCCGGGAAATGACGCACAAATTGAATTCACTTAAAGAGAAATAACTAACTAACTAATTGTATAAAGTCTATGGGTAGATGATTTTACCCAGAATTTTATTAATTAAAAGAAGAGAACAGAGCGACAGAAAACTATAATTTTTTTGCACTCGTCTTAAGCTGTTCTCGATTTTTTTTAACAGTCATTATCAAAAATATGAATTAAGAAATCTTTAGTCGCTCATAGAGGTAAACCCTGGATCATGTATATAAATAGCTATTTTGTTAAGTGTGGTCATGCCGGAGCGGCGATTAACAGCACTACCGTTTCACATTTTAGTTTGTTAATATTTTAGCCAAACTTTACATGGGTAATTGTTTCAAATCGTGGATTTTTGAAAAAAAAAATTGTTTTGAAATTTTCGACAGTTGTTCTTGCGGTTGTTATTAATTTTCCGCGCATCTATGTAACGCGCAAAAGGGCTTAAGAGAGGGCCCCACCTTTCATTATGTCGATTTAAGCCTGTCTGTCCGTTTGTCCGTTTCATAACTGTTCATGTAAATTTTGTGCTTACCCTGCAGGTAGCAATTTTTGCGATATTTTCATGAAATCTGGTACACTAATACATTTTAATTCAATTGGTCGACTTTTTCGACCACTCCCACTCCACTGTAACGTCTTATATTGGAAAGACGTTATAGGAAAGAAAATTGGCAATTTTTAAAATTTCTCGACAAAATTTCCTGAGTAATACTATTTCGACATTCTAAATTGATATGAAAAATTTAACTCGGCTGAGGCAATTTTTTGAAGGTCTTTTCGTAAAACCGTTTCAACGAAAACTGAATCTTTATATAGTAAATAGGTTTAATTTTCAATATTTCATAATGAAAATTGACTCATATAAGCAAATTGATAAATATATCAACTTTGCCGTATTTGGACCATGTAAATCCATTTTTTGGATACCATCGCGTATGAGGATTTTCAGGAAACGTAAGACCTTATATTACAAAAAGATCTGATTGTTAATATTTTGTTCATGATAGAAGTTTGTTGTGTTGACGTTTAAGTGGACCACATTTGGACAACATGGATCTATTTCTTAGAGCCCATTTGATATAAGATTTCTCATGAACGGTAAGTAAGCCCGTCGGAAAAAGATTTAATTTTTAATAAATTTTATAATAAAATGTGCTCAAAATATTAGAAAAAAATATAGGTAATCTGGATCACATAAGTCCATTTTTTCTATCCCAAAATATATCAGAGAGTTACCATGAAAAGTAAGCCTTTATAGCCCTTATATAAAAAGTTGTAAATTCATTCATTTCATTAAAGTTATCGGTAATTTTCGAAATTTTCTTCAATTAGTTGGGCAATTAGTTGCCCACTTATATTCACTTTCAAGCACGGCCTGTGAATTTGGCAAACTGAAAAAGAGTAGAGTGAACTTAGGACATATGACATGTAAAGGTTTCATTTTTTAGAACCTAATGTCTTCTATAAAATGATTTACATGATATTACATTGTATATATATATATATATGTATGTATGTATATATATATATATATATATGTATGTATATATATATATATGGAGGTATTATATGTTGTATGTATGTATGTATATACACTTCAATATAAGATGTGTGAGAATTTGTTCATAAAAAGTTTTAGAAATTTCCATGCATTTGGTTAGTGTTCGTGGTTGTGTGAGTGATTCCAGTTATTGACGAATGGTATTATTAAAGTAATTCCAGAAGGAAAAGATGGCCCGAAATGCCATGAAAGAAAAACGGCATTGAGCGAAGGACAGATGGACGGACAGGCGAGCGGACACTGTCGGTTGACCACATAAACGAAGTGAATGATAAGCTAATAAATAGACAAACGGACAAATGGATCGATGTGAATGGAGGATGAATGGACCAAAGGTCTAGCGTATTGATGGCTGGATTGGCTCGAATTAAAACAGATTTTGCAAACGTAAAATATCAAATCCACGTATAGTCAGTCGCATGTTTATCGAGGATTGTACTCTGCGACGTGTGCGCGTGTGTGCGCGTGTGTGTGCGTGTGTGTGTGCGTGTGTATTTTTATCTGCGTGTCACGTATGAAATGTAAGAATTATGATAATTTTTGTGTGTATCGTCGATTCTTTATATACGTTGCTGTTATTAAGCCGTTGTGTTGTTAAGACAAAATAATTTTTAATGATTTTTTCTTTCTTTCTTTCTTCTTCTTCTTCTTCTTCTTCTTCTTATTTGTTTTTTTTTTTTAAGTTTCCATTTAGAGAAAGTTGTTTTACAAAAAACATGTTGATTTGTTTGTTTCTTGGTTCATAGACATACAACCACAACTTCCCTAATTTTCAACATGGACTATAGTAAAATTGAATTGATGAAGTGACTGCTTTAGGAAAGAAAAAGACAAAACAAAAATGAAAAATAAATTAACAACTAAATCTTAGTTCATTTACTACACATACATACCTTGGGTAGCAATTAATGCATATTTTACATGAAAGATTGTAGCTGCCTTAGTTTTACGTTATAACAATTTCTTGCTCACCTAGTATTGTATGCCTTTGTGTGTGTGTGTGTGTGTGTGTGTATGTGTATGTATGTTTCGAAAGAATTTAAAATTCCATTTACCCAAATACCATCAAGTAAATAAATCATTATAATGCACGCAGCGTAATTAAAATTCTTCTAATGTACGTGGTTGTGTAACCCAAGTCAAGTGCAAAGTTAAAGACAGAAAACAGAACAAGTGATTTTAAGTAAAAACTTGCATTTAGGTCTCCTTTTTTTCTAAGATCTAAAGAGCTTAGTAAATAGTATGAGTTTCAAAATTAAGAAATAAGAAAATTATATTCGGTTGTGACCGAATCTTTTACACCCATCATCGATTAGAAAAAAAGTAAAAAAAACTTAATTTTCGCATTCTTTAATATCGGATGGGCGTGGCTGATTTTTTTCTATTTACGCATTATGTTTTATGAGTAATAAGCGAAAAACACGGAAAGCAAGCAAGTTTTTAAGTTTTTTATTCTATAGACATGGATGGGTGGGTGTTGGAGGCGTGTCCTTTGACCGGTTTACATCATATTAAAATTCTTTTGCAAATTTGCAGGGGATACATTTTTTTTTTGCGAACGAGAGAGAATGTTGTTTACCATAGACACTGCACGGTTGAACAGGCGGATAGATGGACGGACAGATTGAGAGAGAGGAACACAAGGGCATGTTCAAGTCCATTCCAAATTTTAACACTGGCAACGAATGGGTTTTTTCCGCACCTTATAGAGATATCGAAAAAAAAAGAATTAAATTTTGATACACTTTAAAATTGAGTAGGCGTGGCCGAGATATTGCTGCATCGTTCATAGAATACATTTTGCCATCTCTGTAGATTTATCTGCCGTAGCTCATGAGTAATGAGTGAAAACAAATTTTTCATTCTTTTTCAGAAACAGTGGTGTTCTCAATGTACGTGATGGGGGTGTAGGGGTGCCATGCGACCTATTTGATAAATTTTCTATACCAATATATAGCATGCAAGAGCTTGCAATATTTCCGATAAGTTTGAAGTCGATAGTTTCCTTTTGGCGGCGAAGAGAATGCTTACCGCACACATTATACAGACGGACAGAGGGATATCCTTTGACGCTAATCAAGAATATATATATTTTTGTGGGATCTCAGAAGCTTTCTTTTGAGTGAGAAAGTACGGAAATAAGAAATAATAAAGGATACGATAAACGTTGGTTGGGTGAATCAAAATCAATGAAGGACTAGCATGAAGATAAAAAGAAAAGGAAATTAAGGAAAACCGGTATTTCTTTTCTTCTTTCTTTACCAATTCTTTACCAGCAACACAGTTACTTTAAGTGTGGTCTACCATCTAGGAGACAAATGACAATCGTTAGAGATGAGGGCCTGAAATCGTTGCACTTGTGACTAGCAGTACTTCGCAGTTGATTATCAATTAATCAAAAATGCTTTTGCTTTCACTGATGTAAGAGACAATGTCAATGAATCTTGATGGACAAGCTTCGTATTCGCTAAAGATTACCTTTCTTTCTGTTAATGGTGCTATCGAATGCTCGAATGTCAGTTAAAAGCAATCTACGAAAAGAGTTCATAAGGACACGTCAGTGAATGGCTGAGGCGTTTATGGTTGAAAAATTGGAAAATTCGTGGATTGCTATCAATAGGCGCAAATATTCATCTCTTTTAAGTGGAACCGTTTTATTGCAATGCACTTACTTTGCATCTAAGCTAATTACATAAAAGTGTGCTGTAAGTCACCGACAGATTGAAATTTGGATGAAGTTATTTTGGTAAACCCGAAAAATATATATTTTTTATATATATTTTTTTATTATATACTCGAGGTATTTGATCAACATTTCAAAGTATCAAAATTCATATCCGATATCGCTACGATAAAATTATAATTCATTATAGTTCCTGTCAATGGATCATTTCAAATTATCATTCACGCTCAAGTCATTCTAAGACCCCGGCAGCTTTTGTCTTAGAGGTTAACATCATTATGCAATTTTCAGGAAAAAAAACATTTTTGAACCTCTCTTCTAGAATATGTGAGGGAAAATTTATTTTCAAGCAAAAAATTTTTCCCTTGAAAACTTCGAATACTTTCTCAGACACTATGACAAGAAAACTTGGGTAAAATGAATGCCTGCTGGGAACTACTAGACTACCAGACTAATGTCTGGTCTGGCCTTTTGATCTCTAACTGCTTTAATAGAGTAGCGCATGTTTGAGGAAAGTGTTTATGCAATGAATCATTGAGCAGATATGAGGCCGACAGTGATTCCGAAATTTTCAAAATTTTTGTACAAAGAAATTAAAAGTTTGGAACAAAATTTTGAGTTCGTTATGTATTCGACTAAAGATTTGTAAAATTCTCTTACCCCTCTCTTTAAAAACCCAACACTTTCGAGCAAAAAATTTCTTTGGAAAGAAAAGTTAAAAAGAATGTTTGAACATGAAAGCGAATTTTTATTACCGACTAATGGAACGAAATGAAAGCAAAGAAAATGTTTGTGATAAAAATGAATGTCTAGAGTAAACGATAAAACTTTAAACGCATTTATCTCGAACTCAATAATTTTCATTTTTTTTCATTCGAATTGTTTACAATATCTTTGAAATGACATTCTCTAGAGAATAGCATATCTTATGCTTTTCGATAAGCTAATCTAAGCATTTTTATACCCTACAACACTCGTGATGCAAGTGTATATTAAGTTTGTGGGGATGTATGCAAGAACTTCTGCTATATCGATCGATTGCGAATCACTTTCTGAATGCTTCTGTCCTTCTGTCCATCTTGAATTTTGATGAAATTTGATATAGCGACTTGTTGCGACTTGTGGCCCAAAGACGTACGCTACTCAAAATCGATGGGGTCGCATCACTTTTTCGACCACTTCCCATATAATAGCTTATTGTAAAAGGTCGTAATTAATAACTGCATCAAGAGAAATAATGTAGGGTACTTGATGGGCCGCGGCTCACTAAAGTGTTGTTTTTTTTTTATATTAAAACAGTTAAGTTAGTGAGTTATTTGAAATTTCATTAAAAAGTGTTTCATTTAAGATTGAGGTTTTGTTTTGCACAAAACGTATATGAAAAGAATCTTAACTACATATATATATATATATATATATATATATATATATCTTTCATTAAAACCGTTATTATTAGATTTTACAATTACTCGCATATGACACATGTATGTTTGCAGGTCAAAAGTTTTTTTTGTGAGTTTTCAGAAAAACTCTTATCATTTTTATAACATTAAATGTCTCTTTCTACGCTTGTTGTTTGTGTGTGCCTGAGAAACGCAAATATATGATGTCACGATTATAAACTAGTTTCATTCATTTTTGTAGTTGTTATTGTTTAAGCAATAGATTGTGAATGAAATTAAAGGCTTACAATGAATTAAGTTAGAGTTGAATAAACAAGTTCGTGTCTTAAGTCTTTTATTTATGCAATCTTTTAAATATGCGTCGTAAACCGATCGATCCATTGATTCACTTACATATAACGAGCACTCAAAGCGTACAAAACGCATGGTGCATGCATGGTCAGAATATATGTTTGAAACTTCATTTAGCGCACGTTTGACTCGTGAAATGATTTGCTTTCGAAAATCTGGATTATTTCGCAAATGATGCGAATGAGTTAATAAGCATAAAAATTATACTTACACTAAGCGATTCTCGTATATGAATTATCAAATTTCATGCCTATTAACTTATTCGCATTATATCACGAATCATAATCATGATCATGAGTGTAAGCATAACAGCAGCATAAGTCTGTAGTCCGTGCTATTATTCCGGCTGGCCGATAACGTGAATACAATATTTGTGATTTTATGTCCACTTTAAAAGTTAGTCAGTAGACTGGAATATGTAGCATAGAGTGTAGAGTTGTTGCTATAAATGTAGGTGTGGCAAATCGATTAAAAAAACAAAAAAAAAAAATCTCATTATTTAACTTAAATTAATCGCAATAAAAAAAAAGACGTTTTTAAAACATTGAAATTTTGAGGAAAAATATGTCGACTATTCGAAGCAGTGCTATGCAGATCTGTAAAACTGTACCACAATCTACTTGAAGCTCAGCAAAGAAACATTGTAAAGAAATAAAAGAGAAAGTTTTAAAGCAATTCCTTAAACTTAATTGAGTCAAGGCTTGTAATGTCATGGAAAAGTTCTAAAAGGTGACGTTTACAGTTGCTTTGGTTCCGCGTTTATACATCGGGCAGGTGAATTTTTTTTTTTCAATTAATTTGGGAAAGTGTTTATTCAGATCTGTGATCTGAATATCGAAAGCAAAAATATATATAATTTCGATTTCGTTTGTTTTCCTTCTTGTTTTTTGTTTTTTGTTTTTTGTTTTTTTTATCTAAAAAGTAAAATCGCTTCGCAAACGCTACAAATTTAATGTGTTATATAGGGGAGCAGAAGCTTTTAGTGAAAGTGATATATGAATTTTGTTTTTGAATAGATTTTAATCATGAAAACGCTGGTCGCTTTAAATGACTCCGATTGGCATGCGGCGATTGCGAGCGGTAACCTCAATATTGATCAGTTAACTATTTCGAGTTGCTTAGGAAACCTTGGAATAGTAATCAAACTTGATTTTCGCTATGATTTCGCAAATTAATGAATTTTTGCTATGATATTTTTGCGAAAATTTAATAAAGTTGCGGAATGATGTCAGAGAAATTCTGAAAAAAATACTTTTTAAAATATTATTTTCTTGCTTCCTTACTAATAATATAAGATTGTCGGCTTTTATTATAAACGAACGATAGTTGTTTGCAAGTCAAGCGAGCAGAAAAACAAGAAATACATATATAATTACTTATTTATATATTTATATATATATATATTTGTTGTTATGTTGATCTATGAGCAAGGCAAGGATATCGAGCACGATATCTACAATAAAGAGACTATTCACGCCTTGGCACGATTTACGGCGGCGGGGGCAAATGATTTATGAATGCAAGTTAATTATAATCGTTCTTTCTCCCTCTCTCTTTCTCTCTCTCGATCTCTTTCTCTTTTTCTCATTCGTAATGTATTCGAAAGTTAAGGGATTTGTGGGTGGTACACCGCCGAGCGAATTGAGTTCGTTTAAGTATTAGCCTACACGGCAAGCGAATGGTTATTTACAATATTTTTTAAAATTCTTGCAAAGGAATTACAAAACGTAAAAAGCCTTCATTGTCGCAACGCGGGAGAAAATTGTCATTTTTTTTTTTAAAACAAGTTAATTGAATTTTGTATTGTTCTCGGGTCTTTCTCTAAATTTCTCTAAATACAATACAAAACAAGTAAGAACATTATAATCCGATAAAGCCCAAGATACCCTCTACACCGGTTGGGCATTATTATTATCATGCAAAGGTGTACTTTTCATGGAATCCAGTGATATTCAAAAAATCGACCTACGACTTGGGCCCAATTACGGCAAGATTGATTTCTATATCAATTTACTGTTGTGAACTAATTCTCACTATAAAATATGACAAATTATGCCTTTGCTTTCGTAGGAACCTTTATAGGGGAGACGGTTCAAAAAGTTGCCCCCCTCCCAGTCAAACCAATTGTCCGAACACTAGTACAGAGGAAGTTTTTCCGAGAAATTTTGAAAATGGCAATTTTTGTTCCTATAATGACTTTTCAAAATAGAACATTATAAGGGGAGTGGTTGAAAAAGTGAATCAATCCATAACCGTTTCAATAGCATTCGCCCTTCAGTGCATTAAATTTCCTCAAAATATCTCAAAACTGGCGATCTATGTCTTGAACATAAATTTATGCGGGCAGACATCATATGTCCAGGCAGACAGACAAACTTATAATAATACCACGTTGATCTATTTTTAAGCCCTTCTGTGCGTCACATACGTCCGCACAAGCTCAATAATAATGGGAATTATCGTAAACGGTATAAGCATTTAAGATTCATTATCGAAGAGGAAAATGGTTAAAATGATTAACTAAAATCTAGTTTAATGCTTGTTGTCCGTTCTCATATTCTAATTGTATTGTCAAAGATTTTATAAGCGTTTACATCACACCAGAAATACAACTTTCATAATATTAGCAATAAAACGAAAAAAATAAAAAAAAATAAAAAAAAATAAAAGTAAAAAGTCACACCACCTACCTATTACCGCATATGTGTGGATATATGGATAAATAATAGCAGTTAATTATTGTAACGATTGAAATGGATTGCTTTACAATCGATAAATATCGTAACTATAGTCACTTAATATACTAATTATCGCTATGCACATATCTGTAAGACTAGCAAGACAAAGACAAGCTACAAGCTATATATGCATATATAGAGAAAATGAAAACCAATTAACTGTCGTTTACCAATAAACGGAAGCTTATAATTACCGCAAAGTTTGCCAAGCAAAATATCTATAATAGCAAAAAAATGCAAAAAATATTAGACTTTTTTTTCCCTTTTTCTTTTTTTTCTCTTCTCTTTTCAAACTAACTAAATTCAAATTTGCCTGCAATATTACATATGTTAGCGCAAAGTTAATAAACTAAAAACAATTGACTTAAACATCTTGTGGGGAATTTACTTTCCTTGTCCACAGACCCGATGCACAATCATTTATTTATATCTGAATGTTTAGTTACATAGCACCAACCCAACAACAGTAATAAGAAAGAAAAAGAAAACGAAAAAAAAAAACAAAAAAACAATGAGTTATTACCACAATAAGCAGAAAATGTTAACAGAAAAAAACTACTGTTTACTATTAAAGGAGACAAAATTTTCAATAAATTGGGACCCTCTTAATCCCCTAATTTACTTAACATGATTTCACTATAACACGGTACGAATTGTGTGTCTCACAAAAAGATCCCTTTACCTTCCTCTTCCTATTTGAAGGCTTTTTTCTTCGAAGAAGTAAGTGCCAGCACTCTTATGCATATAGATAAGAACACAAGCTATTGTAAAAATCTTAGTAGTGTTATACATAATAAATTGTTATATATATATATAAATAAATATAAATAAATTGTTATATAAGTAAATAGGATTTTTAGTAACTAAGAGCGAATATTTTATACCGTTCTTAACAGTTAAGAAAAAAAAAAATATCGTTGAAAAATATTAGGTTGGGGAAAAAGAAATCCATTATTTTTTCGTTAGATGGCTGCACTGGTAGATTTCTTGTAAAGTAACGATCAAACAATTTCAGATTTATGCTCGTTGGAAAGATGACATTTCGCAGTAAAAAAAATTCTTTTGTTGTTTTTTGTTTNTAGTTACATAGCACCAACCCAACAACAGTAATAAAAAAAAAAAAAAAAAAAAAAAAAAAAAAAAAAAAAAAAAAAGTTTATGTTCGTTGAAAATTGAATTTGTATACTCACTACTACTACTGTTTACTATTAAAGGAGACAAAATTTTCAATAAATTGGGACCCTCTTAATCCCCTAATTTACTTAACATGATTTCACTATAACACGGTACGAATTGTGTGTCTCACAAAAAGATCCCTTTACCTTCCTCTTCCTATTTGAAGGCTTTTTTCTTCGAAGAAGTAAGTGCCAGCACTCTTATGCATATAGATAAGAACACAAGCTATTGTAAAAATCTTAGTAGTGTTATACATAATAAATTGTTATATATATATATAAATAAATATAAATAAATTGTTATATAAGTAAATAGGATTTTTAGTAACTAAGAGCGAATATTTTATACCGTTCTTAACAGTTAAGAAAAAAAAAAATATCGTTGAAAAATATTAGGTTGGGGAAAAAGAAATCCATTATTTTTTCGTTAGATGGCTGCACTGGTAGATTTCTTGTAAAGTAACGATCAAACAATTTCAGATTTATGCTCGTTGGAAAGATGACATTTCGCAGTAAAAAAAATTCTTTTGTTGTTTTTTGTTTCATGCATTCAGTTGTGAGTTACAGCGTGTTAAAAATGGGGAAGTGAACAAAGAGAAAATTCGGTACATTTTTTTCGGCACAGTTTTTCTTTGACAAAGGCGAAAATGCAAGCCAGGCGGCTAAAATTGTGAATGGTGTTCATCGTTCCGGTGGACTGTAACAGCCAATTATGTGCAATTTTGGTTTCGTAGATTCCGTTCAGGAATTTTTGATGTTAAAAATGCACCTCGCACAGGCCTTCGTAGGCCGGTCGTCGAAAATGTCGATAAAATCGGACAAATGATCGGTGTTAGCAGTCGTAACATCGCCCAGGAGCTAAAAATCGACCATAAAACAGTTTTAAACCATCTACACAAAGCTGGAATCAAAAAGAAGCAAAAGAAGAAATAATGGATTTCTTTTTCCCCAACCTAATATTAAGAAATACGAGCACAGGAGTCAATCTCGCTAAGCAACTTTAGTTTAAGTGGCACTCTACATAAATACCGATAGCTAGTGCAGTACGTTGGCAAATTAAAAATATGGATTTTTGTATGATTGATGGATATTGGAATAAGATCGTTCAGTTTTCGACTAGAAAGAACGCAATTAACTTAACGGAGATCTCTTTTGATATGATTCCCTAGGTAATCATGTTATTTTATAGATATTGTAAAGAATTCGAATGGGAAAGAAACAAAAAAACTCTGTTAGAGATTTGTCTGTCATTTTGGAAAATCATGCTTAAAGCTTCAAGCTTCAAGCTTCAAGTATCTGTGTATCCGCTATATAACTTTTCAAATTTTTTGCAATTGCAACTCTGTAAGTGTCATGGGATCCAACTTCGGCACCTCCCATATAAAATCATTGGACGGTAGAGACCTTAGGCAAGGCAGAGTATAACGGTTTGATCCGTTTGATTTCATAAGGGTTTCTTCTTCTTCTTTCTAGTATTCTTTCTTTAAAGTAACCGACTGTCGAGTGTCTGTGGGGGATGAAGATGGAAATCCCGCCTATTCCGACTCTCCAACCTGGCGACATTGTGACATACATAATATAGGATTAGATATATAATCAAATTTCAAAAGGGTACGCGTTCACAACGCACACACACATTTATATTAAAAACAAAAATTTTTCCCACGTCCACAATTATCCTTTTCAACGGTTTAAGCAATCATTTAACACACAGTAAGCAAAAAGTGTAAATTTTTTGAAAAAATCTAGAGTAGTATGGGCGCCACAACATGATGGCAACAAAGAGTTAAAAAAATTTTAAAACACAAGGTCTTACGATTCGACAGCAAGGTTGGCTTAATCGTCCATTGCAAACATTGCGCAAATTCGATGGGTATACAAAAAACAAAAAACAAAAAAAAAAGAAAAGGGAAATTGGAAAGAGAAGATCATCATCGATCGATCAGCATTCAAGCGGTAACGAGCAAATTTCACATCTGCACAAACATTAAAAACTTGAATGCTATTCGTCTGATTAGTTTTAACCGATAAAATGACATTATTTTGTATCACACATTTTGTTATTATGAAGTTGTTTAGCTTTTCAATGTAATATAGAAAATGCATAAAAGCTTGAAATAACAATCGACATTATCACCGACGTCATCAGTGCCATCCATTTACATATAGATTTACATATGTATTATATGTATATGATCAGAGATTATATTCCAAGGAAATATTTCGCTGTTGGGAATATTGAACTTACAATTGAGTTTTCAATTGGAAACCAGTAGTGAAAAAAAAAAAAAAAAAAAAACAATCCAGGAAGTCTGTTGGTTACAACAAGTTTTAGTTTAGATTATTTCGATTAAAAATAAAAAGAGAGAGAAAAAAAAGAAGAAAATTACCATATGGTTGAATGATAAATTTTTTTTAATTGCAAGTACAGCGTTTCTGAAATTCTAGTCAAGGTTTTTTTTATACCCATGAGGGGTCAAAATGTTGATAAAGTCAAGAAGCAAACTTTAAAGACCCCATAAAGTATTGCGAAGACGTTTTGGCTGGCGCAGCTCAGCGACCCAGGGGAGGAGAAAAAAACACGCAAGGCATTTATTTTTTCACTGGGGCTTTTTATTCTTTTCTTTGATTCGCAGTTCTTCACAATCTGATCCCGATATCTTAAGGTTAAAATAAAAGAATAATGAAAATACTTGGCTTAACGCCTACGCCGCGGAGGCTCGCTGGCGTCCCGAACGCGAGTCCACCGACCTCTCCGTTCGAGAGTTCCACTTCAACTCTCCACTCGACTCACTCTTATTCTCTACCTTTACCCTATACTTAGCCTGTTGTATTCCACTGCTATACTACCGCTCGCTTAATCTATTCCACTCTACTACTATCTTAGTCTATTGCCTTCTATTGCTAGCTTAATCTATTCTATCCTACCTTAACCTAGCACTGCCTTCCCCTCACCAGAGACGGAGAACCCGTGAACGTGAGCCCAAAACGAGGGACGACTTTGGGTCCTCATAGTAAGTATATTTTTGATTAGCGCCAAATTTCGAATCGATTTAAACATGCCCGTCTGTTTGTCTGGCTGTCCATCCATCCATCCGTCCGTCCGTCTGTCTGGCTAATGTCTGTTGGAATGTATGTTTGGCACAAAATATTGGAAACTCTTGCACATAGCTTGGTATTGAAAATGGGCCAAATTGATCGAAAGACATGCCTACACTAGCACGTAACCTGAGAACACCTCTGCTCTTGGAAAAGAATAAAAAATTAGTTTTTGCACATTGTTCGTCAGCTACAGTAGATAAGTCTACAAAAGTCTTGAAACGTGTATTCCATGGACGATGCTGCAGCAGCTCTGTGAAAATGCGAAAAATTGACCACACCCACCCGATATTATAATGTGTCCAAATATATAATTTTTTTCAATACTTTTGTAACGCGTAAAAGCAAGCTTCGAATATACCATAAAGTAGATGAAATCTTGATCAGTTTCAAATTCGAAATGTCCCGGTTGTTCATGTGTCCATCTGTCCATTTGCCCAACTGCAGATGCAGTAAGCATTGTCCTATTAGCAAAAATGAAGACATCGCCCAGAAGTGCACAAAAAACAAAAAAGGGAAAATGACCGAAACTGACCCACGCCCTGAGGGCGTTTCTGGAAGTTATCTTGGAGTTCGGCTCTGTTAACGGGCAAAAATAATTAAAAAAACCTTTTGCACGTCTGGAGAAGTTTTTTTTTTTATATATATGATCAGCCCACTTAGCATATGCCTCCCATACACCCAGCCAAAGTGGTGAAAGAGGCAGAGAAAAATATGTGAAATTGATAGACGGGTCTAAAGTGCGCCTACGAGCAACTCCGTGGAATAATATAAGCTAAGTGCAGCACAACTTAAGTTGCGCAGACATGCGCAGACATTCAAGACAACTGATGGTATTCGATATACTCTCGTTCTCTCGTCATCCAAGTCTCTCGTTGTACTCGATCGGGAGCCTCAAAACTTGGAGAAACTGGAAGCTCTTGCCCACACATGTGTGAATTGTGTGCGAACAGGCTTGCGAAAAGTAAGATGCGCGTATGGTGTAGTGAAGTACTTTTACTTCGCTTTAAAAAACTCTAAGCCCATACATGCTTCCATCGATAGTTCCGATAAATATCTTATCTAATGGACGCCATTTCATGTTAGTCATAATTACCGGTTGTGGGTGTGGCTCTGCGCTAATTGTGTACATGCTTTTTTTCTTTTTCTTTTTTTTCTTTTTTTTTCCTTTTATTTGTTTTATTGTACTTATACTAAGTTTTTTTTTTAATAATAATTAATTTAAGATTTACTTTAAGAGTCATTGGAACTCGACTGCTGTTTGAGTTCTGTATAAGTAGAATAAATAAATAAATAAATAAATAAATAACTAGAACATTATGAAATGCTGGTTCTGATCCTTTAGACATTAAAACAAGGATTTTTTGTTCATTACCAGCATCAATTGCTTCCCTCAACTAATTGGATACGATATCGCGTCTATCGATTTATTTATATTTTTAACACATTTTCCATAAAAAACATTTATTAATGTTACTTGAACTTTTCATATTATGCACTACTGTCGTACGTATAACGTAAAGTGTGCGTATATGCAAAAGCAAAAAAAAGTATTTGAATGACTGTAGACGTGACTTTTCAAAATCTGTGTCAGATTACACACAATAAAGTGTCTACAAAACTGTGTCACCATTTATAGTCAAACAATGTGCTTGCAGTATATTTCGTTAGCGTTTAGCGTTTAGCGTTTAGCGTTTAGTCCAAGCATCATGTAATTTTGTTTGGTTTTTAAATTCCCAGACCATACATACGTACGTACAGTTTAACAGTTTGGACATAGATCATAAACACCTATAATAACGTTTCATTTGCATTTGTTTCGCTACTGACATAGAATGACATGAATAACTGGCAAAAATCAATTGCGTTCAATAAATTCATACTTTAAACGAAATTTAATATTATTATATAGATAATAGTTAGATAGTAAAAAAAAAGCCAAAACTATAGAAAAATATAAAACTTCATAGTTAAATCCCTGTTCCCACCTAATAAGTAAAAATTTAATGAACCAATTGAAAAATATAAATAAAAAATACCAATTAACATAGGCAAAGAAACTAATAAGATATAAAATATAAAAATAAACTCCTGCTTGTAAACGCTCAGGTTGATACCGTCATCCTAAAATTAAAAACAATGTAGGAATTAATCTTCTTTCAAAAAATAAATAAAATATAAATAAACTAATTCTTCTAAAAGTTAAAACCAATAATAATAATAATAATAATAATAGTAAATTAATTATAAACAATTCTACATAATTATTTTTTTTTCTTACTATTTCTAAAAAAAAACCATAAAAAATTAAATCATAAGAAATTATATCATACCCAAATAAATATGAAATATTTACAAAATAATTTGAACCAAAATTTATAATAATTAAAATAAACCCCAATAAAAATATTAAATTCTGAACCATTCAGTAAAATCTTTTTATAAAACAAATAGGAAATATAAATAAAATAAATAAAATAAATTTTAACATTATAAAATATTAAATCTCTGAAAATAATCATTTCCATGGGTACGAATTGTTGAAACTAAAATAGATAAACCTAAAGTTCCTTCACAAACTCTAAAAGTCAAAAATATTATTCTAAAAAATAATAAAAATATTAAAAAAAAATAAACTTAACACTAAATATTCTAATCTTAATAATATAGATAATAAATGCTTACGATTAGAAATAAAAATAAAAACATCTTGGAAAAATTCAATACAAATATATAATCATTCGTTTTAATAGCTTAATAAAAACCTTGGTCTTGTAAACCAAAATTAAATCACAAATTTTTAAAACAGACAACACAAGAAAAAAGAACCTCTTTATCATTAATCTCCAAAATTAATATTTTTTTTTTTTTAAACTACTTCTTGAAGTTATTCTATGAATCTTATACTCTCCTCTTTTATTAATATTTAATTTCATTTTTATAAATATACAACATTTTCTAGCTATAGGATTAATTCTACTAATTCAAACAACAGTAATTTGCTTAACAACAGGTTTAATTGCAAAAACTTTTTGATTTTCCTATATCTTAATCTATAGTAATAGTTAGTTATTAGTTATAAGTATTCTTAGAAAAATGTTTTCCATTTTATATGTTTTTTCTCATTTGTTTAAAACCCCTAAAGTTTTAATAACATAACCAGCTCCCCTCTCTCTCTCTCTTATGGATAAATTATAGAAAAAAAAAAACATATGATTTTTTTTTGTTAATTATTATCTTATTTTTATGCGTGAGTTACGTAAAATGTCTTTCTGCGATTTGAGATTTGAAAGCAGGATGCTTCTGATATTAGATTCGTACGACTGGTGCTTGCATTGCAAAAAACATTTATTGACAAAAGTTTTGCTGCAAATACAATCAAAATATTTTCCATAATTTTCAACAAATTTTTTTTGGATCTTTCGGGCAATATGGCGATATCGTGTCGAGAGAACGATATTGGTTTAGCAGCGATCCAATCATCCAGCCATTTTCACATCTCATCTCTTCATTTGCATTTTGAAAGTGCGTGCCAGTCAAGCCATGCGTAGGCCGGTTGTATTAGAACCAGTGCAACAGTGCAACAGTGTGTCCTTGATAGCTCTTAGAACATGTCGAGGCCGAGCTTTGTCATGCAAGCGGGTTGACTTTCCATCTGCTAGCTAGCTTTTGCTAGCTTTTTTTGTAAGAAGACATTATCCAGTTGAGGTCGGTATGCACAGCCATGGCCATGTTCACATAATCCGTTTCGGTGTCGATGTGAATGTGAATGGCTCTTGGTTAGGATTGTCATAGTAAATCCACTTTTCATCGCTACAGAAAACTCCTTCTTTTCCTTGCTTTTCGTTAACGGCCACTTCTCATCCTATGAAACTGGAACAAGAAAATTATCAAAACATTCTTCTCTTCTTCGGTATTCATGCGGACAATTGACTAACACATTTGATCGCACACTTTAGGCACTTTTCCGAATGACTTATGAAATAATTCTAATTAATTTAACGAATTGAAAAGTACTAAGAATTTATTAACTTTTTGCTTAGCAATTGCTCTTTGATTACCTGCTTTCAAAGTGCTAACAATCCTCATAATCCTCTCCAACAGAGATTTCTGAAGAAAACGTGTCAATATAAGGACTTCTCGTTATTGCGAATGGTTAGCCCTAACAGCAAATCGCTTAAGATTACTACCTCTCGATGTAAGAGCTAAAACTAATTATTTTTAATATTAAAAGCTTTTTATTATTATTGTTTGCGAAAGACTAGAAAGGCTAGATACGTGTTAATCTATGAATCAAATTTACGCCCGAGTTTTATATAAGAATTGAATTAATTGAACTGAAAACTTTACTAAGGTCAACTTTCTAATGAAATGATATGACGAATAGCGATAACGGTATTGCAAATAACTTAACCAAAGTGTGAAACTTAAAGCATTCCGTTCAAGTCGAAGTTGATTATATCGACTATTGAAAGACGACGTTGTACTGATTTTGTTTTCATCCATAGTGTACGTAGCACCCGCAAAGAAGCTTCACAGGCCCTATAACGTGCACATATTATATGACTAAGACATGTCTGTCCGTCCGTGCGTTTTTGTGTGGTGTCAGTGTTATTGGCACTCTCCTGATCGCACCAAATGAAGATATCGACTAAAAAATTTGTGAGAAGCATTGGAAGTGTTTGCACGCAGGTGGGTATTGAAAATACAGCCTAAAAATGGGCAAATTTTAAAATGATTATAGTAGACACCGTCGACCTGTTGGACTAATTTTTTTTTTTTTAATAACAATTAGCGATATGGTGGGTATCATATAAAATGGGGTCGAAGGGTAGAACGCGAAAGGCTAAATGTGTTAATTTTATATTAATCAGGGTGCATGTCACGGTAGTGGTAGATTAACTTTACTTAGTAATACCTTTAGGGAAATAAAAGGTAAAAATGTAAATATTTTATACCGTTCACTTTTTTATGACAATAAGCAAATGCAACGGGCCGAGTATCAGTTTCTTAATTGTTTTGTACCTAAGTCTAGCTATAGATCCGCGTTTTGCGTAACGTTTTTAATAAAAGAAAAAATTTTATTTAATCGAAACTGAATTCATAAGTCCAAGCGATCAGCTTCTCGTCAATATTTGACAGCAAAGAACAAGAAGAAGAAGAAGAAGAAAATTCATTCGCTTTATATATCAATCGTATGTCTTGTTCACTGTATATACTTTAAAGTGCATGTTTGACGGCTTATGGCGATTTAAGCCGTGACCAAAGGTTAAGCTTTAGTTATTTGTGTGCACAATATTTAAAATGAACGAGAGGTTAAAAGGAGTTTAACTATCCCAATTAGTTATGTCTAAATCTATAGTCAGGAAGGAAAGATAAATATATTCAAGTTTGTAATGATCAGTAAGAGCTTAGCGTTAGAGTACTTTTTTTTTTTTTTACAACTTAAACACTCACTGCTTATATGCCTCATCTTATTAAAAATCTTATTAAAATTGTTTAGGGTTTAGATGATTTACGTGAATTTCAGAAAGAAAGAAACAAGTAACCAGTAAGAGAATTGCATTCGGTTGCGATCGCGTCACTGTGATCCTAAAAAAAGAAAAAAAAAAGGGAAAAACTAAGTTTTCATAATCTATAAAATTCGATGGACATGCCCGTGTATGTGATTGTATTTTATGAACAACAAGCGAAGAGAACACGGAAAGCAAAAGAGTTCACCGCTTTTCTTATAAAGGCGTGTGAGCGTATTGAAGGTTTGGGTCATTTTCAAATTCTCTTGCAAGCTTTTAGTCGTTATCCTCATATTTGCGAACCGGACTATATGTACCACAGATACTACACACGGTTGCACACGATATCAGGTGGAGAGATGAACGGACGGCCAAGAATTTATACGCTTTATGTTGATTTTTTCCATTTTTATGCACGTTCTAGGCCATCGCCCCATGGAGTTTGTGTTAAAATTGTTTTTTTTTTTTATATTTGTCTGTTATAGTTGATTCCCTTGGCATAGTACTGTAGACGACTACAGTCCTGCGACTGATTTTGGCGACTGATTTTTTCATTGCCAACCTGCGTGCAAGAACTTCTAGTGTTTCAGTCAAATTTGAAGTGGATTGCTTAAGATTTGAGCCTAGAAGAAGACTTACAACCGATATCATTTAGACACACAGGTGAACATACTGAAATCGATACAGAATTCAATGGTGACCAAGAATACGTATACTTTTTGGGGGGTCTCCGATGCTTCCTTCTGGCCGTTGCACGTTCACAAACTGTGAAAATGCTTCTGATACGTCGATGATGGGTATAAAAAAAGTTTTATAGAGAATTTCTGTATATGCTGCCGCCTTGTAATCCAAATTTCTTGCGGTTAATTTTTCTATCAAATGGACGAACTTTTCATCATTAAATTACTTTTCATGATAAGCGTTTTACGAAACGTTTTCCACAAAATACACTCATGTCCGTCTAGTTTTTATATATCAAATTATTAATTTATTATTAATGGGAACATTTCCCATTAATTCGAATGCCTTAATACTACTACTACTACTCAGCCCTTTTTCCTATCGATATATATAATAACTTCTTCAAATAAAGACGAGTGCTAATGAAAATCGTCCGATTGAATTCATTTTTCATGGGGGTGGTCCTCGAGCCAAAAACCACCAGTATACCGCTTTTCGTATACGTTGGACTCGAGCATGTAATGACGGACAAGCTTGGATCGGTACAGAATATGATTTTAAATCAATCGGCATAATTTCAGGTGAATGAATCTGTCTTAAGCTCTTCTGGCTGTTACATGCATCTGTGCGAACTTAATATACCATAAGTAGCATAAGTGACGTGAGTGGCGTAAAAACCTGAAGCTGACATTTAAAATGTTAGCATTTTTTTATGGCATAATTAAAGAGAAAAAAGAAGTAATTAAAAAAAAATGTTGAGACCGAATTTGTTTACCTACAAATGGACAGATGGGGAGGCATTCATATCTATTTATAGACATGCGTCGCGTATATTACGCAAGTCCAATACGCATATATTGTGGTGAGTAGAGTGTAGAGAAATGAGTGAGTGAGTGATCTACGCTAACTTATCGTTTGTTTTTAAGTCTAGACAGGCATTTTCCTCGTTTGTAACTTTGTTTCAACAAAGGAAAAATATAAAGTTAAGACTATTTTTGGAAATTTTTGTTATGCGACAGCTAACACATAAGATAAACACATTCGTTATCATCTCATTTACATTTGAGGTCAACATAGCAATTATTTGCAAAACATTTTTATAATAATTGTAAATAATCTAAAAGTCTATTATTGTATGTACAAGTTACACATAACCGGGATACATGATTACATGTAACAAAAAGAATTATTTTAACTTACTACCGCTTTATGCCTTAATCTGCTCAAGCAATTATTTGCAATTGTATTAATAGAGTAGAATTTGCTTTAACACTAACCAGCAGATCTTGTATGATATAAACAGAATTATGCTAACGGTTGTTAGGATGAACGATTTTAAGGTAGTGTTGCGCGATATTCTTTACTTCAGAGTCAATGAAAAAAAAAAATTATTTTACGTTTTTTATGTAATTGGGTTATTATCACTTACATCACATTAAAGAAAAACAAAAAAAAAACAAAAAAACCTGCCAAGGAAGTATGCAATTAATTGTCATTAGATTTTGAAAAATACGTATCATTTATAGTCTTGTCTTTGTTTCTATTTATTTTTTTTTTTTTGTTTTTCTATTTCATATTTTGTAATTGAAAAATTGCAATTGTTAGCACAGCAAAGTGAAAAACAAAAAAAAATTAAAAGTCTGCATAACGTAACCACACCTTTCAGTTTTTTTTTTTTTTTTTTTTTTTTTTGGTTTTGTTTGGTTTTGTTTAAAAATTGAAAACACCATTTAGAAAGTTTATTGAACCTTTTAACATGAAAAGCGTGATTAACGTTTTGGGTTTTTGTTTTTTAATTAAAAAAGCCATTTTTTGACCAAGAAAATAGTTAAAGATAAATTAAGAGCAAAATCAGATCGCTCTATACGTAAATGGGGGAAAATTGTTTACTAAGTTTTCGTGTTTAAAGATTTTATTAAGCTGATTAATTTCAGTTTCATTGCAAGTTTAGTTGTAGGTGAGATTTTATTGTTGTTATTCTTTAAATATACAACACAACATTACCGAAAAGCAGCTTAAATACAAGACAATCACGCCAACACTTGTTGTTCAACATAAAAAAAACTCTATAATATAATAATAAAAATAAAATCCAAAAAAACGTTGATGACGATAAGAACGTAATTGAAAATTTAA
>KK502407.1:1994050-2016550 GCA_000688735.1 Glossina austeni
AAAAAAAAAAAAAAAAAAAAAAAAAAAAACACACAACAACTTATGTGTTATTTTTTATTATGCTCCTATAGTCAATTATTTTACTTTCATTTTCATTTTCATATTCGTATTCATTTCCTTTCTTCATAATGTTCATAAATGTTTTGCTCCATTTGCAGCACCACTTTTGTGCGGCTCACCAGATTCATACCACAATACCACAATCATTGGTAAAAACCATACAATCGGTAGTAGCATTCAATACAATTGCCCGAAGGGTCATTCATTAATCGGCGATGCAGAACGTTTATGTCGCGGTGATGGCACGTGGAGCGGAAAGGCGCCCACTTGCAAATGTATGCAAATGTTATTGAGCTAAACATTTATATGAAGTATTCTTCAAACTTGTTATTTACGTGTTATTTGTAGATGTCGATTGCGGTCCATTGCCACAATTGGAACATGGTTCAGTGCACATGTCCGAGCAGCGTACAAGTTATGGTGTTCAAGCTACTTATAGTTGCCATGAAAATTATACATTAATTGGCAATGAGAATAGAACTTGCGAGTTAGACGGTTGGTCAGGTAAACAGCCAGAATGTTTAGTCGATTGGTGTCCGGAGCCGCCAACCATTGTTGGCGGTACAGTTAAGGTTAATGATCGTAGAGCAGGCTCGACCGCAATATACGAATGTGAGCAGGGTTATGTGTTGGTGGGTGAACCGGTAAGTTTTACACTTTAAATGCATTCTCGGCAAAAACAAAACAAAAAAAACACACACACAACATGACAGCATAATTACGATACCCTTTGTTTAATTAATATTTCATAAAAAGTTTAGTTTGCTTTATCTTAAACAAATAACAACGCTAGTGCACCCTACACCACTTCACCGCTTCACACGGTTATTCAATGGCGTGTAGGGCGTTATATGGGAAGTGATGGAAAAAATAGTTAGATGCGAATCATTTTCATTGGCGTTTGAAGGGCCTAATGCAGGGCCAAAAAAGGGTCAGTGTACAAAATTTCATTAAAATATCTCGACTGGTGGGTTGAATACAAGACGACCAGACGACCGACATAAGCTTGGCCCTCGATTCCGAAAGTGATTTTGATAATAAAAACTGAGTTTATCGTAAGATCTGCTGCTGTATGTTGCATGCATACGTTGGCATGAACTTAATATACCATTGTACCAAAACTCGTCTGAGTAGGGTGTAAAAAGTTAAAGTGTGACTTTTTGTGAAAAAATTTTGCATTTTCTGAGGCATTTACACAGTTATCCTTACGTTCAGATAAGCTCTTGCGGTTTGGGTGGTGAATGGTCGGGTAAATCGCCGTCCTGCCGGTTTGTCGATTGCGGTTCACCAGCTCGTCCTGATCACGGTGTTGTGATGTTACTGAATTTAACAACGACAGCCGGATCTATGGTTCGATTTGAATGCGACGATGATTATTGGTTGGAGGGCCCCTCCGAGTTATATTGTACAACCGAGGGGAAATGGTCTGGAGATGTTCCTATATGTGAACTTGTTACCTGTGATACACCCACTGTGCCACCGGGCTCGTTCGTTGTCGGTTACGATTATAACGTGCATTCAAAAATTACTTACAACTGCGATCCGGGTCATGTTCTGAGAGGTAATTCGGTACTTGAATGCTTGGACACTGGCGAATGGAATACGGAGGCCCCGTTCTGTGAATGTAAGTGAATTAATTGAAAAGAGGAAGAGGAAGAGGAAGAGGAAAATTAACTGCTTCTTGATCATGTTTCTTGATATTTGTTTATTCGATAGACATTGATTGTGGAGCTATTACGCCTATACCTCATGGCGTTCATAAGTACACAATGAATACTACGTTTGTGGGTTCGGAAGTAACATTTAGCTGTAGCCAAGCTCACAAACTTAGCGGAGTACCTAAACGAGTTTGTTTAGAGTCTGGAATTTGGAGTGATATGTCGCCCAAGTGTGAAGGTATTTTTTAGCTGAATTTTTCTCTTTCTTTGTAGCTTCAGTCGCTTTCGCTTGCTTCTTAACGAAACGTATTTTGCTTTTAGAAATTCGTTGCACAGAACCGATCTTAGCTCCGCATAGCCTTTTATCAGTTACTGGCAATGATCGCATGTATGGACGTACACTGATTCGTACTTCCGAATCGATACAAAACAGCGCTCAAACTTATAGGTATTGTATTAGCTTTGCTTAGCTTTTCAAGAGAAGCCGGCAAAAAATTATTAAAAAAAAATTTTTGTTCCTTAGGATTGGAGCTTTAGCTAAATATCGCTGCGAAAGGGGTTATAAAATGGTTGGCGAAGCTTTAGTCACTTGTGAAGATAACGGACAATGGAGCGGTACAGTACCGGAGTGCATTTGTAAGATTTTTTTTTGAGCCTTCACGGAGCTGGTTTTAATTGTTGTTCGAATGTTTTTTTATTTTTTCTTCGTAATTATTGTTTATATTATTATTTGTTGTTCGCAATGAATGCTAAAGATGTTGAATGCGGCCCTCCACCGAACATTGACCGAGGCAAAGTGACTCTGGCCACTAATGCCACATATTATGGAGCGGCTGCTTTATATGAGTGCGATATTAACTTTAAATTGGATGGAGTTTCAAGACGCTTATGTACCGAAGACGGTACTTGGAGCCATGAAACACCCAAATGCATTGAAATTACTTGTGAAGAGCCTGAGTTAAGCGAAAATCTCATTATGGAAGCTGGGGAAAGATCGATTGGATCACTGGCCAAATTCAGATGCCAAAGGGGGCGAACATTGTTTGGAAATGATACTCGCGTTTGCCAAAAGAATGGCAAATGGACGGGCAAAAGTCCGATTTGCAAACGTAAGCAAAAAGTTGTTTGAGTTTTTTTTTTTTTTTTCTTGTTCTTGTTAATGAAATATTTCATTTATTATATCAGCGGTAGATTGTGGACGACCTTTGCCCATTGAAAATGGTCGGGTTATTGTTGTAAACGAAACAACTTTGTATGGTGGATCAGCTGAGTATCATTGCGTACCCGGCTTCAATCGCATTGGCCAGTATCTGCGGAAGTGTACAGAGGATGGTGCTTGGAGTGGCGATGAACCGCGCTGTGAATTAGTTGCAACTGAGGCCCAGGAAAGTTCAGGCCTAGGCACGGGCATTGCCATTGGGGCAACCGTCATTATTGCTCTATTAATAATGATTGGTTTGGTTTTCATACATCGCAACAAAGCGCGTCCCGTTAAGAATACGGAAAATGTTCAAGCGGCCGAAACAAAAGATGAACGTAGCGCTGCTGTTATGTCCTATTCAACGCTAGAAGCCAATAATCGCATGCATTTAGATAATGGACCACCGGTCACATTTAATACATTCCATGGAGCTGGTAGAGGTCTATCAAATGGTAATCGCACAATAGGTCGAGGTATATAAACCGATTAATTATTGAATTTAGCAGTGAAAGTAATTTTTTCGCTTTTTTTTTTTGTTGTTGTTGTTGTTGTTGTTGTTTGTTTGTTTTATCTTACCTAGAGAATATCTACGATCAAATACCGAACGAGCAATTATATGATGCTCCTTATGAAATGCGTACAAATGATGAGGTTTACGAACCGGAACCCACTACAGCTAATATGATTACCATAAACGGTATATCAGTTAGATAAATATGTATATAATCTCTGTTAGTGATTGTTGTTGTTGTTATTCACAAGCAGCTATTATCCAAACATTTTGTAGAGAATTCATTTTATTACAAAAAAAAAAAATGAAAGATTTTGTTTAATTAAATTCTTCCGCTTGCAATTCCTTGTTTATATGAATTATATAAAGCCTCCCGTTTTTTTTTTTTTGACATTAAGCGAGTTCACTTTCCTACTTTCCTTTATGTTTATGTAAAAATACAAAAACAAAAACAACTATAATATATTGTATATAGAGTATAATAATGTGATTTGTCATAATTTTTAGATATATATTTATTATAATAAACCTGAGACAATTTATACCACCCACCCGATATGATACGAGTCGCACCTCTTCAAATTTCCCTCACTATCAATGCGATCTTTGGAAAAAAAAAAAAAAAAGAAGAAAAAACAAAGTCACGATATTTTCCTATTTTTTTTTAATTTGTTTAAATCAAACTCATACACATCGGCACATAGTCGAGACGAGGAAAATGTGAAAGAGAAATAAATATAAAGCGCTTTCGCAAAAACGTTGACCGCCATTGAAAAGGAAAAGCAGCCAACGAATGAAGCTCTCATATTTATTCATCATCATCATCATCGTCGTCCATATGTCTTTGTTGCCGCATTTGCACGATATCGGATGGATCGGACTGGAATATCACCAGTTTTCAACAGTCTTCAGTTCTTCTACTGAAACGCTTTGCTCAAACTGTTCCCCTTACATCTTAGGTTATAGAACTTAAAATTATATGTATATGTATATGTATATGTATATGTCTATGTATATGTATATAATTTGAATACAAGATTTCCGTCTTTGAAAGGTTAATGAATTTATTTATCTTGATATACAATAATAAACTTAACATCATTGCTATGCCGTAGTAGTTGATGTGAAGCTGTTTTCCAATGTTTTTTAATTCAATTAATCAAGCAATCAATATGTTCTTAAAATACTAGGCAACTTTTACATTAAAGAATCTCATCTTGTTCACTTTAAACGAATAACGGATAAAATTTTGCGCATGCGCGGGGATCGAAACTTAGTGGTGAGAGACTCTGTTCATCGTCTCATACTCTCAAAGAGCGAATACAAAGGCAGTTCTTATCCCTTCGCTTTAAGCCATTGCGTATTTAATTCACTACTTTCTCGTCATAGTGTGTGAGATGAAAGCGCTCTACGGTATCATGAGGAATGATGAGTTTTTATGATTCAAATTTATATGAAAATGATTCGATCCGTATCGAATGGCAATTGCAAAATGCCCAATACAAAGTAATCGATCGAGCATCTATTTTGCAAATATCGGGAGATAATATTATATATTTTGAAAATATATATAATAATAATCTAAATGATCTTTTCAATGTTTAACGGTTTTTACAACCTGATGCAATGGAAAACCGAGTTTAAGTCAATTAAGTTATAAGCACTTGTTGTTGTATAGGGTATACTAAGTTTCGTGCGATTTATTACAACATCCAGACTGGCTTGAGATAGACCCCCTTTTTCTGCCATCATGAGTTCTTTAATGACAAATTTTGCACGTATTTAAAAATAATGTGGAATTTTTGGTGTTTTAATAATAATTACGCCTAGTGCTGCAGGGTATCTCATGGCCGGCCTTCTCAGCCTATATATAGCATTCTTACTTGTTTTTATTTGATTTTTACTCTACATACATAATAAATAAGTACAATCGAACGATACTTGGACATTTGAGTGCATGATGCAAGGTATGCAAGGTATGTTGTTGTGCATTGTGCTCGTGTGTGAGTGTTGCTCAATTTACTTGAATACGGGTGCAAAAAAGATAACCTAAAAATTAACCTAAGTAAGATGAAATTTCGATAATTGTTAAAGCAGAAATGCAGTGATGCAGCCGCGAATGATTCTTAAAATTTCTCGTGTGCTTAAAAAGTGTAAATATTATTAACGCCTTGGATACAATCTTTTATACCCCGTACCTCGAACCGTTTAATTATGAAGAAAAAATAGTTAAAGCGGATCCAGGATCATCAATAAGGTACATTTCGAGAAGGCCTCTACACCGTATTCTCACATATGTAAAATGGTCCTTAAACGCATAAAATGAAAGTTGATTTTTCGAACGAAATAATATCCGATTAAGTAATCAACCCCCCGTCATTTTGTTCCATTCAAAATGCTTGATTTTATTACTTTAATTATCTAAAATATTCGTCTTCTTCTTTTAACTATAAATCTTTACATTTTCGCTTTGAAAACTTGTTTTATTGTTTCCTTCATTCTGAAGTTTTTGTTAGGCTTCTGTTTTAATCAGCCTAAGCATACAATTTTGTGCTGTTTGTTTGACTTCACATCGTACACTTATATCTATCTTATCGCATATAACTTTAACTTATATAAATTATCAATTTGGGCGTACAAGTCTTACATCGCTTTACTTTCGTCTACTCTCACACTCTATAACAAACACAAAAAAAAAAAAAAATGATTCGATTAATAGGAATCAGAAATATTATAATGTGTGTATGTGTATATTTAGATATATAAATGTATATATAAATATAATTATATTTTTTTTTATTTGACTTGAGGTTTACATATATAACGTTCTTGTCAATGGTAAATATTCTCTCTATCGGAGACAAACTAAAATACTTGCATGCAGCGCAGTAACAACAATTTGTTCTTAGTGAAGACAACAACCTCACTTATCTTCGTTGTAATCAGGTGGTAGCGCATTTCGTTTTATATACAACTTTTAATAATCAGACGACCCACAGAGACTTTTAAAGAACAACCGGACTTGGAAACGTTGAAGCAGCCAAAAAAAAAGCATTTTTATACCCACCAACGAACGATGAGGGCAACGCCTAGAAGGAAGTTGCAGAGACTCCAGAAAGTATAGATATTCTTACTCAGCAATCAAATGTTGAATCGATTTAAGCATATTCGTCTGTCCCACTGTCCGTTTGGCCGCAAGCTGCACCTGCAGCTATGAAAGTCGGCAGAAACATTGGAAGTTTTAGTACGCAGACCTACCTTAACCTAGCACTCCCTTCCCCTCACCAGAGACGGAGAACCCGTGAACGTGAGCCCCAAGACGAGGGACGACTTTGGGTCCTCATAGTAAGTATATTTTTGATTAGCGCCAAATTCCGAATTGATTTAAACATGTCCGTCTGTTTGTCTGGCTGTCTGTCCGTTTGTCTGTCTGGCTAATGTCTGTTGTAATGTATGTTTGGCATAAATTGTGGAAAGAAACTCTTGCACATAGCTTGGTATTGAAAATGGGCCAAATCGGTCGAAGGACATGCTTACAGTATAACATAAACTGACAACACCTCTGCTTTTCAATAGAAATAAAAAATTAGTTGTTTTACTATTTCATTCATAAGCTACACGAGATAAATATACAAAAATGTGAACGAATGCGCAAATGTGTGATACATTGACCACGCCTACCCTATATAAGATTGTATGAAAATTTAATTTTTTATTTTTTTATTTTAATACCTTTATAACGTGCGGAAATTTGCTCAAAAATTTTAAAAAAATATACAAAAACTTGTTCAGTTTCAAATTCAAAGAATGCACGTAAGCGAGCCCCCATTGTTCATGTGTCCATATGTACCTGTGGCAAAAATGAAGATATCACCTATAAGCTTGCAAGAAAAAAAAAGGGGAAATGATCGAAACCGGTCCAAGGCCATGGCCATAGCGCCTACACCCCTATGCAACAAAAACTGTGAACAACTTTACCTTCCATCCTTTATGCTTAGATGTTAGATATATAGATTTCTATTTTTATTTTTAAAATAGAAAAAATCAATCGCGTCCATCCAATATCGTAGAGTATGAAAATTCAGTTGTTTTCCTTTTTTTTGAATCTTTCCCAGGCCAACGGGGTGATGGGTATAAAAGATTCGGTTATAACCGATACCTAATTTTCTTACTTTCTTTTTCGATAATATGCTTGGGCGAGAAGAGAAAACTTATTTGAATTTGTTCGATCCTTAAGAGAATTTAAGAAATTTGATATATAAAAATCTTTGAAGTGTCCTTCTGTCCGTTGCAAACTTATTGCAAATCCTTAAGATCCTTAAGAGAATTTGAGAAATTTGATATTTAAAAATCTTTGAAGTTTCCTTCTGTCCGTTGCAAACGTATTGCAAATCCTTAAGATCCTTAAGAGAATTTAAGAAATTTGGTATTTAAAAATCTTTGAAGTGTCCTTCTGTCCGTTGCAAACGTGTTGCAACTCCTTAAGATCCTGAAGGGAATTTCAGAAATTTGATATATAAAAATCTTTGAAGTGTCCTTCTGTCCGTTGCAAACTTATTGTAAATCCTTAAGATCTTCAAGAGAATTTAAGAAATTTGGTGTTTAAAAATCTTTGAAGTTTCCTTCTGTCCGTTGCAAACGTATTGCAAATCCTTAAGATCCTTAAGAGAATTTGAGAAATTTGATATTTAAAAATCTTTGAAGTTTCCTTCTGTCCGTTGCAAACGTATTGCAAAATGCCTACACACCGTATCCTTCTTATCGGTACGGAAAGAAACTAAAAATAAACATTTGCAATATATTTTCAATATTAAGAAGCAAAAAAAAGGATTACATTCTGTGTCTAATAACACTTGGCGAGAAGTGGTATTGAATCTTACTTTTATATTAAATAAAATGTTTTCTTATGGAAGAGAGCTGAACTGAACGATACAAGCGACATTACGAACGCATTAAATACGAAAAAGGAGATGCTATTGAGTTTAACCCAGTTTACGTTATTGGTTTGTGGAAAATATCATTAAAAATTCTGTATTTTTGTATTGATTACCTGTTGAGTGAGTTCCATGTAATATGCGGTAGCAATCACAAATTGAATCTAGTGCTGAGAATGTTGAGAAAATTGTGTAGACGCAAGCAGAAGTAAGCAGATTTTTCAGTTAATTTTAAAGACGACAACAGAGCAAATAATTTCCTTTTCTATTGATTTTCATTTTAGAACTTAAGACAACAGAGAGGATATCGTTGAAAAACAAAACACACTGAAGTTTATATCCAAAGCCAATTGAATTTTCTTTCTCTTTTCATTTGCGCCATTTTAGTGCTTACTGGTCGAACTGTCTGTCGTATATGAATTTCAAAGCATAGATGGAATTGTGAATGGCTTTATAAAGGAATGTGTATGACAATGTCGTTTAAGTTACGTTCTTGTTTATGAGGCTGACAATCATATCAACATTTTAAACTGTTTTGCCAAGAGCAACAATTGTAATGCACGCACACGGTTCGATAGTTAGCTCACGTCAATTCAATCAAGACTCTCATGGTAATATCATGATATAAAGTGTTCCCAGTTCCCAGTTACCAGTTCTCAGTCTTCATTGTTTAAGTCAATTCGTTTTCGGATTGCGTTAGCTATACAGGCATTCGTCCTGACCTTGCAGATGCTTCTTTAATAGCCAATTCTAAATACTTATATGCTTTCGTAGGTGTATCGGCATTGTAGTGTAGTGCGTACTCTTCGAAGCACAAAAAAAAAAAAAACAAAACAACAACAACAACAACAACAACAACAACAACAACAACAAAAAGAAAAAAAGAAGAAGAAATAAAAGAACGAAATAGTAGACTTGCTTTAGCTTGCGATAAGTCTTGGATAGCGTGCATAAGTAAACTTATTAATTGTCCAGTGAACCACATATTTGAGTATTTGTCATACTTTTGAAAATTTCCTCATTATTTTCATTTTCCTATCAACTCAAAATATTCGATTGTTTTATTTTTTTCTTCTTAAAACTTTTGCGTTCACAAAGTTAACATTGGTTTTTCGGTCGCCGTTGCGAGAATGTCTGCATATATATGTATATGTATATGTGGATGTAACTGATATCTATAAACTCTTATAGTCTCATTGGAAGTCGCAGTGACGACAATTGTCGAGAGGATGACAACGAAGACATTAATAATAAAACGAGTGTTGATTACGAACAAAAATTAGTTGAAAATGTCTCGGGATTATGAAGATGAAAACAAAATAAATTATAATTAAAAAACTTTACACTTATGCAAGTTTTAGTTTTTCATATATTTTGACATATTGTGCTTGAACCGTATCTTAACCATCCGCTAACCAAGCCGTAAAAAGAAAATACAATTTTTTATTTACTTGCGATCGTTTGTTTTGCAAGAAGCTATTGTTGAAGTTTAGAAAAATTTTATCGCATGCAATTATTTAAAAGAAGCATTAATGACAATATGAAGTCACATACCTTTTACTCATTGCGGCCGTCAATAGGCTTCACAATTTAATCAATTTTAGTTCAGCCTTCGTTGAGATAGAAAAGCGACTTAGCGAGTAGAGAGAGAGAGAAGAGAAGAAGAATTTAATCTCAATCGGTTATATTTTTTTCTCCAGCATAAAACCGGCATCTAAACGAGTCGAGTGCTTTCTTTAGGAAATGTTTTTAAGAAACGCCTTAGCACTCTTTAATTATATGCCTTCAGATTATATTAGGGGGACCCATAACTAATCAATTATTTTGCATTCATAGACAAAATGTTTGTTTGAAATGAAATTTTCATTTTTTAATCGTTTATGTAATATTACCGTCGTTTGCGATGACTTGTTGCCATCGTTCCTGCAAACGTTCAACCCCCCCCCCCCCCCCCCCCCCCCCCCCCCTCTTGAAAAAGGTGGGGTTGGCGTGACTTAAAATATAACTCAAGGTGCGTTTGGACATTGGATAAGAAATTTAAATTTTTATTTCGTAACGAATGCTCCAGTGAACATCTGAACAGATCGTAGTCCGACTAGGTGCTAGGTGTGGAGACTATAGAGGGTATGTGGTAGAAGTTCCCAGCCTAACTGCTTAATTTTCTCTTGCATGGCCTTTTGTTTTTGTTGGCCTCAGACAACCGGTGTGGAAAATCCATTTACCTTGTCTATATGTCTTGCCAATTTCTTTTAAATGCCTTTGTACGGTGGACCAGGTAGACTCAAGGCTTCTTGATAGTTCCGGTATAGTTAACACTTGGACCGGACTCCACTAGAGATTTTAATGCGTCGTTATAATTGAAATAAAATAATTGATTAGTTATGGGTCCCTCTAATAGTTGATGTCGTGACTGCTCGATTTTTCCCGGGAAATCATTTTTATTATGATTAAACGTACATTACGAGAAGTGGATTTTAATCTAAACTAATCCTGGGCTAACGGATTCAAACCGGGCTCGGGACAAACTAGCAAAAGAGAAAAAAAACTGGGATTTGGGATTTGGGATTTGGGTATTTTGAGGCGATCACAGGAATTGCAGGTATAAGAAGCTGGCCAGTATTGCATTTTACATTAAGGTGGCGCAAGAGTCGAAGCCGAAGCCAGCAAGTGCGTACAATTCGTGCAATGCTTGCTTGGAACTCAAATGATATTCAGATTTCTAGGCAGGAGTTGCGGCTTCGAAAGTTGAAGAGAAATGGATGAGCAACCTCTTCAAGCACAACGACTTTTGGACTTGTGGTGAAATTGATTTTTCTTTTCTTTTTTTTTTTTTTTTTAATTTGTGCGATCATTCGGAGGATGGCCCCTGTTCGCGTAATACGGTGCCGTACGGTCAGAGCGAAGTGGGCAAATAGGATGAAACAGAGGAGATGTTGGCCGCCGCCCTAGAGGAAGTGTGCCTTTTACCGGCCAAGCACTCGCCATATTTACGATCAAATGGATGTAAGTCATGTTTATGTTCGGCAAGATGGTGTCAACTCCTGTAGAAGAACAATAATATCTTGAGCGCTCAATTAAAGCGCTCGAACATAATATCATATTAGAGTACGCAGTTAGGCTATTATGCCTAATAACTTGGTGAAAATTTTCATCATAGCGATGAGAATGTGTACGATAAGCTGAGCTAAACATTTAACAGATAATGTATTTCATTATTAACCCACGGCGAGGCGGAAAAAATCTTTTTTCATCTGTTGTGCGAAAACTGAGAGTGCAGGTAAGAAATTGCAAACTGATCAATAATTTTCTACGAGACCGACAAAATAATAAATGCATTATTTAGACCAGTTTTGAGACTAGTAATTTATGCTCTATCCCTCTCTCTCTCTCTCTCTCTCTCTCTTTTATATATCTGTATACTGTTTTCGAAATAAATTGTTTAAAAGTAATGTTGAAAACGTGTAAGAATTTTTGGGTCGTTGTTCATGTTGTCGTTCAGTCTTTGTTGTTTATTATTTTTGGTGTCATGCAGAAATTCGACACCTAGCTGATCGATAGCAACTCGGATGAGAAGGGGAGAGAAAGTAAAAACATATATATATATGGAATATATAAGCAAATGCGAAGCTATTCGGTTTTGCGTGTAATTAAGTTTGTGCTCTGGTTTTCACTATTTCATTATACATACATTCCATAAATAAGTTTAAGGATACATTTACTCTTTTAGATGCTCGGATGCTGGCGACAAGCAGGACTGTATTGATAATTATGACGATGACGATGTCAGCGGGAAAAAAATGTTTCATTGGGCTAATGTGAAAGCCTCCTGTGGTGTGCGTTGCAATACGATATAATTGTGTCAAAAAATATGATGATGTTTGTATGTATGCGTGCATGACTCATTATACATATACCCCGTATATGAATCCTGTTGCGGATGTCGATAGATGCGTGCAAAAGTAACAACAAGCAGCAACACCAATGTCATCTTAATAATTGTGTTGTGTTCAGTTTTTGTATCAATGTTGGTATGATTTTTTATTTTTGCACACGTAATTGAAACGATGCAAATACAATAAGTTTGTTATTGATTTTGTAACATCTATAATTATGTAGAAGGAAGTCCGTAAAAAATTCTTGACATTCTTGGTCAGCTTGATGATGATTTTATACCAATCACGCGCTCTTCTGTCCATTCATTAGTCGGTTCATTCGATTCTTATGCCTCGCCATTCATCAATCTTTCTGTAGAGGCCTGCATTTATTTTTGTCCTTTATTTGTCCTTTGATAAAAAGCAAGGACACTCTCCCTTCATTCCCATTCTTGGCCCAGTTCTCTAGAAACTCTCTAAACTTTGAAAATCCCTTTCGCCTACGACTGTGTGAAGGAGACTCGAAAAATAGGTAAATTTTTTAAATATATGCTCATCAATATATCGCGTAATCGATCAGATAACGAAATGCCTTTCATTCGAGTGAGTCATTTTGTAAGCAGTTCGAACTGCACAAAATATCATAAAAAATTTAATTTGATGCGAGCGCAAGATTCATGGCTAGGCAAAGAAAGCGTTGCTACTTTTTTTTGTTTTTTGTTTTTTTCCACCATGATACAATTTCCTGTTTATTGCATAGATTTTTATAACATAAACATAACCATATTTATCTAATGGATATACAAGAGAAAATAAACTCTATACGCGGTTACTAGGAGGAAACATTGAGTTAAGTTTTAATTTTTAAGTTTTTTAAGCAAAAAAAAAAATAATTGTTGCCGGACAAAGAAGTCGACAATTCAGAATGATGTGCAAGATACATATAATTTTTTAATACTGATATTAATTAATTAATTGAAAGTATAGTTGAAGGAAAATGAAAAACCACTTGTCGTGTCAATAAAGACAAAAAAAAAAAAAAAAAAAAAAAAAAAAAAAAAAAAAAAAAAAAAAAAAACAATTTCGTTAAATCAAAAGCTTTTGTGCATTTTTGCTAAAAGGATTTAAAATTTTGTAAAAGTAAGTCAGAAATAACAAGTGATTGCATGTATTCTGATCATTGTTTTCACTTGAGAAAAATTCGTACAATGGATCGTTGAATAAGTTTTTCCCATCTCCCTGGCAACATGGCGACATCGTGTCGAAAGAACGACATTGGCTTGGCAGTGAGTGATTCAATAATCGAGCCCTTTTTTTTGAAATTGCATGCGAGCCAAGACATTCACCGATCATCGATCTGAACAAGTGGTGATCAGAAGCCACTATGTCCGGTGAGTAAGTTGGGTGGAGCAGAACCATTCGAGCCGGAACAGTGTATCCTCGAGAACTCTTGTAATCGTACTTGTCTTCGCACTCTTTTGGCTTCTCCAGGCCATTGCTTGTCATGGACATCGAACCGTCGAAATCCGCCGAAAACCGATAATTGAGATATGACGGAGCAGTATCACTATAAGCATCTGGAAGTATTTGTGATTTCTCTAAATCAATCAACAACGTAATGAATATCGACAATGCAAGTTTGAGCCTTCCGTGATTAGTGTCAGTATACGCTGAATAGCTTCATAATATTCAAGAGAAAGCCGTTATTTTATGCAGGGAAAGTTGAACAACATCGAATTTTGATCGTTGTGTACATTGATAGTTGGCGTTACTTTGTTTTGGCTATATTTTCATTAGATGTCATTGATCAAAATACATGCAAGCACATATTCACCTTATTGCCGCGATCTAAATCAATATCTTTTTGAATGCATGGTGGATAGTTCAACGTGTTGCAAGGTATGTGGGTTTTATTCTCTTCACTTAAAAATACTCTGCTTTAATAAAGTTATAGGAACAGTGGGATATACTTTTATTTGTATATCACGGGATAGATTTGTTCAAGCCGTTGCTTAGTCAAGCTCCCAAGTCAACGGTACTTGGATGAATTTCAAATTTTTTTTCTAAAAAAATAACTCCTAGGTTTGAACGAGTAATCTATTGCATGGTATTTTTATGAAAATGAAATAAAAAAAATTGTTGCTAAGCAAAAATATTGGACAAAATGTTGATTGCATTAAATTTCCCACTGAAATTTTATTATGAACGAAATTTATGAAAATTTTGATTTTTCTAAAATTTTATTTTCATATTCTCGCACATGGTGCGAATGGTGCAATAGATTGGTTGCGTAGGTAATGTGAAATAATTGCAAAGTTATTTCGATTCGGATATACATGAAATTGGAGACACAATTATAGTCTTATTTATTATTCCTTGGAATTTATTCGATGCATGTTTTTCTATTCCAACCAACCTTTACGAATGAAATGCGCTACAGCTCATCTCATCTCATTTCAATTCAATTAAATTTTCTTTAAAAAAAAAAAAAAAAAAAAAAAAAAAAATGGAAAGTTTTTAGTGAAAACTCTATTACGTTTAATTGTGATCTGACAACATTCGCGCTCAAAGTCGATTAAAAAGTGAGATAATGTTGGAAAAATGTGGGAAATTTCTTTCTGATTCTGTAGAGATATTTCGTTATGGGTATTGAAAAATATTGATTTTCTATTTAAGCTCAAGCGTTCAGAAAGTTCATATTGACCTATGCGGTAGTTCTAGTGTTAATAAAAAAATATATATATACGTATATATATTCTCAAAAAAACTTTAAATTGACGTATTGATGTATAATTACATTAACAATTAATAAAAATTAAATTAAAAATTATTATTGAAATTTTTAAATTAATTGCTTACAAAAAAGGTGGAGCTATGTGGTTATTAGGCTTTAATTGAATTATTAGAAAATTTCGATAAATATTCATACAGTGATAAAAAAAAAGGTAAAATTTTAAATTTGTTAATAAAATTTTGAACTGACTGGAAAAACATTGAATTTATGCGCATGCGTCAGAAATGTTCCCAGTTTTAGCGGCGAATTCAAAATACGTTTTGCTTCTTATCAGACAAAGGGAAATAAGGTTTTTTTTCTTTTTTTTTTTTTTTTTCAACCTTAGAATTTCTCATACGTAACTGTGTGTATGTTTGCATGTCTATATGCAACAAGTGCGCAGTTTAAGTGATTTCTAACTACTGCTTTCATGTATGATTTTTCTACAGCATTTACCTCCGTGAGTAATGTGGCTTCACGATGGTGGAGTGAGTGGTCTAATAATTGGTTAGCAATTATGTACCCATCGTATCGAGTATGCTAACCTTGTTTAATGCCTTTAACGTGAAAACTATAGTATTGTAGTGTAGTTGGGCATCGAGCTTTTCGCAAATGACTTAAAGACATTCCTATATTTCACTAATCAAACTCTAGCATGGAGCGTGGAATCTTATAAACTGAGTAGTGTCGCCTCTGTAACGGTTATTCAATTTAGCCAAGTTTAGTCGTCTGTAAGCTGAAAGCACATCGATGGCTCAGAAATACAAACTTAGCCTTAAATCTTCTCTTTGTGCCTTGTGTCAACTTACTTACTTAAATCAATGTGTGTTTGCATCCGTAGTTTGCATCCAAAAATTTAACGACTGCAAAGTTTTGAGCTTCTGCGGTGCTATGTCATCTACGTTGTAGTAAGTGGAGCTTGCGGGTATGTGCATTACTTTCGGTATATGGCGCTTTAAGTACGTCTATGCGCGCTGTGTTAAAGATATTAGATATTATTAGCTTGCACTTCTATGATTTGTCTATGACTAGCGCTGTTGCCCATACCATCCCATAATCGGAACTTAAAAGATACTTACATTTCCTATCGTGTCACATCATTTTGCTGAGTTTAATTTTCAAATTTATTTGATAGCAACATAAGTAGTAACAATAGTAGTAAGAGTTGTGGTAGTATTAAGTCGATATACTCACTACGCTCGACATGATATAATCTTTTGAGTACCCCCTCCAATAGCCAGAAAGTTCTCGTCAAAGATCCGTTCGTTAGAGCGCAAAAATATTTTTGCTTTTAATATGACCACCCATTCGGTGGAAGTCCTTTATATGTGATAGAAAGTGGTTGCTATCGGCACTAGATCCTCGTGTACGATCGGCAAGTATCATGCCTTTACCGACTGAGCATTTATTATAATTATAATCAAAAATGCTCTACCGCATCGAGATTTCAATCCGCAAACATTGACTTGGCACATATGTGGAGTAACCCTTTATCATGCATATAACGTTGGTTAGTGTTTTCACCCGAGTCTGCTCAGCAGTCATAGGACATGGGACATGGGGTCCATAAACCGAACCTAGAAATAATAATTGTAATCTTCTGAGAAGCATGCTAAAGTAGACTAAGATTGAAACAGTTTCGGAATGAATGGTTGAATGTGCGATGCTCATCAATAATCCGTGACCCTTGGTCAATATCGATGTTAAGTTAAAATGAAACCAGTAAACCCACTGTTGTGTGTTGTGTGTCGCAATTTATTGTTCAATACTTTACATCACTTGAGCATTAAAATATATATGCAAAATAAGACGATATACGGGAGGTGGTCGAAAAAGTATTCCGATCCGAACCATTTTTAATGGTGTTCGTCCGAAAGACGAGCCGAAAGACGTTAGTGTATCAAATTTCATAAAATTATCTCAAAAAAATTGACAATGTACAGAGTGAAAAGCAGGAAACAAGGCGGACAGATGGATAGACACGCTTAAATCGGTTCGGAAAGTGATTCGAATGAAAAATATCCGTAGTGAGTAGTCGAGTAGGCAAACGATCGCGACTAACAGCTCAATGGTAGCGGATTAAAATCTCAAGCCATGCAAGCTTGGATCGGTTGTGATTCAATGGTGATTCTATCAAAAGTCCTTCTGCCTTTTACATGAATCTGTACAAATTTTTGTATACTCTTGTATCACAACTGATGTGTAGGGCGCAACAATTATTCGATCATATCGGTCATATCAGTGCATATGCACTTTATGTTGATAAGTTTTTCGTTTCGTTGCTATTATAACTAAATTTTGAATATATGTCCGTATTATGCTTGTACTGTAAGCGTAACTAATATGTGATATGTTTCCGTGTCATATAACAGCCAGCATATATTTATTTTCACACATCATTAATATTCACAACACATGTAAAATATGTAAAATAATTTATCTTTGATAAAAAGTATGGCATAATTTGTACAGAGTACCGAACGTTTTTCTTTTCTTTTTTTTTTTTTTTTCGTTTATTTTCACGATTTAAAGCTAAACTAAAACATAATAAAATAAAAGAAAAAAAAATTTTTATATTTAAAATGTCCTTAGAATTATTATGACTATGTTTACGAAAATGTTTTATCTCCGCTTTCATCTAATTTTCCTCTTGGCCTAATAAAATATTAAATTTTTAGCTTTCAATACAAACTCTATCGTTCTTGTTGTTGTTGTTGTTGTTGTACAAAAAACGCTTTCTACTTTATAATATAAACGTATAGTTGTTCTAGCAGCTGATATCCGCTGACCGTGTAAATAATGCTAAAAACAACAAAAAAAAAAAAAAAAAAAAAAATTCATTTAAATTTTCAACAAATTTTCGCAGTTATTTCCGTAGTAAACCACTTTTCGTTTGCTTACTTAAGCGGTCGGAGAATGTGTGGTTATTTTAGTGTGGATGATTGCACAGTAAGCAGCGGTAGTTGGACAATGTTTTTCATTCTCTTGGAAAATTGCGTTTTATTGCTTGAATTGCTTACTGCGGTTTTTTTTTTTTTTTTACGAAAGATGTAAAGAAACTTTTTTTATACGTTTATATTTTTCTTTATGTTTAAGTCAACGCAAATACGTTTAAGTCATTCTGCCGCAAAAAACAACAATATTGCAACAACTCATTACCATGGCAATGAAATGAAGTATACGAACCAAATCCTTTTTTTAAAACAAGTCGACCAGCGTAAACTTCTGTCATATTTAGCTTGGATTCTATTCACAAAAAAAGTCGCTTCCGATACGTATGTTTTGCGTATGTTGAATGCAAAATTTTCCGAAGTCATTCCTATCGTCAAAATATATATGCGGGTCGAGTGATCTCGAATGATCTTGTAAGGAAGTGTTACTATGTTTCCCTACATATAAACACACATACATACACACATACATCCATACACACACACACACATATATATATAATCAACATTCAAGAGAATACCATTACAAACTGTGGTAGGCACCACAAAAGAATATAAAATAATAATAATTAAACAGAAAATAGATCGGCTACCTAACCAAGGGTCACTATATTATTGTAATCACTTCATATATTCCATAACTGTAAATAGGTAAAGCTAGTTAAGTATACACTAAACTGCATGAAATAAACCTAACGGTTAACATAGAATAAGTAGAACGTAAACACGCATGGAACTAAGCATAGCGAGCAGGTAGATAAGTCGCATGCCTAAGCATAACATGTAGTTATAAAGGCAAACAAATAGGTTCGATCAGACAAGAGTGATCGAACCGAAACCAACACATATAAAAATAGCCATATAAGAATAACACGTGTATAACGGGATAGTTTGGTGGCCAGCACTATAAAAGAACGCATCGCAATACGCTCAGTCTTTTATTCTGTCATAGCCGCCGTCGAGGTAAGTAAAGCAAAGACATACTATAAGCTGACTTTGACTATTAAGGTTTTTTTTTGAGTTTACGGATAGGGGATGTGCTGGTTTAGCTTTAATCGCCATCCCTGAAGGACGAAAGTGACTACTGACTCTACGGATAGGGGATGTGCTGGTTCATGGCTTAATCGCCATCCCTGAAGGACGAAAGTGACTACTGACTCTACGGATAGGGGATGTGCTGGTTCAGCTTAATCGCCATCCCTGAAGGACGAAAGTGACTACTGACTCTACGGATAGGGGATGTGCTGGTTCATGGCTGAATCGCCATCCCTGAAGGACGAAAGTGACTACTGACTCTACGGATAGGGGATGTGCTGGTTCATGGCTGAATCGCCATCCCTGAAAGACTGATGAACACTTTTTTTTACAAAGAACAGTTAGGAAGGGACCCGCGGCTGCTATGACACACGTGAAATAATTCGTCTCTTAACGTCGTCGTAACTCGCGAATACGGAGTTAAAAACAGAATCAAACAACGAGAAAAGTCGGAGCCACCAAGCTGGTTTTTTTTTTTTTCGCCCCAACGCTCTGAAAGCGCGTCAGTAATCTCTACGAAAATAAATAAATAAATTAAAATTAAAACCAAACGCGAAGGTCCAACACATTCTTTCATAAATTGTCTTGGAAACGAACTCTGGATTGACTGGGTTCTACCCTGCCCAAGAAAGAACCGTTACAATCTCCTCGGTTCGATATGCCAATGAATAAAATTATTTTGTTTTCGCCATGTGTCTAACACGATCGATTTTGAATATTTTTGATTTAAACCTATTGCGATACTTATGCGGACTAAGCTTACAATTAAATTTATTGAACGTATGAGATATTCGATGTAAAGTCGATGGACGCATCAGAGTAGCCTTCATCAGTTACTTTCGCCAAATCCAAGCATAGGTTCGGACTTAACAGTTTTAGGAAAGTAGAATAGTCGTATGTGAAAGAACGTTCCCTTTACTTACAATGAAAAATATATTAAAATTAAATTTAAAATCAGATTTCACGTGTGACCGCAATTAATGCACTAAAGTCTTTCACAAAACTCATAATGCAACTCATCTGTCTGTCATCGTGTATGATCCGCAATTTTTTTTCAACCTCACGGACCCGGCAAATGCAGAAAGCAAGCTCTTAAAGGCTAGTGTTAACGGTAACTTTGTTGCAATTTTTATTCTTTTACCTTCAGGCGGTCGGTACGGAATATTTACGGTAAAGTATTCATATTTTTCCTCCTTCTGAGGACCATATCACGAGTGTGAAAAAATTTCTGGGCATTTCTTATGGAAATTTAACGCATGCTATATATAAAAAAAAAAATAAAAAAAATAGCACGAAATATTTTATTTAATTTATTGCGATATCGCTAAGGATTACTGTTTCCATCTTTTAGACAGATTATGAATTCCGTTTAAAAAGTACAAATTTTCTCTTGAAAATATCCATCTGCGGGACTTATTTCTCAGTTATCATCATAAAAATGGAAGCTTTACTCGAATAAACAATAAATTAGGGATAATCTCTGCTTATAACCAGCTAACTGGTTTTATTAGGCGAGTTTTGAAATGTTTGGTTATAATGGAAAGTCACAATACAATGACCCTTGTCGATTGATTCGTTTGCCGCCCTTAAAAGCCCTTCCTAGTAATGATCTCAATTGGTTGGAATAAACATACGTGATACCGCAAATTCAAAATATCAATACGTAAAGGTAAAGACAGTGAAAAGTGAAGAAGGCTCAGAATAAGATTTCGATAAAATCATAATATTAGTAGAATAACTCCTTTGCACTAAGTACTCTGCTATAGATGGCTGATCTGAGTCATTTTTCGTAGCGTTCGTCCTTGGGCCAAAACATGCCGGTGCAACAAATGTGCGTCAAAATGTTTCAAAAAACGAACCTGTGGGCTGAACAGAAAAAAACAAACCGACAGAAAGACATACGCACGGATGGACGGACATAAAATCTAATAAAAGATGGGTCTATCTCAGGTCGTTTTAGGTGTTGCCTACATCCGCGACCACGTAGGATGTAAGAGATAATCTAAGGTCACGGCGGTACAATATGGCGTAAATTATGATAATAAATAAACGGGTTAGGAATCTTTTACGCTGCAATCTAATGAACTATAATAAAATTAATAATAAATCAAGAGAAAAGAAAAATCTTGGAGTCTCCAAATTGATGTTTAAACGTCAGAGCACTAAACGATGACAAGATTGGTTTTATAGTCCGCACCGGTCACCCTAGTCAGAATAAGGCTGCAAATCAAAAGTAGTTTAATAAAAATGCACCTGTTAAAGCAGATAAGCTAACAATATATTGACGACCTCTATTGTCTTTGGCATCAAGGATACATCACTCAATAAGTTAGCGACGTGATATGTAGACGTCGTCACTATTAACGAAGCCATTTTTCATAATATTCCGATCATTACTTTACAAATTACAATTGTTTCACTGATGCTACTTTTTGATCGGTTGTTATCCATCCCAGGTTGGCTGCCTCTGGAGAGAAAATTTGACTGGAGTGTATGAGATAAATCCATGTTTCACTCATTGTCATATATCGCATGACAAAGTCATTTTGAACTCCAAACAGGGCCCTAAGTCATTAGTAAGCGATTGCCAAAATTGAGCAAACGCAGCATTCACTACGAAGAGAGCTGTTATCTCATTCAACTTCACTTTTCGGTTTTAAAAAATAAGATTTTGTGCGCTTTGTTGAATGCTTTCTGCACTAAGTGTCGAGTTCGGGCGGCCAGACCGCTCAACGGTGTCATCGGTGTCTATACGATTTTGTTTGACTGAACAAATCACTGACAAATTTATATTTGGGACAGACTATAGTCGGCATAGCACATTTCAAGCCGATGCTGAGCGGTGCGTGAGCGGTATGGTTAACTCATCAAAAAACAACAATTCAGGCCACATGCGAAATCCATATTTTCCCATTGCATTGAAAGCGACAAAAGATTACTGTCAACTTGTCAGAATATCGTGGAATTTTCACACGTGTCATTCGGAAATTTGATACTATCCAGAAATGTGAAGAATCTTTGAACGGTGTTCGTATATATGTGCCTGAGATTCGTTAAGCGACTTGTTCATTTATCTGCTTATATGAGAGTAAGAATTTTGGTTATGAAAATACAGGTGGGTTTCAAGTACATACATACATATATGTATATATCTGTGTATATATATATATCTGTGTATATACGTATATGTTTGCATAAGAATCAGTGCAGCAATAAGCATTCACACAGAGTGCCGGCGGTCGAAGGATTGCGAAGCTAAGATAATTATACGATCTTGTGTGCATAAAATTTGCATTCGTACGTTGAGTTGTTAAAATTCATGTTTCATTTACTGTAAGTCATTTTGTTTGTTTTCACTTTTAATGAGTAAAACGTTGTACGTGTACGATAGACTTACATTTGTTTATTTTAATTTTTGCTTGAAAACATGATTAAATTGATTCAAAATTTTATGCCGGTATTTAAATAAAAAAAAATTAAATTTTATATCATTTCATTTAACGAT
>KK502407.1:2017983-2055795 GCA_000688735.1 Glossina austeni
ATATATTTATTTCAAAGGCAAAGTGGCAAGCGACGCAAACCAGCCACTTAGACAGATTGCAGAAAATTTTACTGTAGTTAACTATTGACAATGATATGCACAGAAAGGGAGAAGGAAGTAGAAGAGATGGTGATGATAAATGCACAAAACTTAATTAAATTGTGCACAAAATTTTAATCGTCTACATTTTAATGAAATCAAATGTTTCCAAGAAATATAATTGAGAAAAATACGGTCAATATTAACCATAGCAACTAGAACAACTTTCAAAATATTTTAATGAAATTTTCTGTAGTTTGATTCGAACATCTAAGCATTTAGAGGTACGAATACACAGCGGAATTTCTGCAAATTAAATAAAAAAAAGAAAAAATAAATAAGAGAAGAGAAAAAACGGGCAAAACATAAGCATTGCGGAAAGTGAACGTAAATAAAATTTACTTTCAGACTTAAGCAGAAAAAAATGCATAAAAAATGAGTAGTAAATGAATTTCTAAAACACTAGTGCGATAACAGATGCGTGACAAGGGTTTCACGTAGGTTCCTACCTATGTGGCTTAACCCTACGGTGCCGATGACACACGGGCTAATTTAGCGTAACCCACGCCCCCCAATAAGCTAGAGGCCCAACAAACTACAATGGAGTCCAGACTGTTGTCCATACTGTATGTGTCCAGATTGTTGTGCCATACGCAAAAAAAACCCACTCTGGTAAATGAGTGGGTGAGGCCCGCCCTTACCTCGGTTATTCCGCTAGGGAATGTGAAAACCACAGCCACCACGAATACTCCCCCAAAAAGAGCCGTACCCAAGCAGTCAGGGCTCACACATTGATTAACTGCTGCGTTCAAATGGGATTTGTTATGCTTCCACCTACGTTTCCATAAACGAGTTGCAGTAAATCAATCCTATATCTATGCACTTTCCAGCGTACTTTAAAGGTGCGTGCATTCAAATGTTAAAAAAGCCTTCCGTCAAATCCCTTTTACATCATTTCATTTATAATTTGGTCGACTCCGTAGCCAGGTCCAGGTCGACCTTCCATATTACATAATGCACTTTCCAGCGTACTTTAATGGTGCCTCTATTCAAATTCCATTGCGGGCTCCTGACCCCCGTCGAGCTTAATGCGTTAACAGCAAGTCCCCCTGTGCAGCCAGATCACACTCTTATCTGCCTTTCCAACACACACACACAGTCCAATTATCTTTATAGCCACCGTCGAAAAAACAGCCATAGATTTATTCGGACAAAACCTTTATTAAAATCATTAACAGTGTGGTGGTAATGAGCACAAAGGCATTTTGTTTTTTTTTTTACTTTTATAAACATCGTTGTTCTCGGTTCACATTGCATCGTACGCGTGTCTTTTGACCCAAAACCGAACTTCGTGCCAAAACTTGCAATGCTTCCAATGCAAATTTGATGTCGATATCTTTGTTCTTGGGAACAGAAGAACGCAGATCCTATTAATTTGACGGGTACATTTCCTTGATCGATCGGGAGATTAAAAGATGGCAGTCATCTGGTCGCGTATACACAATTTTTGTGTACAAACTTGCGATCCTATTAAGATATTTTCGAAAATCTTTGGCCCAAGTGTTTGTTAGTTTGTTTGTTCAGTCCCAATATGATTGCAATCGCTTTATTAATATGTCGACACGTAAATAAATTTCGTTGGTGGTTTAAAAAATTACGCCAAAAGTGGAAATAATTTTTTTTTAAAACATTTGCAAAACCAATAACCGGACCTGCAGAGACCCGACAAGCTATATAATATATATTCTTGATCAGCGTCAATCGATCGTCTGAATCAATTTAAGCATGCCCATTTGTCCGTCTGTCCATATGTTCGTTTCTTGTAAGCATTCTCCCGTTAGGGAAAATGAAGACATCGGCTAGGCATTTGCGAAGAAATATGGAAATGATCAAAAGACACGCCTACAATGCCCACATAACTATGCAACAAAACCGTGAACACATTTGCTTTCCATGTTGTTGTTTTTCACTCATAACACACATATCCTGAAAATAGGAAAAATCAGTCGCGTTCATTCGGTTCGGCTTACAGGTGTCGGCTTGGGCACACCCCTGAAGAGCAATGCATTGCATTGCAGTTGCGTAAACATTTGCGATTATTTACCAATTATTTACCAATACATATAAAAGTGAAGAGCATTGCTGTTCTATAAAAATACACTGGTTTAATATATTTTAGAATAACTACAGAATAGGATTTTTTGTCACTGCCATTGTCCGATATTATAATTTACATTTGATACACAAGGTGAAATGAATGGGAAAGTAGTACTATTTTTAAATAAATGTTTGTATCAGATACTTGATGTGGCAAATGACATAGCGACAGCCATATTTATAGTCTTAGTGGTTGAAAGTAGGGAAGCAAACCAAGCCTCATAACATCTTTTTAAAAAAAAATCACATCTATTATCTCCGAAAAAGCTCCGTTTTCAATGATGGATGACTCGCTCGAATTCCAAAAAAGTAAACCAACATTAAAGCAATTGCTCTTTAGGGGATTAAGCTTCACGTAGGTAGTGAGAAAAACAAAAAACTTTTTTTTGAAATAAAAGCAAAGAAAGGTTGTTAGGAGGTTGTAGTTAAGTATTGAATAACAAAAAAGGGATTAACAAATGGCAACACTCGAGCCATTTTCACGAGTCAGATTTAACCAGAGGCGATCTTGCGGCAAGCAAGCAATATAATAAATATCCGATATTGAATGAATTAAAAAAATTAAAAAAATTAAAAAAGAGTAAAAAAATTAAAAAAAAAAAATTAAAAAAATTAAAAAAAATTAAAAAAATTAAAAAAAAAAAAATTAAAAAAATTAAAAAAAAAAAAAATTAAAAAAATTAAAAAAAGAGTAAAAAAATCATTTCGTCTATATGCTTACGTTTGGCCAGTACATGAATGGAAAGATAAATAGCCGATCAAAGAGAAAAACACTATTTTATTAATAAAAAAAAAGAATTGAAATGAACTCATGGAAAAATTCCCTGTTCCCTGTCCTCTAGAGAGAGAATAATGCTTTAAAAATATTGTGAAAATATTGTGTGTGTTACACTGCCTGCCATTTTCAGAAAAGCGTGTTTCGGAAAGAACTCATTCCAAGAGTCAAGTGTTGGCGAACAAATATAAATGTTCATAAATTAAAATTTTGCCACGCCCATAATTGCCTTTTATTTTTATTCTTCTTCACTAGTAAAAGTATCGTTTAAGCAAATTGGTTTTTTTTGAAAAACTTACAGTGACCTACCGCTTAAGCAGTCCGATGTTCATTCAACGCTTTTGCCCTGCATAAGGAAGGCGTTATTACAATGCTTGATATTGCTTGTGTCGTCAATAGAGTTTCAAAAACAAAAAAAAAATAAATAAATAAATAATCAGGCGGTCATATCGACGATATTTTAAAAACTTATTCTATGTAATTAATTAACACTGTTAATGTAATTCATAATTTCGGACAACAATAGCCCAAATAATCAGAACAAAGCAAGAATGGTCAGCAAAGCTTCTAAATAAAGCAAAAAAATTCCCAAATACCGTATAGAGTGCAATTCCTATAATTATTTTTTAGGATCAATTGATAGACGAGTTAAGAAAGCGATGACTTAATATCTTCTCTTCTCGCTCAACTATTAGTAATTCAATCGGAATTACTCCACACCTTTTTTTATTTTTTTTTTTATTTATTTATTTTTTTTTTAATAAATACTGCAACAGTTATTATATGGGCAAAGGGATTTCGACGCATATACATAAATATTTGCATAAGAAAATTTACGATTAGAAAATATATCCCTATAGGTATATATATATATATAAATAAAAAATGTATTTATATATTTACGTTACGTTACGTTACAATTAAAGTGAATGCAATGGCGAGTAAACGAGTAATCGAGCTCAACAATAACGAATACTTTTAATATGTATTGTGTAAGTATTAATTAAGTTTATTACTTAACTTATTAGAAATTTCTCGGAAGTGAAATGAAACTTAATTAATAATATTATTAAATGAAAATAAAAACCATCCAACTTATTATAATTGTTGTTGTTGTTGTTTTTTAGTTGACATAATGTCTTTATAAAGTAACACCAACTAACAACTAACTAAAAACATTCTCAGGGCAAATATATGTATGTATACGCATAGATACATAGATAGATACATAGATAGATAGATAGATAGATAGATAGATGTTGAAATATTTATATACATAGGTATGTTTTATAGTAAAATGAAATATTTTATGCTCTTTGCCTTTCCTTTGCTATTCCTTCCAATCGTTTTAAAATGTAATTCCTTTCATAAAGTGCCCCCGTAAACAATGTAACGGAACGTCATGGTCATAACGCATCATGAAAATGAACGATTTACGTTTCTGCTTTTGTTCCTTTTAATACATGTTCTCGTGACGTGACGTGACGTGACGTTGATTGTTGTTATTGATCAAATTGTTAGGTTGTTAAGCGATGTTGATGCTCCTCGTCTATTGCTCGTCTATTGGTCGGTCGCATCAACTGCCATTTGTCGTTATTTGATTTCAATTAATTTGCGGACTGTATCCTAATTGAATATTATATATATGTGTGTGTGTGTGTGTGTGTGTGTGTGTGTGTGTGTGCATACGTTGTCATGCATAATCTTATGAAAATTGGGTGTAGGGTGCGGAAAAGCAGGCAATGCGAATCCTTCACGCAACAACACGCTAACTAACCTCTACATTAAGCGTCTTATTGTAGCAAAAATTCGAAAATCTTGATTAAAACAACCGTTCAAATGGCCTAAACGAATATTAAGGATTACTTTTCATTATTTTACATAGAGAGAATAAGATACAAAATGCTACATAAATATCTGTGTGTTTCGTACACATTTATATACAGGATTGCGTATGCTACTGCTTTGCTCTTTGCAAAAACGTTCGAAACTATTAACCAAAAAACCTTTGCCTATAAAAATAATGAGCGCACAAATCGCTGCGCGTTACTACTGTTATTGGTAAAAAATCTCCTGATTTCAATTTTGAGTAAAACATCGCTACGTTATACGTAGCGGTTCTTCGTCATCCAAAGCAAATAATGAAAGCCACTTGTTCGCATGTCATTGTTCTGCTTGTCATTGTATTTGTAATTTTGTCTAATGAAAAAGCAAAACACATAGGGGGGAAAAGACACACCACTACTGCGTGCACGCTACAATCTGTTAATTCAATCAGCGAGTAATTGTGGCTTAAATAGAAGCTAAAAATTTCGAAGAAATCACTTCACTTCGATCAAGATAATCGCTTGCCTTACCGCCTTCGGCAATTAGATCTCATCAGAATTCTCATCGCGCTCTCATAAAACAATTTTTGATAAAATCGATTTTGAGGGAATTCGCTCAAGAAATTGAGAACAATCGCCAGATTTCATCTTTGAGGAACGCTGTGGAATTGTTAGGCGAGTGGTGATCACAAAAAGGCGGCAAGAACGAGAGAGAGGTAGCGAGCTTTGGGGAGCCTAGTGGGCGTTATGCTTTTGTCGACCTAAAAAGAGAGAAAGAGTCCTTTGAGATATTTGGCCATCACATGAAGTTATAGTTAAAAATTTAACGGATGGAATTTTCATCATCATCATCATCATCATCATCATCATCATCATCATCAGATTGCTCTTGGGCAACGAAATTAGCCCGTTTTTTGAGGAGATTAATATCGGGCGATGCATGCTCTATGTCCAAGATGTGAGAGGCTGAGAAAACGACGAATTGACGCCACGTAACGTAATGCTTTGTTGATTGATGCATCTTACGATCTGTCTCAACCTGGCCCAGACCACCATATTCCACTCGATAAAGGGCGCAATTGTGGGAGGAATCTCTCTGAATCGATCAACCGGAACATTGTACGTATGAACGGCGACAGTCAATTTTTAATAACTTGGCCTCTGTATAATCGTTTCAATAAAGTGAAGCTAATCGAACCCGAAAATTTACCAGTAATGACATAGTAAGAGTCACCAGCAAAAGTGGAAAACACACACATATTTAATTTAATAAAAATTCATTTAAAAATATACGCAAGAGTATGTAAGTTAAAAATTCCATAAACATTTTTTTTTTTTTTTTTTTTGCATTTAATAATTCATGCCCTATATAGCTTTAAGCATAATACTCGTAATACTCTATACGACACACACTATACATTAAGACGACCGAGAGTATGTTAAGAGTTAAGTTAAAAATCTTAAATGTTTCAAATTAGAAATGAACTTATGCTTGTTCTTATGCTACCGTCCATAGGGTTTTATGAAATTTTCCCTTACATTTTTTAGTTTGTCTTCTTCTTACCTTAAGATTAAATCATTTTTATATGTATATGCAGAGAAGCATAGTTTTCCCAATTTTTTCTTCCCCTATTTTCTTGAACAAACACCTTCCGGCGAATTGGAAATTTCTGTGCGCGCCAAATACTTCTTGTTTTGTAAATCATTTGTTGCTTCATGCAATCTTATAAATAAATTGTACTTTGTAAAGGAATTTCTTTGACTGACTGTTGCTTTTTCAACAAGTAATCAAATTACTGTTACCATATGTTGCGCGTTCAATACGTTCTCTCTCTTCTTCCGCCCCTTTCCCTATATGTATATACATATCCTTCCAAACATTATCTGCCATCCCTATCGAGTATTAACTGCATTCAGTTCGGTTCGTTTTTACTTCATTTTGAAATTTCTTATCAGTTTCATATGACTGTAGAATCGAACGCATTGTGTTAGCGCGGAATAAAATTTTATTTGCGCAACTGTTAGCGCGTACCATGCGTATATTTTGTTATTTGATTGAAGCGCTATAAATTTTATTTTTTTCTAATTGCTTTCTATTTAATTTTCGGTGCGTGTTGATTAATGGGAAAATGTAAAAAAGCGAAAGAGAGAGATGGGAAAATAAAAAAGAAAATTATTTATTAAAAATATTTTTAAAATATCCTAAAAATAATTTATAAGAACATATATACATATATCCACACATATAAGTGCAGCACGGTTTCTCTAAATATAAATAAATAAAAAAAAAATAAAAAAAATAAAAAAACATATATATATATATATATATATATAGAAAGCAATTACTAATGAGATAATTAAATGTGAATGTGTGTGAATATTGTGAAAAATAATTTTATCAAAAATTTCGCTCTAACACTTTACACTTTAACACCATGTTTGTATGCCGGAATCAATGTTAATAATACTTGACTGACTGAATGGTTTAAAAGCCTCATATGATAATTAGTAAATGGATTTAAGATAATGAAGCTTTAAATACTTTCAAGTTATTGCGCAATTTTAAAGAAAAATATAAAAATAAAAAAATAAATAAATAAAAAGGTTGAAGAAATTTGAATTTTGAAAAATGAATTTTCAAAAGAAACCCAAGCAAACGAAAGTTATATTCGCCTTGAAGCGAAAATTAATTATCCAATTATCGCTTAAGCCAAATGTACATGAATCGCGTCACGGCATTCAATTTAAACAACAACAAAATATTTATCTGATTCTTATAAAAAACTTTTGTCTAACCTATAGTCCAAGTCAGTCATTCATTCATATATATATGTATGTAAAGATATGTATGGGAAAAGTTACGGAAGCGAATCGTGTCCATTTTTAAATTTCATCTGTAAAATTGCTTCATGCGTATATTTACACAAACAGTTGCCGGAGTAAGTAAGTTGATCAAAAATATCACGCCGATCAAGAGTATATAGACTTTATGGGACTCTGATGCGTAATTCTCCCAATTATAAATCGAGTATAAGTGAAATCTGTTTATAAAATTATCGCTTTGTTGCTAAGCGCTGCCTTCGTACGCCGTTTAATGTATTTTCGATACTCGGCATTTTGATAATTGCAAAGCTTTTTTTTGTTGCTTGTGTCGGTGACTTATTGATATGAATTTTCTCATCCATCTCTATATATATATATATATATATATGGTGGAGATCAACTATTTCAATTTCTTTTGCCTCATTTTTCATAGCAAATAAAAGATAAAAGATTGGACAAAAGATCGTATTCTACACTGGCCTAAACAATATATTCTCCCCCTCCCTCCCTCCCTCCCTCCTCCCCCATAGGATTCATATTGGGTTAAAGATTGAGTTCAATATAGAAATTTTGGTGCTGGGCATAAGCAGATAGCATGTCGTCTTTCTCTTCGCTCTTTTCGTTTCTCAATATTCGAAACTTTGCGAACGTTACGTTTAACCGGCGATATCCAAGTAAGTTTTTCTGTAAGTGTAGGAGAAATCTAAATATGGCTCTCATTATGATTTTACGAATATTTTATCATATGAAAGCTTTTGTTCAAAAACTTTCCCGTGTAATGCGAAACCATAAGTGAATAAATAATTAGCATGAAAATATCTGCAAAGTTAAGATACGCATAACACTCACGCATAACATAATATGCGAAAAGCAATCTCACATAATTATTATATGAATAAATTTACAGACAAGAATATGTTATTAATTTTTCCATTCCAGATCGAATTATAATTTGTTTTAAGCATAAGTTAAGCATAAGCATAAAAGTTGCTTCCATAGTGTAGTCTCGTTCTTCGACAACTTCGAAAACAACTTGATCTCGTATCGGTTTATAAATGTAAGGCGAATTTCATTCACTTTGATATAATGTCAACTTTTTCCAAAATTCAGTTAAGAGTAAACGGCCTCGTTAAGTGCGATTGAATGCGCTGAAGAGTTCCTGGAAAAGTTCCATTTGATTGAACGAACTTAGTTACACACCCATGCTTAGGTGTATTGTCAATTAATGTCAGGAAGACAGGAAGTTCGAAAAGTATCTGAATATTTCTGAAAAGTAAACCAAGACCGAGACCGAGACCGAGAAAAATCAGATCAATGTTTCGCCAGAGTTCGCCAGTTGTCAATGGCAACAAGTTGTCAATGGAACAGATTGGAGACTTGTATGTGTTCAGTTAAATTTTTTACTTGGAAAAGGCATTTATTGAGGCAAAAATTGATACAAACTTTTGCCGTCTGTCTGGCAACATGGCGATGCAGTGTCGAGACAACGATATTGCTGTGTTGGCAGCAGATCTATCTAATCATCGATTTATTTGTGCCCATCCTACAGGATTTCGGAACTGTGTGCCAGCTAAGCCAAGTGGTAGGACAAGAAGGCACAATGTCGGGTGAGTAAGCTGGGTGCGCCACAACTCTACCACTCGCGTTTCATCAGTGTATCCTTGAGGTGAGCATTGCCATGCAACAGGATGACTTTACGTCTGCATACCGCTATTGCTGGTCTATTCTTTTTGCACAACAGTGCATCGTTCAATGACGTCGATAGACATCCTCAGTAACAGTTTCAATCGGTCTTAGCAGCTCGTAATCCACTACACTTTACTAATCCCAGCCATATGCACAGCAAAACTTTATGGCCATGACTTGTCCGCTTCGGTACCGATATGAATGGCTTTCCTGAAGTAACCCATGACTTTTTCAACTTGGAACTGTTAGAGTAAATCAACTTTTCATGCTGTTCTGCTAAGCTCCTCTGAGAATTCGAGCTGGAGTTTCGTTCAATAACTCTTCCTGGCCGTCTTAAACCGACAATTGGGATTTAAAATGGAGCAGCATCGTCATAAGCTTCTCTAAAAGTGTTTGCCGGACTTTGGCATCAGATTTCTTTAAATCAAATACCAAAACTAATAAATGCCGAGAACGCAATTTTGAGCGCTCCTTGATTAGCGTCTGTATACACCGGACAATTTACTGTCTTCACCAAACCCCAAAATTTCGCTGATCAAAATACATGCCTGCGCCTATTGTTGTTATGGTGGTCTCAGGTATCAGGCACATTAAAAAACATAATGATTTACATTCGCGTGGCCCGCATCGAAATTGTTTAATTTTGCGCAAGACATTCGTGTCGCCTAAACATCATATCCTTCGTTAAATATCAAGCAATTTCCAGTGATTCCTAACTTATTAATGAAAGTCTTTCCTTCGGCTTTTTTTATTATTTTTTTTTTTTTGATTTATGCGTTGCCGCGCCGGAATATTGTAGTACATGTAGGAACACTTATCAAGAAGATCACCGATTGCACCGCTTTTTGCGAAAAAGTAATCCTTTATATATGTGTTTTGGAAATGTTGTAAGTGAGATGATGTCGTGTATTGTTAGCCTATTGTCTTGTGTATTGTTCTTTGATCTGATAATTCATTGATCGAACGTCTCCTTTACGTCTAACATCGTCAAAATGGTCAAAAAAGTGATGGAGAGATCGGAGTGATGCGTTTATCAAGCGAGCACTCATTATAGCTACGATCACCACCACACCAATCGACTTTCGAACGAACCGCATCTACACCGCATTGAGGACGGCAATCCGAGTACGGCAAAATTCCTTGTCACGCTTCTGAACTCCATTTAATTGTCGGTCGATGTTTTTACTCATTTAGACAAAAGTCTCCTTCTAGCTCCTCGGCCCTTTTTCTAAATATCGAAATATATATCGTGAGTGCATACATGTCGTCTTGTCGTTCCTCAGGTTCACGCAGGTAAAGAAAACATATCCGAGAAGCCTGTTGATATGCTCTTGACTTGAAACTTTGCAAAATTTATTCGCAGTTCATTACACGTACAGATTACAATTTGAAAATGGAAGTGATTAGCATAACAAAATGGCGGAACCTTATAATTAATATATTGCGGAGATTGGCTTGAAATTCTTTTCAATCCTAAACAAAGTAGAACTAAGACTTTTCTAGCTCGCAAACATTTTTAAATCATAGCCGCGCAGCAGAAGCTCTATAGACAATAGTTTTGAAGTTATATCTCGAAGCGAGTAACGGAATTGCTAGTCGATAATAAATATTTTAATTACCTCGTCAAGACTTATTGCATATGTTCAGAGTTGCATTATATGAAAAAGATGACTGTGTAGTACTACTGGCTGTGTGTGCTTGATTTTCTCTTCAAACCGTTTAATTTGAAGTATATAAAAAACACTTTATGAAATATCATCTGGGATTGATAATATTTTCTATAAATATCACGATTTCTTTCACATTCTTCCTACTCAGGTTGTTGTTGTTGTTGTTGTCGTCATCATCATAGTCAATGTTGTTTTGACTATTTTCTACATTTTACAATAATAATAATAATAATGTTAGTTACTTACGTATCTATATACGCATCAATCTATAGGTGTATATGAGCTTCGATCGATACATTTTGTTGCTGTTCTTGTTTTGTAAAATAATAATAATAATAATAAGAATAAGAGAAGCGAAACAACTGTTTTTCACATAATTGTCTTTAATCATTGTTATATATATCGGTTAACAATGATGTGTTGTTGCTGCCTGCTGCCTGCTGCTGTTACTGTTTGTCGTGTATACACCATTTCTCTAAAATCGTCAATGACAAGTCAGTGACAAGATGAATGAAAGCTAGTGATAGTAATAGTAGACTGGTTGCGACATCATAAGCTTAAGGGTATTATAAGGAATCCAAGCTTATAGAAAATAATAACAAATACGTTACAATAGTAAGAACGAAAATAACAGATATAGCAAAATAAACGAAACACAAAAATTAAGAACAGTGTGTGTAGCAAGCAAGACGGTTAGCGTGATGAAGAAAACAAGTCATTCAAAATTCATACAATGGGAAAAAAAAAAAAAAAAAAGAAAGAAAAAGAACTGCCACAAAATCCTTTAAGTATCTTTCAAGTGTTTTTTTGCAATCAATACAAGAGAATACAAGAAATATTTTTATTTTTATTTGAGCGTTTTTTTTTTTTTTTTTTTTTACTACTATTGTTGTTCTATTCTTCAATAGCGGTTTAAATGTATGTACTTTGGCGCAACGGTACAATGCTTATATTATTATATACAAGTCTGGAAACGAAGTATAACTCAATGCTTCTATCGGCGAACGATTCTCAGTTAAGTTCGATAAAGTTTTATCTGAAAAAATAATAAAAAATAAAAAAAAAAAAAAGAAAGAAGAAAGAAGATATAAAACGCAAAGAAAGAATCAAATCAAGAGTCTTTCATATATATATATATATGTGTGCTTAACGTCATCATAACGTCCGCAGTTAACAAAAATATTAGATTTGTAAGCACATCCTTTATATGGTTAACATAATTTTGTAAGTCATTGACTTTGTATTTGATGATGAGCATACAGATACACATATATACATCCAAACATACCCAAACATATGGATACACACATATATATATATATGTACCCAAAACATGCAAGACGCACTAAAGATGGATTTGTGGATGGATTTGGTATAGTGTGTGCATGGATGTGTTTGTGTCATTGTGTCATTAGCCTGACATTCTGCATGGATTCACCACCTGTGTCCTCTCAGTTCCCCCTCCCCCCCTCCGCGTTCATCCGTTTATACATCTAGATGTCCGCTCTATGATTGAATTTTCAAAGTCGTCTCAGAACTTCTGCAATTTATTGTGTCCTTAAGTCTGCAGGTTTAGTTTAAAACAGTGGGTGTATTGATAACAAAAAGAAAAAGGAAAATTTTTATATTTGTTATCAATAAATTGATAACAAATTCTTAATAAATAGCGTTTCATGATAAAATATGTGCGATATTGGATTCGATTGGATTGAGTGCGAAGCAAATCGTCCGGCTTTTGTTCTAGCAAACAACTTAAAAATACAGAACAAAAAAAAAAAAATTTTTAGCAGCGCAACACCGGCAATTTATATACCCTACGTCAGTTCGTCGAATATAGTCATTCAGTCGTATTGGTAATAATACATCAAAAGTTCCACGTTACTCTTATGCAAAGGCGTACTTTTCACGAAAGCCCATATATTGGAAGAATCCTTGTATCCAAAAAAATAGACCTACTAATGGTTCCAATTTCGGTAAAGTTGATTTCTATATTAATTCACCATTGCGAACATGAAATATTAAAAATTTTTTATTATAAAATTTAGTTTTCGTAGAAACGGTAATAGGAGAAGGAGAGGGGGTACAGAAAATTGCCACAGCCGGACTAAATTTTTCATGCAAATTTAGAGAGAGCGAGCTTTGTCGAGAAATTTTTTAATTGGCCATTTTTTTTTTTTTTTGCATATAACGATTTTTCCAAATACGGCATTGTGTGGAGAGTGGTTGTAAAAGTGGACCGATCCGAACCATTGTATATTACTGTTCGTCCTTGGGTCAAAGTACGTCCGTATATCAAATTTGATCGAAATATCATAAAATGTTGATCTCTGTAGCTTGAAGAAAAATGTACACGTACAGACATCCGGACGTATAGACAGGCTTAAATCGATTCATAATTGAATTAAATCTTAAGTTCTTCCGCGTGTTACATACGTTACCTGTGCCACAAGTAGCGCAGTTTATAATAAATACTGAGCCCTTAAGTGTGAGCCTAATTTTATTTTTTTGATTTCAAATTATTTTGTGATTTTTCGACTTTCCTAGACTTTCGGATTCTAATGCGAATTCGAAAAAAGATTAATAAAATTTTTAAAAATTATTTAAAGAGAAAGTGCTATATATATATATATATATATATATATATATATCGATATAAGTGATGTAGGAAACGTTCATGTTGACCATAGTGGGATTTAATTAACTTTCGTCAAGTTGAAGCAATCTTTTGCATAACATCGCTAACAAACACAGGGGAAATCCTTTTTAACTCATATTTCTCATATTTTCATATTTGCATCAATCTTTAAACTCTTTCTCTCGTCATTCTTATTCATTATGATTGGCGTTGCTGTCGCCGAATGCGGTCGTTTAATTTCATTATCATGACATTCATTGATGTATATCATGGCTTATAAAATTATCGATTACAAATGAATTTTGCGGGATAACCGTATAAATGAAATGAAAAAATCAGTATACGATCCCATTAAGCATCGAATTCGCTTAATTAACTATGAAACTTGCTTAACACGCATTTAATGTTGAATAACTTGTTTTTTTTATTTTATTTTATTTTGGAAAAATTCTTTTCTCATTTCATTTACATCAAGTCTTACAATATCGGCGTCATGGATATATCCGAGCGTATCCATTCTGGCTTAAATTCGAATCGAACCCTTTCTCTAGTATTTAAAATGTTACATGAGACGCTTAACATGGAGGTCTATGAGGTCTATTTAGTGTACCAAAGCGAACGTCAGAGACTACACGGACGGAAATTGGCGAGACAAGTTCACGACAAATACACTGCACGACTTACAAGAATGCTTGCCACAAATGCCGCAAATGCCGCAAATGCCGCAATTTGAAGAGAGAAACAAATGAGAATCGTCAACTTAGGCTCACGCGACACTCCTCCCCGCGCAAGGGGGTAAACCCATAAGCGATCGTCGCACAGGGTAGAAGATAGGATAGCGGGACTCAAGTTGTCGTCAAAAAATAAAGCACGCACCTACACACATGCACCCATGCACATGTGCGTACTTTTAAATCCCATTATATGAATCATAATTAAATACAATCAACTAAACGAACACGTATCTATAATTGATAAAAAATTACACTGCACTACTATGAGGTCTATGAGGTCTATGAGGTCTATTTAGTGTACCAAAGCGAACGTCAGAGACTACACGGACGGAAATTGGCGAGACAAGTTCACGACAAACAGACAGCACGACTTACAACAATGCTTGCCGCAAATGCCGCAAATGCCGCAATTTGAAGAGACAAACAAATGAGAATCGTTAACCTAGGCTACCTAGGCTACCTAGGCAACCTAGGGTAAACCCCTAAGCGATCGTCGCACAGGGTAGAAGATAGGATAGCGGGACTTAAGTTGTCGTCAAAAAATAAAGCACGCACCTACACACCCCATGCACATATGCGTACTTTTAAAGCCCATTATATGAATCATAATTAAATACAATCAACTAAACGAACACGTATCTATAATTAATATAAAATTACACTGCACTACACTTTTTTTTTGTAGTCCGAATCAATTGTAAAATATTCATACCTTTCATATATTATTCATCTTTGTGATATTGTGTTTAAAATTTTCATTTTCAAAGTATTTCGAGTTAATTCTGTAAAAACAACCCGTTAATTTACGTCTGTCGCGTATGTCATAACATGGAAATTTTAATTTTATTTAATTTACAGGGATTTGTTTTTTACCCCCCCTCCACTTTATTACAAACGTCCACATAATTAAATGAGAATTTACTTAACATTGATATTGTTAGGCGATGCGATTAGCGATATACGTCGTAACTAATTAATTAATTTATAAATTTTTAAAGTGCTCTATATTAAATTAAATGGATTGTTGTTTGGTATTTGCCAACTATATCCAAATTGTTTTAGACCTACATTAACTTTGTGCGGACAGAAGGACTTAACATATACTCAGCTTTTACAATATCGATTATCATCATCTTTTTGAATCATCGTTTTACTATTGCTTGTCCGTTTGTCCATTCGATGTCTGTTCATGTATTTTTGTAGTCTATCTAGACTAACTTTCTAACTTTTTAGGCATTCTGGCCATACTTGACACGCACTAATGTGTTTTGGCCTAAGAACGGAAATTTTTGAATACTAGTAAAATGAATTTGACGAAATTTACATCTAATCGGTCTAGTTTTGATCTTCACAGCATATGAGTGGGCCTTTTTATGGCAGGAAAGTGTAATTTTTAGAACTTTAGAACTAAGCAAATAGCTGAACAACAAGACGGTCTTTGACAGCCAGACAGACTATTATCACTCAACTTGGCTCAAGTTAGTTTACGTTCTGGACCTGCTCCCTCATATAATAAGCCCGACAAGTAGAGATACGAGATAACTTTTAGTATTTTATCATAAAAAAGTATGTAGTCACGAATTGAGTTAAGCGTAATGGTGTAGAGTATTTAACGATCGGGCTTGCCTATCTAAATTGTTATTGCTTGTATTTCTGGTCACGGCAAGCAAAATTGCTTACAATTTTTATAGCCATCACCGAAGGATGACAGATGCCCTTTGTCAAAACGTTTGCAACGCCCAGAAGGTAGCTTCAGAGACCCCCTCCCCCCCGCAAGGTAAATACATTCTCGATCGGCATCAAATTGCGAATGGATTTAATCATGTCCGTCTGTGCGTCTCTGTGTAATGTCAATAGGAAATGTTCATGTCCTCGTAGTAAAAATCAAGCAATCGACTTCAAATTTGGCAGAAACATTGGAAGGTCTTGCCCGTAGGTCAAAGGACAGACCTAAAGCAACCCGTGAACTGTGGTGCAATGCTGTGATGCCACCACGAAAATTGGAAAAATTGCCCAACTTTATAGTGCTTTTATAATGCACAGAAGTACGTCTCTATGTCAGTTTCGAATTCGGAATGCATTTAGGCATGTCCGTCTGTCCCCGTGATAAATTGTGTAGTATCCGTCTTAAAAATTCTCCTATAAATTTCCTAAAGACTTTGGAAGTGACGTGAACTTTTCAAAGGGGACGCCTGCAACAGCCGCGCACCTATAGTAAAAAAAACTTTTATTTTGAAAATAAAAAAAATCAACCTCACCCAGTCCATATTATAGAGTATGAAAAGTTATTTCATTTCATTTCCTTTTTCTATTTTTTTTTTTTTGCCTTTTTTGGGACAATAACGAGGGGTATAAAAGACTCGGTCATGATTTTGTTTCTTCCTTGTTTGTTTTTTCTCCACGTAGGATTGTTATCGGTGGTGAAATCATGAACCCTACGATAGACATGTGATTCCCAAGTTTTATTGCCCAATAACAATGAATTTTTTTTATCTTATGAATCTATTAAAATAAAATCGAAAGAGAGAGAGAGAGAGAGAGAGAGAGAGAGAGAGAGAGAGAGAGAGAGAGAGAAACTTCACTATGCATAAGACAGGTTAGCCAGTTTTACAAAAAAGGAACAAACAGTAGAACAGAGCGGCTAATTAAAAAGAAACAAGACAACAAGGACAACAAACGAGAGTTTATAGCATAAAATTTAAAAGTGGAAAGCAAAAAAAAAAAAAATGTTTAAATATCGTAATACTCTGCAAAAGCACGAACATTCTTTTTGTTGTTGTTTGTTTGCTTGGCAAAAATGAAATCGAAAACTTTCCATTGTTACATTTTGCATATGGTCGAAAATGGTCGCTTGACGGGTAAAATAATAATGTTTTCATTATTATTATAATCGCTACGTTCGCGATAGTGAGGGCATTAAAGTTCCGTTATGTTCCCTTTGCTTCTATTTATTTTTTTTCTTTTTTTTTTTTTTCTATTTTTTTTTTTTTTTTATTATTATTATTATTATTTCCGCTGCAAAAACTTTAAACTTTCACTTCCCTGAAAATTTAAAAAAAAATTGTTTGTTTTTTTATATTTCGCACATAATCTTTGCTTTTCGTTTCATAATTATTTCATTGAAAAAGCAGATTTATTTTTTTTCCCTTTAATTTTTTTTTATTTTTTTTTTTTATGTTTTAACGAGTGGCCTGTTTTCTGCTAAAATTACGCGGGGCGGGGGGGAGAAATCGTGACATAACATTACTTGCATACGGAAACATAATTTACCAAAAATGTATTAAAAATTTTGCAAACATTGAAGTTGCACTTCACTTTATATAGCTTTTAGTGTTAGAAAAACTTTTTCGTAAATATTGTTTAATATTTTGTAAAAAAGCAAAAGCAACAATCAACACTTATGCATTTGGGCATTGAATTTATTAGCCGAACTGTTAAAAATTTGTTTTGTAAACATACTCATACACTCGCCCTTAGAGCATAACGATATACTACTTTTTATATCGTACACCACTTGTCGTGTAAGTTATAATAAGTTTATGCGGACAGTTGGAGCATCTAAAGGCAAAGACTAAAACACTTTTTTTTTACTTTTATACTGATCTAAGCTTGTCTATCCATCCATCCGTCTAACGTCTATCCATGTATATTGTTGTGTGTTTAACCTACAGGTCCCAAATTTGGAGATATCGCAAACTTTGACGATTTGTTATGAAAATAGGTCGATACGCATCACTTTTCCGATCCCTCCGCCTTAGTTTAATAATAAATCGTTATAAGAAAAAATATTATAATTCTTAAAAAATTCGCGACAACAATCAACAACAAAGTGATAGTATTTCGACATTCCAAATTGATGTGCATTTACCCGTATACCCGTTCCCACGGAAATTAAATCTTTGTATAGTGAAAGCGCTTAATTTTCAATGTTGCTTGATAAGAACTCGTTCGCGATAATATTACATGAGATAGCATAAAACTTAACCTTACCGAATTTGGACCATAAAAGGTCCATTTCATAGATCCTAATCCATATACGGGTTCTAGCGAAAAATAAGGCCAAAAAGTCACGATTTCATGACGAAAATTTGTTCCTAGTAAATCATTCGTAGGGAATTAATTTTTTACACTGCACCATATATAGGGACTCCCATGAAAAGTAAAGCCTTCTATGGCTGGGTCAAAAGCAACTGCAAAATAATAAAATCTTTGACAAGCAAATTAAAATTTAGACTGACAGACTGACATGTAAGTACCTTCCACTATGACGACTTTCATGAAAATTACGCGTTTGTATAATTTTTGGTGTATCGAGTAAGTGACTACATTACCCAAATTGGCGTAGGGTATTTAATGGTCACCCTTGCCTGACCATAGCATTCTGCTTTAAAAATCATCTAGAGTAGAATAAGTAATACTAATACACCCACCCTATCGGCTATGGCCTATTTTGTCCGTCCATTAACAAGATCGAGATGCATATGAAAATTTGACATTTTCTTGTAGAAACTTTTTAATAGACCGATAGATCTCCGTCTGACTATAGAAATCTCTGTACTCCTCTCCAATAGAATTGCTATCAATATTCCATTATTCAGTTATTTAAAAAATCGGATTAAGTAAGAAAGCAACGAGGATATTAAGTACATTTTTTTTTGTCAAAATTTTCCTCTTTTGAGAAAATTTTTATATTTAGGCCTCAAAAATAAAAAAATTGAATCGAATTGCAGGTAAAAATATTAGAGAGTGAATAGAAGAAGTTATGATACTGACTAAGCCGGTGCATACGCACTCTCATTACACTCTATAGATATATTCTGAGCAATAGTGCTGCGCAAGTTCTCTGTTTACTTACAAGTATTACAGATTGCCGCGAGCCGTCATATTCTGTCTTCGCTCCTACTAATCAAGTGTTTGTCTTTTTCTTTTCAATTTCCGGCTCTTTTGCTGTTCTGCGTTGTTCAGCGACTCCTTTAGAGTTAAATGGCTGTGTTCAGCCCTTCCCATCGACCCAATACGTTCAATTTTAAATTTTGCATCTGTAGTTTTCATTAGCTTTAAGCGATTCGTTGCTTCGTAGTTTCGTTTAGTTACAAGTAGTTTTGTTGATGTTTTTTTTCCGTCTTTAGCCTTTGATTCTGGTTCAGTCTTCTTTTCAATTTTTTCTTCTTCGACCTTTTCCAATTTCCTATCATCGTCTTTCATTATGTCCGAACGCTCTCGTTGTTCTTCTCGTTTATGCATCAAGTCTGCACGGTTTGTTAAGACTTCTATATTGTCGTTACTGATAGGCTCGTCTTCATCGAAGCTAATGATTATAAGTTCCGCATTTTCAATGTCGTCATCTTCGCAATTGTAGAGTTGTTTTGGTACGGCTTTACACATTTTCGCATCACTAAAAAAATGAAAAATGAAAAATGAAAAACATCTCCCAGTTAATTATATTTATTTAATATAAAGTTTAATTAATTTGAAAATTTTAAATATTTTTTTACAATTTTTACAATTTTCCTTCGCTTTTCCAACTGTCCGCTTCGTTAAACCAAACTATTCAAACAAAAATTTGATAAAATAAAATTTATGGAAAAATGAAAAAGTTTGACACCAAAAGCATGGGTAAAACGTTTTTTCAAATATTCCATTGAATTTTGTTGTTTCTTAAATTGAATTAAAATGAAGTTCTTGTCATAATTTCACAATTATTGACTTTAAGTTGGTATGTGGGCATTAGCTCACAACCGATGCATGTTTAAAACGTGTCGTGATTAAATTTATGAACTGTGACAAACTATTATACGGTCAGATAGACGGCAGACAAGCAGACTGACAAAGACGATGGATACGTTTCAACAGACTTATGGTATTTTCAACAACAACTGCTAGATTAGCATAGCGGCAAACCTAAGTCGACTGGAAATTTCTTGCCAGTAGAGTGTACACATGATTTCTAGAATCATGAATCTAGAATGTGATGTTCCTCCTCCGGAAGGAGTAAAGCCCAACTTTCTCTCGTCGAATCACTTGAAATAAATTATATAAAAAATAGTTTTTAGTTAAGCGAATTAACAGGTGAAAAATATATCGCATGCTAGTCACTTTTATTTGACTATAGATGAAGGGGACATAGGGGACTTAAGATTTAAATTTTTTAAGGGAATTGTTGAGAAAAAGATATGGCGAATATTTTGGTTATTAATGTTGGTAACAAGTGTGTTATCAATAAAGTCGAATTTCATCACAAAAAAAAAATCACCTTCCAATTTATATATACATTAAGCTATTAATTAGCTTGAGATTTCACTTTTCGTTCATAAATTCAATCACGTGAAAAATATATCGCATGCTAGTCACTTTTATTTGACTATAGATGAAGGGGACATAGGGGACTTAAGGTTTCAATACCCTTTTGTTTTAATCAAATTAAAGGAATTGTTAAGAAAAAGATATGGCGAAGATTTTGGTTATTAATGTTGGTAACAAGTGTGTTATCAATAAAGTCGAATTTCGTCACAAAAAAAAATCACCTTCCAATTTATATATACATTAAGCTATTAATTAACTTGAGATTTCACCTTTCGTTCATAAATTCAATCACGTGAAAAATATATCGCATGCTACCCACTTTTATTTGACTATAGATGAAGGGGACATAGGGGACTTCAATAGGGGATTTCAATACCCTTTTGTTTGAATCAAATTAAAGGAATTGTTAAGAAAAAGATATGGCGAATATTTTGGTTATTAATGTTGGTAACAAGTGTGTTATCAATAATGTCGAATTTCATCACAAAAAAAAAATCACCTTCCAATTTATATATACATTAAGCTATTAATTAGCTTGAGATTTCACCTTTCTTTCGTAAATTCAATCACATCCGTGATTGTTAACGTCACAGTAATTCTCATAATCTCGATTCAAATTTCAGATAATAAATTTGAAAATTTATGCGATCTACTTAACTGCTACCTACTTAACTGAAGGAAAATTTTCTTTCACAAAACCGACCAGCCCTACGTACATTAATAAATGTATTACAAGTTGACCATTAAAAGTCATTAGCGTTTATTGTGGACATTTGGCAAGCAATTTGGCTTAAGTGTTTTATTATTTGGCTCAGCGGAAAAATATAGCTTTCTTGCTTACTTGTGTGCTTAACGTTGATATATCAATTGAAACAGAACAAGATTCTGAAACTGAATCTGCTTTAATTTATTTATTAAATTTAATAAAAAGTTTTTAAAAATTAAATATTAATTAGAATACAATTTAATACTGCTCATGGGTCCAATAATAAATTTCTCGGAACAGTTAAGGCTTCGTCTAAAACATTTATTACTGAATAAGCAGATCGACTGCAACAACAAGTTCTTGGCCAGCAGACAAGAATAGAAATGCATTTTTATGTAAGTTTAAAAGCAAACAAAGAGCTTATTATGTACATTCATTTTATACTAAATACATTTCATACAAGTCTTAAGAATTGTATTTTTTTTTTTTTTGCACAGATTTTTATAATAAAACATGATTTCTCTGATTAAACAGAAAATTGTTCAAATAATTGTAGCAAATAAAAAAAATTCATGCTCAAATTCAACAATTCTTCAATAAATTAAAAAGACACGTTCGTATGTGAAAAAACAAACAACAAAAAACAAAAGAAGAAAAAAAAAAAAAGCAGAGAAAACAAAACTATATAAAAAAAAAAAAAAATAAATAAATAAATAAAATAAAGGAAAAATTTATAATAAAAATATGTGTTCATATTTATTTTGTATGTAAAAAAAAGAGAAAGTTAATAAAACAATATTTTTCTATATAAATCTTACTAAGACACGCATCTTTAACTGTCTTTATATAAATCTAATATAAAAAGAAAAGATAAAGCACTTATGCTAAGATCGCATTTTATAGTATATACGTAATGTATACTTTAAATATTTTATTATGTAAATCATGCCCAATAAGTGCAACTTTATTAAGCAACTGTTGAGCCATAGTTGACAAACGGTTTACAAGCGGATTATCTTCATTCAATTTGCAAGGTAAGTGATGCTTTCTCTGTAACATATTATGAAATGAAATTTTTAAATTGTGTTGTTTACAACAATAGTTTGTTTACAAGGTTCACTTGTTTCGCAAAACATTTCTTGGAGATACTAAAATATCCGGTTCATATAGAAAAAAGGAAGCTAAACAATTTATTGTTGGATGATATATATAATGGGTTTTGTTCTTAGGCTCAGCCTAAGTGGCGTGTATTGGCATTTTAAAATTTTTCCAAGTCATAGAAATTAACATCGGGAGTAATATAAAATAATATATATATATATATATAGCACTCAATAAGTCTCATGTGTGCGACTTTAAACGATAACTACTACTGTGAGCATTTCATGACATTCTGATAATTAGGTTGTTTTACTGATTCTTATAAAGATATACAAAAAATTTGCTTTCTCGTCAATTGCATGAACTCTGTCATGCCTGTTATGCCGAAGAAGAATAAAAAATCTCATGCTATATTTTTGTTCAAGATATACAAAAAATTTGCTTTCTCGTCAATTGCATGAACTCTGTCATGCCTGTTATGCCGAAGAAGAATACAAAAATCTCATGCTATAATTTTGTTCAAGATATACAAAAAATTTGTCTTCTCGTCAATTGCATGAACTCTGTCATGCCTGTTATGCCGAAGAAGAATACAAAAATCTCATGCTATATTTTTGTTCATATCAAAGGTGAAAAATAATAAAAAGATCGCAAGTAATTTTCTCACTTTTCTAATACTAGCGGTTTATCTTTGTTCAGTCACCTATCAGATGCTGCAACCTATGCCTGTTGACCGATTTTAATCAAAATAGTATTTTGTTATCTTTGCAATTCATTATTGTAGGCACAGCGTTGACACAGCATATTCACAAATGATAATCTCTATTATTAAATAATTATTATTTTAGTCAATCTAGTGTTGGATACAAAAGAATTTCATACGTGCCGAATATAATTCTGCACCTTTTATAACCGCCTGCATTACGTAGAAGGAAGCTTCAAAGATCCTAATCATAATACCCTCTGAACGGTATCAAAATGCAAATCAATTTAAGTCTGTCCGCGTACCCACTTGCCCGCCTGTGTAATGTCTATGGTTAATGAATGAATATTCTTCTCCCCCTCGTCGATTTCTAATCGACGAAACGCCGAAAATTTTTGCTTGCACGTTAATATTGAAAAGTGAGCCAAATGGATCAAAGGACACGCCTATAGTATAACGTAAAATCTTGTTGTTTTTCGGGGGTGTTTTGCAGATTATTGATCAACTACAGCCGATAAAAATACGAATAATTGAAAAAGTCAACCAGAGAGTAAGAAAATTTAATCTTTTCGTGTTTGTTTTTTAGTTTTTCGGAGTTTTCTATGCCCTACGCTGCTTGTCGTATAGGGTATATTAAGTTTGTGCAGACCTACGTAACATCCAAAATGGCTTAAGATAGCCACACCATTTATCTAAATTTATCTATCAGTCTGTCCGTCTGATGTCTGTCTCCGCATTTTTATGTTCCTACAGGTCGCAAATTTTCAAACATTTTGATGCACTTTGACATTTGACGCGGACGTACTTTGATCCAAGAAAAACGGTTCTCATCGGTTCGCTTTTTCAATCACTCCCCATATAAAAGTCGTTGTGTGGGAAGAAAAATGCAAATTTCCACAAATTTTTGGCAAAATACGACAAATTTGGTTCGCCTGGGGAAATTTTTTAAAACAACTCCGTTCCGTAACCGTTCGTTCCAATGAAAACTCAATCTTTATATGGCACAAAGGTACAATTTTCAATATTTTAGGGTGAAGTAAAGTAACAGTAAATTGACAAAGAAGTCAACCTTAACGAATTTGGACGACGCAGGTTAATTGTTGTCGGATATCATCGCATGTGAGGATCATGTTTTCAGGAAGAGTGAGCTCTTCAGAAAACAATTTAATTTTTAATATTTTGTGATGAAAGTTGTTTCTTAGTAGAAATTTGGCAAAAATGTAACGGTAGATTATTGGGATCACATGCGCCTATTATTTAGACTTCAAAGGGGGGTAATTTAAGGGTATATCATAAAAAGCAAACCATTTATATGGAGAGAAAGTCTAATTGTTAGTTTTCTTATAATGAAATCTGAACAATAATTAAAATTTTCTAAGAAAGTAAGTTAAGTTTGCTACAGTTTGATCACGTGACCTGATATTTTGGGTACCTCCAATACCAGGGGCTTTCACCAAAAGTAGACTTTTGCATAAAAATAATGGGTAACTTTTGATGGATTATTATCACCTGTACTAGGCGAAGTGAAGTAGGGTATGTAATGGTCAGCCTAGCCCGACAGTAATGTTCCTATCTGTTTAAAATGATGATGATGGTGGGTATAGAAAATAATGGTTGAAGCCGAATGTAATTTTCGTGCTTGTTTTTACTTTTAAAATGAAGAATGTAAAAAAAGAATTTAAATTAAGCAAAAGATCACTTAGATCCAAGTTTTAGATGAAATCACTCTTACGAACCAATTTCCATCATAAATCAGAAAATCGATTTGGAGATTATTGTTTATGGTAAATTATTTGTATGGACGGACTTCCATCAAGGAATATTGAAGATTCGATTTTTCTGATCCTATAAAGATTCAGTTACCATAGGAACGTGTATAGGGCAGGCGGCTTGAAAAATTAATCCATCCTGCTGATGCTAATTTTATTGCTCAGCTATTTTTGTCGAGAAATTCTAAAAAGTGCGATATTTTTTTTTTTAATTGACAGTCTATTAAAATAAGGAAGGCATCATATGGGGATTTGGATCGAAATATTCATTCGATCCAAACCGTTTTCAACAGTGTTTACCCTTGGGTTTAGACGCCCAAGTCAGTGTAACAAATTTCATCTGAATATCTTAGAGATTTGCGATCTGTAGGTTAAACACAAAAATACATGGACAGACATTAGACAGATAGACGGACAGACAAGCTTAGATCGTTTTAGAAAGTGATTCGGTGAATGAATCGGTCTAATAAGAAATGGGTCTATTTCAAGTTCAAGTTTTGGTCGCACAAACTTAATATACCCCCTACCATAAGTAGAGTATAACAAAAAAATGATGGACATGCCGCGAGCTGGAATGCATAATGCGAGGGAAGAATGCATAATTGTTATCAAAAGCATTTATGATTATTTTTGAATTTGGAAAGAGACGCATATACCGAAATGATTAATAAAATTTTCGCTTTGTCCCCATATATCCGCCATATAAACAGCGATATTTTCGCATTTTTTGCTATATCTTGGATTTTAATTTTCGACCCAACTATGAAATTTACATTAAATGTCATTTAGATTTCATTTACAAGTCTAAACGTCTCTCTGCAAAACGTAATTTAACTCGATCCCGTTACATGTATTGTTTCGGACTATTTAAGTAATTGAAAAAAAAAATTAAAAATTTGTCAAATATTTCGGGTGAAATTATTATTGTATCATATGAAATTTCACAAGGACTTCAGGTGCGTTCAACTAAAAAAAATTTAATTCATCTGATAAAAATGAAACATCAAAGTGCGTTTGCATTCGCTTTACGCTTAACTCTCGATGCGTAGTTTTGACCTTTAGCCATAGATATGTGTACGATATTCACTTCAAGATTTGAATTTATGATAATTTGATAATTTTTTATAATAATAATAATAATTTTTTTTTTATAATAATAATAATAATAATTTTTTTTTTATAATAATAATAATAATAATTTTTTATAATAATTTTTTATATGGCTTTGTTATTGTTCATATTAAAGCGTATAGAAGCCCAGACGGACAGACGCACCTAAAACAATGATTGAATGTGTGCGTGTGCGTGTGCGTGTGTGTGTGTGTACCTTTCATTTAACTTTTTATTTTAATGTCAAAGCAAGTTGCAAAAGAAATCATCATTTTTTCCTTTTTCCAACAGTAAAGTTTTAATTAAACATCAACTTATATATCGATGCGTTCATTGTCCTTTTATTTTCAGTTACCAGTTAAAGGATGAATATTTGTTTGTGATATTCAGTGTATATGTTTGTTGAAAAGTTTTCTTCGAGTTTAATATTCTTTCTATTTTTGTATATTTGTCCACTATTTTGTGCATTTTTTTGCTTCTTTTTTCTTTTTTTTTTTTTTTGCTTTTGGCAATGATTTCTACTATTGTTAGTTTAAAGGACACTAGTTAAGAAAGCGAGTACAATGGTTTTGGTGTTTCCTTTGTAACAAAATGGAAAACATCAAGTTTTCAAGTTTTTTGCAATATTACACATTCCCGATCCGTTAAAGAGTTTTGACCGGTATATCCGGTCGAATAAAAAAAGAAGAAAAAAAAAAAACAAGTAAGAAAATGATGGTCGGATAAGGACTCCACACTTTTTCGGCCCTATAAAAAATCAATTTTCGTTAAAATCCTTATTAGGATAAGATCCAAAAAGTTGATCGAGATGGTGGTCCAAATTTCGTATACTTCATCTTTGAACTTTAATTACTATTATGATGATTTGATTCTCAGCATTAAGGGTTCAAAATTATACATTTTTGTCGTATAAATTGCAGTTATCGTTATATGGGAACGGTTCAAAAATTGCCCCTGCCGGTCGAAAGTTTTCATATTAATTTAGCAAGCCGACGCACCACTTCTCACTTAGCCACTTTTGCCGACAAATTTTGAATTGTGCAAATTTTTTCCAAACCGCGACTTTCCAAAAGAGGGCGTTATATTGGCAGTGGTTAGAAATGTGGGCCGATTCAAACCATTTTCAATAGCGTTCGTCCTTCGATCAAAACACGACACTGTAAAATTGCTACCTGTAGTTTGAGATACAAAATTACATGGACAAACATCAGACGGACAGACAGCCTTAGATCAATTCAGATTATGCTAGTGAATCGATCGGTACAATAAAAGGTGATGCTATCTTAAGCCCTTCTGCGCGTTACATACATCCGCACTAACTTAACATACCCTGTATCACAAGTAGTGTAGGGTATAAAAAGGAAAAAATTAATAAAATTAAAATTTGCATTAATATATGTCTTGAGCATTCAAAACGAAGTCGAGAAGGCTAAGTAAAATCTTATATAGGAGAGAACTCTTTACTCGCGTGCTTTATGTCGCGTGGTATACAATCAATTTATTTATGTGGTCCGCAAAAATTTTTATGTTTAATTACTATTACGTACCAATTTCGTTTTCGTAGGAACCGTTTTATGAAAAGGGATTCAAAAAATCGGCCCACAGTGCGTTTTATTTTGAAAAATTTTTCAAAACTCTACTTTGTTTTCATATCACGCCTTTTTCAACATTATTACGTTGCATGTGTGAAGCGTTGCCTGTTGCTGGGCAAAAACACATAAGTATAACGAATTTTATGAAAACGGCTCTAAAATTGCGAACTGTGTGTTCAACAAATATATACATAGTTGGTGAGCCGGACAGATAGACTGACAGAAAAATTTAAAATCGCTTCAAAAAGTAATTAAGACTAGAGTCTATCTTAAATCTGTCTGGTTATTACGTCAACAAACCAAGTGTTGTCTGTACTGTCTGTACTGTCTGTACTGTCTGCACTGTCTGTACTGCCTGTACTGTCTGTACTGTCTGTACTGTCTGTACTGTCTGTACTGTCTGTACTGTCTGTACTGTCTGTACTGTCTGTACTGTCTGTACTGTCTGTAATGTCTGTACCGTCTGTACTGTCTGTACTGTCTGTACTGTCTGTACTGTCTGAAATTTCTTAGATTAACTGCGAATACCTGGTTCAAAAATAGTCGTGGCCAGATTACAGGTTCATTAAAAAATAGGAGACTTGAAAAAAACTTAAGAAAAAACTTTTACTAATCATATATAATTAATCGGTTGAAAGTATGTATCGAGTGTGATTAAAAGCTATATCGTCTGCCAACTTATTAAGCAACACACAGTCATTTGAATTAAATTCCTTGGCCAACTGGACTTTTTTACGCTTTAGAATGCAAAGCTTCCGTATGCTATATATTCCGTATTCCATGCCATAAGAAAATGATAGCGTCTGGGAAAGAGTTCCAAATGATTGTTCTTGATCGATCCAAAAGCATCGTTAATTTTAGTAGCACGTTCACCTTTTGGACGGTTTGTATTCTTAACATCGCAAACACGACCATTTGACCCAAACTTTTCAACAACATTACGAACAATGTAAGCTCTGTAGGACAATTTCGGGTAATGTGCGAAATGTAGGCCGAATAGATTCATCATTAAGCCCATTGTTAAAGGATGAGGGGCATGTTCATTTTGCCGAAACGTTTGCGACACCCACAAGGGAGCTTCAGAGATCCCACAAAATGTACATATTCTTGATTAGCATCGAATTCTGAATCAATTAAAGCATATTTGTCTGTCCGGCTGTCCGTTTGCGTAACTTCTAGATCGTGATGCTTTCAATACGGCCGCTCATCTCTCATCACCGCGGTATGCTGTATTATTACCAGAAATTAATTCAGCCGTACAGTGAAAGGGACAGTGAAAGATCCATAATTTGTGCTGACAATCTCACTTTTATCGAACCTCCTTTTGTAACAATAAATCAAGCCATTCGTAGTTTTTTTTGACTGTCTATAAAGATGGCGAAAAACCAACCGCCAGTACTCTAAAAACTTATTGCAACATTTGCGTGATAAAATTGAGGATTTGCCGGGAAAGTGCAGCTTATTCTATAGATTAAAAATCGGCCACGCCCATTCAATCCTTTTTTTTCGCTTTTTAACATTTTCTTTAAGATAAAGATGATCGGTGGATGTTTTGACGAACTTCTTACTTACTACAAATTAATTCTGACCGATCCTATCCTATATTATCAATAATCATATTTATAAATAAAGTCATCACAACATTTTCTTTCTTTTTTTTTTTTTTTGCTCTTGCAATTTTACGCGCTTTAATCTCAGACGATCGACGACATTTCAGTTGTTCAATGAATTCCGAATCATTTGTAAATGTTCAAGGTCGCTTTAATAGGAAATATGGATATAAGTATCAAGTGAAATAAAAGGAAAGATATACGAAAGATCGAAATCGCGAATAACTCTTCTGATTATTAAAAAATATTGACCTCTCTTCGACAATTGCGATTCGTTCAGAAAGTCTAAAATTAGATGAAACTCTGAAAAGCAATTGCTGTTGGTACTAGATAAGCACTTTAAGCTACGCGTTCCTCATTGAGAAGTTCGCGCGAATCACTTTTCTTACCAGAGCTCTCTTCTCAACACGTTTGCTTATTTCTTTAAAATAAATGAATAATAAAAAAAAGGGAAAGGAAAAAAAAAATAAATCAATTAAAGGCAAAAAAAAAAAAAAATTGTAGAGAAAGAGAGATTTTAAAGGGCTTTACTGTAAATTAAAAAAAAAAAAAGAAAAATCTTAATTAACGAAAGAATTCTGTAGGAGTGTTTTCATGTTTCCATCGATCCATGTGGCTGGCTGGCCGAGTAGGCAAAAGATATTGACAATAGTCGTGGGTTCAAAGACACAAATAGAAGCCGATAGCCTTTAATCTTTAATAATTAATTTCTCTGAATAAATTAATTATTATAATAATATGTTTATCTCGATAATTTTGTGGTGGACTGATATAGGATAGTGGGTATCGAAAATTCGTTTCAAATCGATTATGATTTCGTTACTCTCCCCTAACACTCTTGCGTTCCTCTTATATGTTTTGCTAATAGAAATTTTTAAGCATAACGACGAATAATATTAAATATTAAAAGCTTTTTCATTTTTATTTGAAAATTAAACGAATATTTTAGGTTTTATTAAACTATTGTTTTCTTTTCCTTTCATCAGCCGTACCGTTTGCTGTTTACTTTCATATGCGTTTGTATGCCTTTGCAAATTTCTACATTTATACATTTTTATATGTATGTATGTATGTATCATTAATGCCCAGACAATATCAACGATTTTGTTAGTATTGTATTCGTGTGCGTGTATGTGTATGTAAGGCTCTTGAGTGAAATCCTTATTTAGAGGAACGTGATTAAAAAAATTGTGGGCATCCGGTCGTGAAGAAGGAGGGGGGGAAATAGAGGAATAGAAATGAAACAAAAACTGCATCCGGTTAGTTATGATTGTATTACGGCGAAAATGAACGCTGCCATCCAACACAACACCATAAACTCGATAGTAATGTTTTTAGCTAGAAATAAATGGAGTTATAAATGAAATGAAAGCACTTCACACTTTCTATATATATATGTATGCATGCATGTATGTATGTATGTATGTATGTTATAATTTTATAATTCATTTACGTATGAAGAAAAAGTATGTCAATTAATTTTTTCTCTAATAAAGATTAGAAACTACGTAAGCGTAATAACTAAATTATTATTATTATTATTATTATTATTTTTATTATTTGTTTTTTCTTAAAGTTTTCTTCTTTTGACATTTTGAGGAATTATTTGACGAATAATTCAGAAAATCAAATAAATGAAATCTTTGAAGAAAAACGAGATATATTTCAAATATTTTTAGTGCTTTTTTTTTTTGCTTTTTTTCGTTCTTTCTTTCCTCGATGCGTTATATTAAAGGCAGCATACTTGCTACCTGTCATCTGCGTCCTAAACTATGGCTTATAGGCATCAATAAAACTTTGATATTCCATAGACGTTAAACTAAAGCATTCATTGTTTTTGGAAAATTCTTTTTTGGTTTTTTTTTTTTTAATTACATTTAACTGCATCAGCACTTAGTTAGTGCGACAATATACTCTAAGAAGATTTCTTAACTAATTTGTAATTTACTAAATTTTAATTACTTTAAAAAATTTTGCCCGCTAATGTAGGATCTGGCAGTTTCACATGTGAGCGCTGTTCCAAAGAGCCTTTCATTTGCACATTTAAAAAAAAGCATGTAAAAAAGAGCTCCTAACAGATTGCATTCATCACGATCATTAACTAAGTTTTTGTTATGTTAAAAATGCTCTTACGGTTGACATAATGCAACAACAAATATGTAGAAGACAAAAAAAAACAACAACAACAAAAACAAAAACAAAAACAAATAGAATATAAATAAATAAAAGCAGCTGATGTTTAGCGTATAACTTTTTGCTATAAAGAACTTGAAGAGCTTTCAACGGCATCAGGATTTATTGCAGGCAGCAAAGAGAATAAATAGGAAAAAAAAATTTTTTTTTTTTAAATTCGCTGCTAATAAGAATGAGCCGGACAGATGACCGCTAGATTTACCAATGAAGTTGACATACTGCAAGTTGAAAATCGCCCATTGATTGAGAAGAAAGCAAATAAAATAAATTTCGTTTTTCTTTAAGGCGAAACTTGAACGCGTTTAGAGAAGCGGAAAGAAATTACAATCGATTTAGATCGAAGCTTTTTCTCGTGCCTATGACATGACATGAATTAAATTATTTTAATTGAATTTCTAACCGAACGTATGTTAGCTTAACATCCCAATCGATAGGATAGATAACGCAATAGAGAAGAGAACGCGATACGCTTATAAGAACACTGGGGTGTTAAGAATATATATAAATAACTAAATGAAAAGAGAAATAAATTTGTTTCTATTCTTTTCAAGTAATTTGGATTAGTAACGATTTTCAGTTTCTGTTACAAAATCGAAGACTTCGTTATTATTAGGTGCTTGCATGTATTTTGATCATTTTTTTGAGAAAAGCTCCAACCAAAATATATTTTGATCAAAATATTTTGCATCATTTTCTACAAATTTTTTTTTATCTTTCTGATAAAATTGCGATACCGCGGCGAAGGAACGATATTGGTTTGGCCAGGATCCAATCATCGACCTATTTTGACATTTTCGAAACAACGTACCCGCCAAGCTAGAATCGCAGCGATCTGAATAAGTGGTAATCAGAAGGCGTTATGTCCGATGAGTACGTTGGGTGTGGCCAAGAACTTCCCAGACGAGCTGGAAGCGTGTGCCCTTGACAATTCTTGCAACGTGTGGCCGATTGTTCTCAGGGCCGACGATGACTTTGCGTCTGTTAACCGCTTTTGTTGGTTTTGCTTTGGTTGGTTGGTAACAATACATCGTCCAGTTTGTTTAATTGACGACGGTAGACATCTGCAGTAACCGTTTCATTCGGTTTTAGCAAATCGTACGACACTGCCCATTACCGATCCCACACTATATAGGGACAGCAAACCTTTATGACCATAAATATTCCGCTTCGTTGTAGATGTGAATGCCTCTCGTGGACTAACTCACGCGATTCTTGCGCTTGGAAATGGAATTTTCAATTTATCAATTACCCAAAATACATGCCAGCACTTATTACTATTTTTTTTCGCACAACATTCAACTTTGCGTGCAGAGGTCACCTTCAATGTTATTCTTATATAATTTGATTCATTTTTTTATCTGCCGTTAATCTAAATTTAAAATATGTTATCAACGTTTTTTTTTTTTTTTTTTTTTTCAGTGACCGACATATTTTGTGAAAGACTTTACCTTTACTTTGCTTTAGGATTTTTACATATATAACTGCATTAATAAAATTAATAAATTTAATTACAATAGAGTGCATGAGTTACATACGCTTGAGCTTAACGAATCTATCAGCCAATGTATGTTTGTACCATTTTCGCAATTCCTGTCTATATGAAACTAAACACAAAAATTTTTTGAGGGGGTTGCGGAAAATTCACGACGCTCTCTACCCACTGCTGTTCATTTTGCTTGTTGCTTACTATTCCGAAAGATACGTTAGACATTAGGCCCGAACATTAGAATCGATCTTTTCTTTTTGGTTTGTTTTAGTTAATGACTGTGTGTGTGTGTGTGCAGGGATATTAAAAAATTGTCTTTCGAATTTTTGTTGAAAGTGTTGCTTAAAACTTTTTCAAACTTTGAAAGTTTTAAGATGATAGATAAGCTGGCGCGAAGATTATAATTTGCCCAATGTTTCCGGTATATGTTAATGTATTAATTGCTTTCGTATAAATTGTTTTGCAGAATGTTGGGCGGTGTGGCTGGTCGACATATGTCGAATCGTCGTAGAGGCTCGTCGCCTATGGTGCGTCTAAGTGCTGGTCTGCCGGTAGCCAGCAGCTTAGACGGCAGTGGCAGTCTAGGAGGTGAAATCGGTCTACCGGGAGTAAATGCTCAATATGCACCGAAAATACCACCGAGACGTCGACGAGCCGTTACAACCAGTGATTATAAGAGTTGTGCTCTTATACAAACGAGGCTTAAACTGGGCGATATTATGTAAGTATAAATAATTTTATAAGTGATAATTACACACATTATAGACTAGAACGGTAAGAGTAATCAAAGTCGTGACTTTAATTAGTAAATTTTCGAATTAATTAAAAAAGTGAAATTGAATCGCATATCGTAACAACCCAATATTCGTTTAATTAAGGCACAAAATGTCCATTCTCTGGTACCGCAATCCTAATGTTATCGAACTGTCATTGTCATCGCTAACGTTATGAAACTATAACCTCTCTAATGCTATTAAACTGTAATCTCTAATGCTATTAAACTGTAATCTCTAATGATATCACACTGTGTGTCTCTAATGCTATCAAATTGTCGCCTGTGCAATGCAATCAAACTGTGAGCTCTAAGGCTATCAAACTATAACCTCTATGAGGTGAACTGTGAACAGTCATCAATAGTCAATCAATCACGCAAATATATTCAAATTAGTCTCACTTCATTTTCACTCAACGTTTCATTAAATGCAATGAACAATAAACAAATGTTTTCCGTTCATTTTTTGTAAACTGCTTAGTAAAAGAAATTACGTGGTAAAGATTATTTTTTTATTGTAAATTTCTTTTTAATTCGATGTATCGAACGTATACGACAATACATAGTTAGAAGGAAAGGATCGGGAAATATATATTCAGGTGTACTCTTGATCTATGCCAAAGCAGTGAAGAGTGCAATGTAGTTGAAGGCATGATTTTTGCTAATGACCGAAATTTTATCGAATTTTAGGTAAATTGGAAGAATCTGTTATATCTGAATCAAGTTTTTTTGGAAAATGAAATTATCGCCGGATTCTCTTTTTACATTTATTTATAACAATAAGCTAAGGCAGTAGTGAATTGAAATCATTAAATTGCTAAACATTTGGTAGCCCTAAAATTAATATATATATCCCGTAATTCGAGGAGTGCAAATAGATTTCAATGCGAAATTGTAAAGCTTTGCAGGCTCACAAATAATGAGAATATTATCTGTTTAGCAACACTGACTGGAACGTTAAAAGAAACGAAAAAGCTTTACAGTAAATATTTAGGAAAAAGTTATAGCTAAGACAACAACCAAAATAGAAATTTCTCAAAGAATTTAAACAAATTTGTTTACATCTATTAAGTGAAATAATTTAAGAATTATTGAAATTCATTAATGCTCTCATTACATATTAATTATTAATTTTTATTTATTAATGCTTTCGTTTCGATGAAGTTTTCATATTTTTTATGTTTGACATTTGACAGTTGACAGTTGAAAGTTGAAAGTGTAAACAATTGCGATGCGATAAGGGTTCATTTAACTATTTATACGTTTTTTTTTTTTTTTTTTTTTTTTTTTCTTATATAGATTTTTGGGGTTGTTTTGGCTACAAAATTTTTGAACAGAAGACAACAACAGTTATAAGCTTTAATGATAAAGAGACAACCATATAATGTTTGACCGTCTAGAATCAGAGATATACTTATTAGATATATATATATTGATATATATATAGATATATATTTGGCCCATTTACTCTAAATGTTAGCGATTTAATTTAAAACCGTTATTGCAACTAGGGTTGTTTCTCTCATCTTTTTGACATATGCTGCATACCATAAGCATAATATAGGTGAGTTTCAATTTGTATGTCTAATTGTGTGAAGAATTTTTGTATTCGTGTGCGTATATATATGTATATATATATATGCATATATATATATATATATATATATATGCCTATTCTGTGTAAAATACATTGTGACCAAGTTTAAGTGTAAGGTTCGTTGAATTTTTCCCCTAAATGGTTAGACAAAATCGCTGGTAGCTCTGTGAAAAAATTGAGAAATAATTGGTAAAATTGTGTTAAATGATAAAAACTAACTAAATAATGACAACTAAATGTGTACTTAATGAAAATCATTATGAATATTAATGTTTTCTATGAATTTCGAAAAGAAAAATTCAAATTAAAGAAGAAAAAGGAAAAAAAATTCTTTTTTTTTTTTTTTTTTTTTTTTTTTTTTTGTTCGTAACAGCGTGATTGAAAAATTTTTCTTGTCACACGGAAAATTCAATACACATGTAGTGGATTTCTGGGTCAGGGGGCTGCGGCTAAATAAACTTAAAAGAAGAAGCACTGTGCAAAGCGTACGCAAGCGGGTGTGCGCGGCATAATAAATTTGAGGGAAAATCCTTATACCTACATGAAATATCTATGAGGGAAAAAAAAAAAGAAGAAATTTATTATGGGAAAAAAGTTTTTGAAAAAGTGGAGCAAGTGTGAAAATTTAATATTTTAACAATGAATACTCACTAATAATAACAGCCAATGCGAATTTATTGAAAAGAAAATCAAATCGAATTGAATGGACGATGGGACGGAAATAGTGTTCTAATTAGATATATAGCGCAATTGTTTAAAGCATGTACGTTCAAGTTTTCAATGATTTACAACGAATGTAAATTGCTGAAGATCCCCAGGACAAAATTTTTAGTAAAACTTGTGCTTCTTGCCTACACCCTCACGGAATACATACAAAACTAATTATATATATATATATATAGTTTTATATATATATATATATATATGTATATATATGTATATATATAAGCCTAAGGAAAATTTTGTAATCTAAATAAGTTATACTGAAAAAAGAAAAAAAAAAAAAGAAAAAAAGCAAGAAAAGAAAAGAAAAGAAAAAACAACTTAGGACACCGTCACAATCCAGTGCTATTATATCAATGTTAAAAATAGTCAGTGTTTCTTAGGGATTTCATTATCCTAAGAAGAGAAAAGTTTTTACCCCTTTTTGGACGCTCGTCTTTCTACGCATCCCTTTAATTTCATATAAGTAAATGAACGACTTAACGTCGCCGCCACCAATAATGTGTAGCCATAATGCATTACAAAAACAAAAAAAAAACAAAAAAAAAAAGAAAAAAAACAGAAATATGAAAATTCGGTCAAATTTTCTTTAAAGTCAATGTGTGTTCACGCACATGCACGAGCGCACTTACCTACACACTCTTACAATGCATACAAATTTATCTACGTATGTAACTCTATATATATGTGTGTATATGCATACATTTTTATATGCGATACTAAAGCACTTGAATAGTGCATTCCTCCACACTCATACATGTGCATGCATGCGTTTTTAGGCACAACACGCACAAACACGCACATATGTTACGCTTTAAGTCGGTCGGTTTTACCACATTTTCTTTCCATTCATTTCTTCTTTCTTCCCTTTCACTTAGCCATTCTTGCTATCGTACATTTTAGTGCGATTCTATTTTGTTCCTGGAATTCACCACATGGTAAATTCATTTACTTTAACCTTTCCAAAAGTTTCGTTCAATTTTTTCCAGCTGATTTTTGTTTAACTGAAGGCATTCCTCTCTCGTTGTTTTTCTTCTATTTTTTTTTTTTGTTCGTTTAAGTCTAATACATGGCCAAAAATAAGTTTCTTTCATAGTGTGCGCGTGTGTGTGTGCGTGCGTGTGTGTGTGTTGGTTATTTTATTATTATTTTTTTTTTTTTTTTGTCCCTTTAAATTTTGTTTTCAAGCATACTCTCGTTCGTGTAACTTGACAGGTCGTTGTATCCTGAAACAGCTGATTTCGTTAGTTTATTTTAACACATACATATATACATAATCACACACAAACAATTACGCACACGGAATACACGCAGAGATCCCCATTAACTATAAATGTGAGATAGCGAGTAGTTTATACACATGCTCATCGCATATATATGTATGCGAAAGAGACAATGTAAGCGAGTGTGAATAGGTGCAAAACATGTTGTGTTCCGACATAAAATAAACTACATAATATATATGTAAACGATATGTAATTATCATTATTAAAGACATGCAGTAGCTAGCTAGCTATATATAGCAAATACAATATTCCTATCATATCTATTATTAGGTTAACCACAGAGTGTACAGAGTTGTCTATCTTATCACAAACAAAAAGAAAAAAAATTCACTTTCACGTAGGCTTACTTTACTGTACAATGTACAGTACATTCTCTATACTGTGTTACAAAAATCTGTAAAATTCCATTTTGTCTAAATTGTATTAAGCCTTTATTAAATTACAATTTATATATATATTCACGATAATGCACTTTGACATTTCGCTTGACTTTAATACGTTATCTTAGTTTTTTTT
>KK502407.1:2064706-2078898 GCA_000688735.1 Glossina austeni
AACAATACATAAAAAAAAAAAAAAAATTTTAAAAAACAATACACAAGAAAAAGAAAAATAAAGTCGAAAAAACAATACATAAAAAAAAAAAAAAAATTTTAAAAAACAATACACAAGAAAAAGAAAAATAAAGTCGAAAAAACAATACATAAAAAAAAAAAAAAAAGTTAAATAAAAGCTGCCTTGAAAACGTTCAAAATATAGGCGTTTTAAAGTCAGACAATTCGAATCAAGTGTAAATAATAATGTAACAAAAATCCAAAAATATCATGAAATAAAATTTTAAAAATTCCTTAGAAAACCTTAAAAATTAAAGCAACAATAATCCCAGTTCATCATCAACAAAAAAAAAAAGAAGAAATGAAAATACATAAAAAATAAAATAATAATAATAATAATAATCTCTATATAAAATTAATCTGTGATTTTTGTGATTTATTTTAATTTCTTTCTGGTCGGAAAAACGTATAACAGCAAACAAAAAAAAAAATTATATCAAAATAAAATAATTACCGATCCATGCTTTAAATTGAACTTTCACATGTATATATAAGAAAAAAAAAAAAAAGAAAAAAAAAAAAAGAAAAAAGAAAACATTAAAATTTATATACGTATATATATACATACATATAATATATATATATATAAAAATATATATATATAATGAATCCATTTTTCGAAATTGTATTAAAATTATAGATAAAAAATTTTTCAAAATAAACCGAATATTAATACGTAAAAAAGTAAACTAATTGAAAAAAAAAAAAAATAATAAAAATAATAAAAACAATTGTACACTTTTTGTCACAATTAAACTACAGCGTCCAAATAATTGTATTATAACAGCAACAACAACAATAACAATAATTAACTACAACTGCTTTATTCCACCTAATTTTAAAAAGAGTCTGTTTTTATCATGATCGTTTCGCATCTAACGATCAATTTATAATTAAATTCTTTTTGTTTTGGTTCAATACGTATTTAATAAATTCAATTTACGATGCGCTAAACAAAATACAACAACAAAATACAACAACAAAAACAACAACAACAACAACAAAATAAAAAATTATAAAAAAAAAGAAAGCAACAGTAACAACAACAAACAAATAACATTCATTCAATATTTAAGGGGGAAAACACATAATAATAATAAAAACAACAACAACAACAACAACAACAACAACAACAATAATAATAATAACAACAAACAAACAAAAAAGCATTTGCTAAGAAAGCATTCAATTTCATTAAAAATTTTAATTTAATTCCTTTAACTGTTTGTTGAATACATTCTTGTTGCCTATTGTCATAACATCGATTGCATGCCATGTGTATGACGTGTCAATCTACACAAATGTGTGTTGCCGAACATTTGGTGTAACACAATTATGGCCGAGCGGTCGTCCTATCATTATCAGAAATTGGATAAATTGACGGTACGTTTCTCATTTCATTACTAATGTCCTAACGTCCTCATATTCTTTTTTTTTTTGTTTTTCTTTTTTGCCTCCATCAAGTTTTACAACCGTTCATTTTATACGGTACGGTTAAGGAGAGCTTGTTGAACCCTATTCATAAGAAGAGGGACACATAAAAACAATAAAAAGTGTGAAAAACACAAATGATTGAACTCGTTAACTCGTGGCTTTCTGGAGAAGAATACTTATTCTCAAAGTTTCCCTTATTATCATAATCGCTTATAAAAATTAAAAATGTTGATTATTTTTTTATTTTTTATTAAAATGTGGCTTCAAACTTGTCAGAGTTTCAATTGAAAACTTTAGGCTTAAGATTTCGCTTACTGTTGCCTATAAAACTCAATAAAGAGTAAAAGAGAGAGAAGGTACCCAGTTCGTACGTTAGCTGGCATATGTAGCATGAGTGAATGGGAATTTTCACGATATTTTACAAGCAACTATCATGCAATAATCGCGATGCAAATGAAGTAATCTTTACCTCAACCCCGAATATATCGTTTCCCTTGTTTTAATAAAGCCTGTTTAAGTCTGTTCACGTCCGCTGCAATCGTCTATGAGTTTGTGTAAAGAAACGGGGAAAGCTATGATATTGAAATTTGGATGAATTTGTCTTCACATTTACAGCAGCAAACAATCCATGATATCTTTTAGATAATTGCTAGCTTATAACCTAAAAATATATATAACAGAAATATATAACAGAAATATATATATATATAGTAATATATATTTTTCATAGATCTTTTCTTCCTGATGCCAAAAAAATCTGCTTTCTCTCGTTCATATTATAGCAAAGATAGATTTTCACTAAGTACCATAACGATTCTATTATACTTAAAAGAAAGGTGAAAGGTAATGCGAAAGCATTTACTTCTTCTATCTGTTACTACTGCTGTCTGTCTGATGTTGTCAAAAATTCAAAAGATTTTCAACAACAAAGATCATCGTTTAGATCGGAAATGCACTTGACAATGGTTTACTTCGTATTGAAAGATGCGGCTTGAGTTTGCAAATAGATCTCATGCTAGGAGACTTTAAGAAATCTATGCGATCTATCGCAAGTGATATTTTTGAATTGTTGAATATATCAGCTCCTCGCTTTTTCTCGCAATTTTTTTTGCTATTTTTTTTTTTTGCTTTGTTTTAAATTTTAGGTAAAAGAATCATGCAACATATGCAGATATATTAAATATTGTATTTCTATATAATAACTATCGAAACGTATGTGCATATATCATGCTATATATTACTTTATGTATTTGCAAGTGAATGTTTATTCAAGTGTTTTGCTGGTTATTCGCTATACCATGTTATTAATTATTGAGATTTTTTTTTTTTTTATTTTTTTTTGCAAATGTATATATCCTAAAGAATAGGTAAAGCAACAACTAAGATATAGTAGTATGGTATGGATCAATGAGAATAAAGTAAAAGTTGTTTTCTCTTACTTAAAGCTCTATTGTAAGCATATGCAGCCAACTATTTATGAACATTTTCAATGGCAATGAATGGTGTTTGCTCAGGTTCTTTATTGGCAATAGTAGTGGCGTTATGTTTTCGAATATATTCAGTTTATGTATGTTTATATGACATACTTTTTCTCTTCATATCAAAAAAAAAAATAAAAATAAAAATAAAAAAGAACCGAACCGAACCGAACCGAATCGAAGAAATGAAGAAAGGCAAAGAAACGAAAAAGAATCACAAGCCAACATTTTAAAATAGTAGTAAATAGTACGTACCTTTCACTGACTTTGCTAGTAAAGTTCATTAATGCGATGAAATATCTGTACAATATGCAAACGCATCAACATACACATGCATGCATGCATAGAAATATACAAACGATTGCTGATACAAGTTCGTTGATGTTAAGAATTTTTTTTCGTTATGCATTCACATACAAAATATGAGCAAGAGAAAGCAATTGCTTTTATGCAATATCATCCTCATATCTAGAAAGTTTTCATGTAAATATTATAGTTTTTTAGATACACCCTTCTATACATTATTATTATTATAGATTATTTAAGATACTAAATGTCTCCTATTATCTGCACATAGTGCAACGTATAGTCTTTAATATATGATGAAGACATATATTCTCACATACATAAAACATGTAAAACACGTATACGTACATGTACAGGTTTGTAAATAGAAAAACGTGAAAAGGGCACACACACACACACACGCGTTGTGCGTTGTTATCGTATAGAGCAAGAAGAAGAAAATAAATATTACATTTTACCTACACATTTAAATGCATTAAAATGCCTGTGTGTTCGTAAACTATTCCAGAAAATTTAAAATAAAAAGCAATGGCCTCAATGGTCAACAATATGCAAAATGAGGTCACTTTTGCTACATTCTAGTTTCACTAGTTATTTGCTCTATTTTAAGTTTCGCTTAACACTGATAGCACTATAAAGAAGAGTAACGTATATAACAAAGTGCCTTAACTAACTATTTACCTCTTTCTTCCCTTCTATTCCATTCTATTCCCAAATGTGGTTAAGCAATTATTTAATTTTTCTTGTTTACACATGTAACTTGACCTGAATATGCTCATTAAGACTCACTGATAATAGAGAGAAATAAATGTTTCTTTTAACTTCGTTTCTGAAAGAAACCGACGAAAGACTTATTGACTTGATATGCAAGTAGCTTTAATTTTAAACCCGTTAGATATATTCTGTAAGATAAGATAAGATAAGATAAGATATGCGGGATAATTTCCCGCATATTATAATAATAAAAAATTTTATATCATTACATGTACAATAAATAAAATCTCTTTGTCGAGCATGTTGTTGTCATATGTCAAGTGATTTTTTTCTTTTAAATTCATTTCTTTTAAAGTAAGTGAAATTATTTTAAAAATTCCATTGATTGAAATCATCAACGTTTAGCACATTTCGTGCATTGTGAGAGAGAAACATTTTTACATACAAATAAATGGGCATAAAACTTGCATATAAAAGTTGTTCCTCCTTTCTTTCCTTCCTTTAGATGAAAGCCGACGAGAGGGAGGGGACTAGACATAGACATAGATGATGGGTGGGTGATGAAGAGCATATACGCAAATAGAGGCTTTGAATTTCACTCACGATCTCTTCATTTATTGATTATTAAATAAACTCCTTTAATAGAGTTTAAGGCAAATTTTAAAATCAAAATTTATTAGAGATGTAATAACAAAATTATTTGCAAGCGTGCCTCGTATAACACGATCAAGGAGAATAAAGGCGAAAGAAGACAACTAAAACTTAATATTAGATAACATAATTAAAATTTAGACATATTTTAAATCGGGGCAATGTGTACGTGCAGTGCTAGATCGAAACCAAGCCATAACTTTTAACCGACTGTGTAGCGATGTAGATTTGCATCGTATTTCTCTTTATGTAGAAATTTTATATTTTTTCGTTTCCGACCGCAGATCGACTCTCTTTATCTGCGGCAATTTTCATTGTTCGCATGCTATCTGACTACGATTTTTTTTTTTCCACTTTATAAAAAAAATAAAAATTCCTTGCATTTGAGGCTTAACGTATCGAATTTGATGATAGCTCAAAATTTCGTTCTAAACATGTGTGTGTGTAAATGAAAAAGCAAGTTAACTTCAATATGATGATAAAGAAAACATAAGAATACCGAAGCAAAAAAAGAATTAATTTTCATCAAAAATTCTGCTCAACCTTGATTAATAAAATCGCTTAGACTGAGCGAAACACGAAATTCATTTTCTGATATCGTGTTATATGAAAATTCGTAAATTTTTATAACGCAATATATTGAAGGCGATACTTTGATAAATACCTTAGGCAATCCATAGGACACCTGGACATTGATGAGATAAACGCCAATGTCTTCGAATCTTCGAATCGGTCTTTATTTTCATAAAACTCAGTCACAATGTGGATATGATTACGAGCCGTTTAGAGTTCTTCGCAAAACTCTACATGATATGCTTATCTATTCTGTCAGATCAACTCTGCTTAAGGAGCGCGCAAACATAATTGTTCGCACAGTCCGCAAAATTGAACCGAACTTATTCACTATTATTGATTACCAAACATTTGTTTATTCTGAAGGCGGCAGGTAGGGGATTTGTACCGGCTACGGGCGTGCACCTCTGCTAGATAGCTGCATGGGTTTTCTTTTTTCTCTATTGTTTATTTACCCGTGAATTTTGTTCTTCTTCTTCCTTCATATACCTTTCACTATTTAATTAATGCGATAACCATAAGCATAAGATTTAAGATTTTAAGAATAAATTTGAGGGTCGCCCTGTGTTTTTTAATAAATAAATAAATTCGATTTATTTATTACAAAATTTAATGATCATTTAATCCTTTCTCTCACATATGTGCCGTTAAATGGAAATAAATGGAAATTTTGATGTGAAATCTACTCTCGATTATCCTTGAAGGAGGAATAAAAGCAGAAAATGTAGAGTTGAGTTTTTTTTCCGTGATTTGAAAAACTTACAAATGAAAAGCGTCAGCAAGACGAGCACCAACGACGCTTAGAGTTAGTCAACAATTGACAACAAAACTCCCGAGGAACAAGACTGTATGTACGCGTATTGAGAAAGGAAAAAAAAGAAGAACGCAACAAAAATATTATCTTGAAATATAAAATTTTAACATAGTTTTGCAAAGACGACTTAAAAGTCTTTGATGATATGTACGGTGCCGTAATGTCTGTATGAATATTATGCGAGGACCATACGCTGCGATAATGTCATCATCGTACATTAGAAAACGCGAAAAGTTACTTTCTATCATCATCGTGTGTGTGTGTGTGCGTGCGTGCTTGCGTGCGTGCGTGCGTGCGACTATGTAGTCATAATTCTGCTAAGTTTCTTTAAATGTTTTTTTTGCAAAAAAAAAAAAAAAAAAAAAAAACCAAAAAAAAATTTAAATTCTATTACGCATTTCTTTAAATATAGCCTAGAAAGGCTAATGTAAATATGTACACAACACTTCATACATAGCGTATTTATAAAGCTGATGCCGCTATTACTGATGTCCTTTGGCAAACAAATCTGATGTTTATATCAATATACATACATATGTACACTGTATGTATGCATATGTATGAAGAATAAAAAGAAAAAAAATTGTTTTTTTTTTTTTTTGGAAAATTGCAACAATAAACATATGACTGTTGATGATTTTTGCGTACAAATTTCACATATTTCATGCACATGCCATCGACTCATGAGGATTTTAGCGCTTTTACTCTCTATGCTTATACGCATTATACATGTATAGATGTAGATATATATAGTAGTAGTAGTAGTAGTAGTTTTACTTTTCTAAATCTCTTCTGGTGTCTGCACTATATTGAATAATCGCAACATAACAAACAAAAACAAAAACAAAGACAAAGAAAAGAACTCGCAAACATACTCTGGTGTGCAGTTAATGATGATTTATTATTGAATCATACTCATATATATATATATATAAATATGAGTTGGCTTCTGCTTTATCATTCTTTGTCCATAAATTATACCGAAAACTATTCTTTATTATGTGCCAATATTTATATTGATTTGTGTTTACATAGAAAAAACTCAAATATTTAACAGATTATCACTACTTTTTTTTTGTTTTGTAATTGATATGTAGGCCGAAATATATCATCAATCCTTTTGTTCAAAAATTATTTGTATTACGTACTTTAGCGTATTTCAATGAATATGAATCCAATGCATTCAATATGTGGCAGATATTGTGTGCAACTTTTTGCAAATGAAATGCTGTTTCCGCCCTATTGTGACATCTTTCTCGAAATTTATAATTATTTCATATCCGCTATCAACCCACGTCGGTATTTTTAATTTGCAAAGCAATTTGTAAACACACAGTAGTAGAATACATGCAAAAATGGTCGTGGTCATGCTTGTACTTGTGCACTTAACCCTAATCGGACCATGGTGAGCCTTTGAGACTCATTTGAACATTGAACTTAAATTTTGTGATTATCGATCACATTGCAGTTACAAACATTTCTCAGTTCGCTTTAATTTAAACAACAACAACAACTAACACTATATATATATATATATATATAAGTTGTTCATGTTTCGTTCTTCTAACATAATACATCACGATGAACGTGACAGGCTCAGGCCTAGAACTAGTTGCCCCAAATTTCGGAACAGAGACAGATGGACAAACTGTGCCTACTATAATAGTGATTGCCTTACAAAAGCCACATTCGTTTATGCGAAATTGTAATATCTATGTAGTAGTGTCTGGTGTAAATATTTTCTTGGCCACAAAAATAAAATGCTCGCCTTCAAATCTCCCATTTCAAATTGACGGGGCAGGGCACGCCGCAAATCTGTTGTTCAAAATCGATCGAAGAATAGGCGTACATAGTGCAAGATAAACTGAGAACACCTTCGCTGTTGTCATGGTGGTGAATAAAATTAAAAATTCCGTCATGGCCATTCATTGCTTTATAGTCTGTTTTTTTTTGTTTTTACAAAATCCAAACAAGCTAAATAAAAAAAAATTTTTCAAAAATGAAAAAAGTAACAAGCAAAGAGACTATACTGTGCCTATGGGATCCGAATGATATTCAATAGCGTTCGTCCTTGGGTCAAAACACGTTAGTTTACCAAATTTCATCGAAATGTTTAGCCTGCATGCAAGATTATAATACGGACAGATGGACAAACATGCCTGCTTATATCGATTCAAAATTCAAAATTATAACTGAATCAATCGGTACAGTGAGAGATGGAAATCTATTGCAAATCGTTCTCGGTGTTGTATACAAGTGAATAAACTTAATTAAGCGATGTAGAGTATCGAAATATGTTTCGATTAATAAATATATATATAAATTATAGCTAACTAACTACCTGTCCAAGATACAGGAGGCTTTTGCGTGAGATGCCACGCTTTATGATTTGTTATAGACGAAGCGGCCCGATTAGGGTTAAGCGTTTTATAAAAACTTTAGCTTAAAATCGTATCACATTCGCTTCAATCTTTGGTCTTTCGAAAAAGTTTGTTTTTTTTATTGGGTGGGTATTGGGTTTTTCAGTAAAGAATATAAAAAAAAAAAAAAAAAAAAAAAAAAAAAAAAAAAAAAAAAAAAAAAAAAAAAAAAAAAAAAAAAAAAAAAAAAAACATTTCGATTTTTAAAAAATGTTTTTTTCATTTTTAAAAAGGAAAAAAATTCTTTAAAAAGAATACGCTTTTATATCGGGAAAAAAATTATTAAATAGCTATAATTGAAGTAGAGTTACGGTTGCTGTTGTGCGATTTGTCTCGAAAATGCAAATACTTGGTCTATGTAAAAATGTCGTCGCCCTTAAAATCATTTTTCAATACTTAAGCAATCATTTGATTCGAAAAGCATCGTGAAGAACAATCAACGAGAACATGTTTTAGACTATTTAATAATTGGTTATGAAAGATGCCCCGCAAATTGTTGTTTATATAGTCTTACCAGCAGCTAGAAGTAATTATTACAGANTTTTTTTTTTTTTTTTTTTTTTTTTTTTTTATTAAACACTTTACATTTTACATGTCGAATGTAGGTTTTAAGCGATCGAATTGATTTATATATCATCTATAATTGTATGAATTGAAATTATTTATAGGTTGGCAGCGGCTCAGGAAGCGGCGCTAGCAGGGCATCAACAGGACTCCACAAGCGGGGGGCACTCGGGTCGAAGGGGAGCCCATCGCTTAGCTGATAGAATGGGTGGCCCAAAGAAAGAGGAAACACCACCTGGTGGTGGTCCCACATCATTATTTATCCTTACCGAGGATAATCCAATTAGAAAATATACACGTTTCATTATTGAATGGCCGCCCTTCGAGTACACTGTGTTATTGACAATCATTGCCAACTGCGTTGTGTTGGCATTAGAAGAACATTTGCCTGGGAGTGACAAAACAGTATTGGCTCAGAAACTGGTAAATGATTTCTATTCACATTAATTATTATTTTTTAATTTTGTTTTTGTTTTTTTTTTTTTTTTTTGATGAAATTATTTATTAATTGTTATATTATTTTAGGAAAAAACGGAGACCTATTTTTTATGCATTTTCTGTGTAGAAGCATCGCTCAAGATCCTTGCCTTAGGTTTAGTTCTGCATAAACACTCCTACCTCAGGAATATTTGGAACATCATGGATTTCTTCGTTGTAGTAACGGGGTAAATATTCGATTTATTATAACATTTTTATTTAACTCAAAAAATTCTTTTCTAAAAACAAAAAAAAAAAAAAGAAACAAAAAACACAAAAAAACATGAGAAGCTTACATACTTACACATCTTGAAAGCTTAACTTTATTATTTAGTTTTTATGATTTTTTTACCGATAATACCCGCTACTAAAGGATCTTTTCACTTTGTTGTTGTTGTATATAACAAAGAATAATAAAAACTTGTATTTCCGAAATTTAATCATGAGCTTTAATTTCTTACGTTCCACTTATGTTCCATCTATCGAAGAGGACCGATATGAGTGTTTTTTTTTTTCTTGGAAAAAGATTTAAACCTATGTAGCGGGTATTGGGATCATTTGGGCATTTCCTTTAAGCCGAATGTACAAAATTCCCTTATTTCCTTATTTCCTTTAATGATGTGTATTAATAATATTTGGACGGCGGATTTAAAGCTTTTTATAAAATTTTATTTTTTTTATTAATTTCTGTTTATTCTCTCTGTTATAAGTCGAATTTGTTATATTTTTTATTTTAACTTTACTCTCTATTTGATACTTTAACATAAAAATAAAAAAAAAACAACAACAATCTTGATATAAATATGATCAACATTTCGCACTTATTTAGTGCTATGACGATATTTGCCGAGGCCAATATAGACGTCGATCTGCGTATGTTAAGATCATTTCGTGTGTTACGGCCGTTGAAACTTGTTTCAAGAATTCCAAGTAAGCTTAACTGCTCTGTCCTAAGATAGAAATATTTTAGGCCTTATTTACGCTAGACATACATAACTGGAATTAGCGCTATTATCTACAGTGTATTATAAATGTAGAGAAATTTATAATAATAATAATAATAATAATAATAATAAATACCGCTAGGGTGTCTTCTAATTTCTGCCTTTTTTTTTACCTCAATTTCCGACGTCTGCCTATTGTTGTGTTGTTAAATAGGAATAGGAAAGACTTTAATAATCGTAATATATACATATACACATATACATGTATCTTAGAATTTAGATAAAACTTTGACGTTATCGATTTATGTTCTTGTGTGTTTGTGTGTTCCTGAAAAAAAATTAAAAACAATTTTAAAGAAATTATTTAGAATCGAGGGGAGTGAGTGCATGCGCTATATATCTCCATGTTTATTAGTTGGATTGGGAAGTCGTGACAATTATAATGAATGCATAATACATAGATCGGATAAAGATAAGAATTGCGGATAATTGCGGAAAGATCGAAATCGAAGTTGATACTCGTACAAAATCTTCTCGAATTTTTAAATCTTCCTGCGTATCGCTAAAATCTATTAAGCAATAATAAAAAGATATGCGAAACTGATCTCATAGTCTCAAGTTTTAGTGTAAGAATTTTTTTTTTTTTTATTTAACATTTGAGGCCCGGCACCTCTTTCTACATATCTATATATGTGTTTTTTTAAAAACTTTTCAACACAAGATATAATCTACAATTTTAATCAATCGTATCCGTCATGACATATAGCCTATCGAATAAGTATTTGCTTTGTTTGTGAGAGGTGAGCGATATTTATTTTATCAAAATGTTTGCAACGCTCAAAGGGAAGCTTCAGAGACACCACAAATTATGCACATTCTTGATCAGCATGCATGTCCATCTGTCCGTCAACGTAATGCCTGCGATACACATTCCCTTGGCCGTAAAAGTAAAACTATCGGCTTTAAATTTTACAAAAACATTGAAAGTTGGTTGGTTGGGCCAAAGTCGAAAGTCGAAGTCGACATCGCTACAGTAGGACGTAAACTGAGAGCATCTCTGCTTTTTGAAAGGAATAAAAAATTGATTTTTTGTTCCATCCTCATAAGTTAGGATAAATAAATGTACAAAGAGCAAAAGCAAGCTACGAAAACGCTATAAAGTAAATAAAATCTTGGCTTGTTTTGAAATTTTGGGAACATGTCAGTCCGTTCATCTGCCCAGTATTTATGGTAAATTATCTCTCGTTCGTAAAAAATGTATATGTCACGTATAAATTTGCAAAAGAAAGTGAAAATGATCTAAACTAATTAACTAAGTAAGGGCAAGCCTATAGGATCTACACGGTTACGCAATAGTAACTGAATTTCGAAATTATTTAACTAAATATGGGCGATTCATTCCACATGCACATGCAAACGTAACATGAAACGTAAGCGCAACATGAAACTCACATGATGCGTGACGTGAGCAACGATGAAACTCATCCTCCAAATTTGCCTTCATGCAGCTATTCATTAGATATTCGCTTATAATGATGAAAAGTTTAAAATTTTAGAACACATTTTTGTTAGAAAGTTCTGGCAGAAAGTTCAACCTTGTCAAGGCTTGCCACATACGCTCGCCTGCTCTCTTATAATAATGGCGAGATTTCAACGACGAACTTATTATTGACAATAATAGGTGTCTTCTCCATCCATGCTAGATTAATTTTCGTGCACTTAATACTTAAAATAGTAATTAATTTGAAGATACTCTCGACATGAACGCAACATTAGTTGCAAAAGTTTTACATTTAACAACAACTACAACAATGCCATGGCATAGATAGGAGAATTGTCGTTGAAGCTCTACTGTGGACTTGCTTTACATCTTAATTTGCAAATAGGAAACATTGAATGGCCCAAAGCGTTTCCAGCAACGTGGCTGGGACGGCGTAGACTCTTCTCACGTGAAATATTAAATGCAAAAAAATATCATAAAATATCAAACGGATTATATATTAGTTGAAATGTCTTATCATCTATGACATTTTTCTAATGTAGTTCGTCTTCTTCTTCTTCTTCTTCTTTTTGACTTTCAATTACCGAACTTCTTAAATAAAAAAGCTCGGAAAGTTGAATGAATTGAATGCATTTCAAAGACGGCAATTGTTTTAATCGTTGAAGATGGTCTTAAGACAGCGAATACATATATATTTGTGCGTGCGTTTATTTCAAATAGTTTTGTGTGTGTGTTTTTTTTTTTTTTTTTAAAACTTAGTATCTCTTAAATTACATTTTAGTTACAGTTCTCATCCAACGTATAATATATAGGTGCTTGCATGTATGTTGATCATTTGATGAGTTGAAAATGGCATTTATTGAGAAAAATCGGTACAATATAAATGAATCGAAATATTTTGTATCGCTTTCCGACCGATCGCTTTTCCCCGTCTTTCTGACAACATGACGATACCTTGTCGAAGCAACGGTATTGGTTTGGCAGCGATCCAATCATCGACCCATTTTCACATTTCTTCAGCATCTCGAAACAATGTGCACGCCAGGCAATCAGCGCGGCGATCAGAACAAGTGGTTATCAGAACCTCGTTATGTCTCTTTACCAACTCTTGCAATTTATGAGGGGTCGAGGGTTGCCATGCATTAAGATAACTTTGCGTCTGTTAACCGCTATTGCTGTTCTTTTTATGCAACAATACATCGTCCAATTTGTTGTGGGTTGTGGTGTGTTGTGGGTAGACATCCGCAGTAACCGGTTTTCATTCGGTTTTAGCAGCTCGTAATACACTGCCCCGTGTACAGCAAATCTTCATGACCACGAATATTCTGCTTCGGTGTCGATGTGGATAGCTCTCCAGGACCAACTTCAGGAGTTTTTGCGCTTGGGATTGCCATAGCAGATCCGATTTTCACCATCAGTCACAATACGATAGAGAGAAGTTTTCTTTTCTGCAGTCTTGCAATTCGTTGTCTTTGAACTTTTTTAGTCCTTCCGGCCGTTCAGGCCGTTCTTTGTCATTGACATCAAAATCGCTACTACTGACAAATGGCATATGATGGCGCGGCATTTTCATAAGCTTTTAAAAGTGTTTGATGGGCCTCGGCAGTAGATTTCTTTAAATTGTAGAACAAAAGTAAACGAATGTCGTAAATGCAATTGTGAGCGTTGCGTTAATTTTATAAAGAGAAAGGTCAAAATCGAAATTGAAATCGAAATCGGAATCGAAATCGAAATCGAATTTAATCGTTGTGCACATCGATACTTCAATAATAGATATCGCTGATCAAGATAAATGCAAGCATATATTCACAATGAATGCGCCTTTGGCTTCCAATGAAAATTTGGAAAATGTTTTAGACTGAGAGCTTTAGAGCTCAAGTGTTATCGCAGCTAATAATTGCTGCAATTTTTGATTCCTAGAATATGTAAACAAATATTAGCATATAAACTTAGTATGGATTGTTTTCTACTTCATCTACTCGACACGATCGATAATATCACAATGTTTTAGCTAATAACTTAGATGTTAGTTAAGACTTTAGATGGGTCTTTAAATTTTGCCAAAGTCCTTACAAACACATATTCGTGTGTCTTTTCTTTTGCTATTTATTTATTTTATTTTTTTTTTTTTTTTTTTACTAAATCTTTTTTTTTCTATTTCAATCGCAACAAAAATATTTTATTTATAATATTCTTCTCTTCTCCTCATCATCTATTTTAATTCTAGATTTACATATATACATAAAATATTAATGCA
>KK502407.1:2078941-2101084 GCA_000688735.1 Glossina austeni
AAAATACCAAAAATTGTGCAGATTCATGACACAATTCCCACAATTAGGGCAGAATGTAGATCTAAGAACACTTAGGGCCATTCGTGTGCTAAGGCCCTTAAAATTAGTCTCTGGAATTCCTAGTGAGTAGTGATTTAGTACAAATATATATATATATATATATATATACATTATATATTCATGAATTTCATCAATCAAATCATCAAATCTCTTCATTTGTTTAATTTAATATTTTTTTGACTTTTTTAGGAAACATTTTTTCCATCAAGTTCTTCTAGCAAATCATTATTATTAGTAAAATGCTTTTAGTTAATTTTTTTTTTTTTTGATTTTAGTTAACTGGCATCATTATTATTATTATTTTAATATTATTACTAGTAGGAATAATTTTAATATATAAAAAAAAAAAAATGTTTTTATCATAAACTTTTACTAATCAATATTTTTATTTCTTTTCATATGCCACCACACCTGGCTGCTTTCGTCGTTTTTCCTTAAATTATTATATTTTGTATTTTTATTTATTTTTTTTTAAACGAATACAGGTTTACAAGTAGTTTTAAAGTCCATTATCAAGGCTATGGCACCGTTACTACAAATTGGACTCTTGGTCTTGTTTGCGATCGTTATATTCGCCATCATTGGACTCGAGTTCTATTCGGGAACATTGCATAAGACTTGTTATAGCTTAGAAGATCCAAGTATATATACCAAATGAACAAAAAAAAAAAAAAAAAAAAAAAAAAAAAAAAAAAAAATAATAGAAAAAAGAGACCCGAAAAAAGAGGAGCATCTATGATGCGACCATTGTTTGGCGAATTTTATTTAATAATATTTTAATGATTTTACTATTTCAGATAAACCGGTTAAAGAAGGTGAATCAGAAACACCTTGTAATTCGGATAAAGAAGCGGATAAGTCAGGCGGTGCATACGTATGTAATTATAATACGAGTATGTGTCTGGAAAAGTGGGATGGACCGAATTCTGGCATTACTAGTTTTGACAATATCGGGTTTGCCATGTTGACTGTATTCCAATGTATCACAATGGAAGGCTGGACAGCAATACTGTATTGGGTAAATGTGTTAATAACTGAAACTAATTCTCTTCAAAAAAAAAAAAATCAAAAAAATCAAAAAAAACAAAAAACAAAAAACAAAAAAATTACTGTGCTACTACCGCTACAATGGCTTTTTATACTAATCAAAAATTTCTGGATTAACTTACATACTACATCTTCTCTCTAAACCTATTCTTTACGACTTTCTTATAATTATCGCTAAAATATTTCTATATGCATATAATGTATTAGGTCTTTTATTAAGGGCTTACCTAACTGAACCTTGCATTTTTTGTGTTTCTACACTTTTGCAATTTGTTTTCTTCATCTCAGAAAACAGAATAATTGCTTAACGTTGTACAGTACGAGCGGACTTAAGTCCGGACTTAATTTATTAACTTAACTCTCTGACTCTTAACCACTGGTGTTGTGCTAATTTTCTTCTTTTTTTTTTACCGGAACGCGTATATATAATTATATAGACAGGGCCGATCCTGGGTAGGCGGCCGCTCTGTGCGGTCTCATGTCCCAAATTTGACGACGGGGGGCGGGAGATTTCCCCCAATTTTCGCCCGTCGCCAGGATCGGCTCTGTATAAAGCATAAAAAGGAAAGGAAACGAAAATCATTACGAAACCCTTTTTGTATATATGTGTGTGTTTGTTATAAATTCTCGTTATCAGAAATCATTTTTAGTTCCGGAACGCGTTCCTGTCCAAAAAGGATATACCGGAACGACGTTTCGGAGCGTTCCGGCTCGACAAGACCACTGCTCTTAACGACACCACTAAGCCGAGAATCGAGAGCCGATTTCAGTAAAATTTACTATCATTCGCGTGATACGGTTTATGGCCGGCCACTAAGCTAACATGTTTTCAATCAAATAGAGCAACAAGACGCACCTACAAGACAGACAGCATAATGTTTATAAATTAATCGCAGAGATAATCACTGCTTGCATTTTTGCATCGTATTGAGAATATTACGGAGTATTATGGAGAATGTGGACTTATCGTAATCTAACTAAAAATAATTTAACGTATTTGATGCTTCACGATTGCATCGTAATAAGTTTTGAAGTGAATTCGCTTTTTTTTTTTTTTTTTTTTTTTTTTTTTTTTTTTTTTTTTTTTTTTTTTTTTTTTTTTTTTTTTTTTTTTTTTTTTTTTTTTTTTTTTTTTTTTTTTTTTTTTTTATTTTAAACTTTGGACAATTTTTAAGGACAATATAGCAAATATACGATGATAAAGATTTGCGCAAAAAAACAACAACAAAAAAAAAAGAAGCAAAAAAATGTGGGAAGCCCTTATAGAAAACCCTATATATATATATATATATATATATATATGTATACGTATTTATACCCCGCTATATATATATATATATATATATTTGTATAAATATGCAATTAAGTATATAAACGGTAGCGATAACTTGCTAAAAGGCTTTTGTTGTTAACGTCAAGCTTTCTGTTTACGAAACTATATATACGACCATATATATGTACTTGTATATAAAACTCCATTCCATACTTTACATACGAGTATATTCGAATTATTTATAAATTCAAATGTGTGCATTTTGAGCTGAGTTTATTCGTTTTAACGTCTGAATATACCAAAGGATAAGTGTGTAATAATTTACCTAATACAGAATTGCCTATCGTTTACGATAGTGCGCTCTTCGTTATCTTTTTTTTTTTTCTTTCTTTCTTTCTTCTTTTTTATGAGTTATCAGTCAGTTATAATTTTAGATTTGTATCCACATGTCGTTTACATTTTTTTTTACTAAAGTTGTTTTTAGTGCAGTTTACGGGAAAAAATAGATTTCAACAAAATTAAAAAAAAACAAAAATATATTTATATATATATATAAATGCAATATACACACAACTGTCAGTGTTTAAGGTTTTTCTAATCGCATTCCATTCCTTTGAATAAAACTAATGAAATTTTAATTAATAATATAATTTTTTTTTTGTTTTACTCGATAATCTTTTGCCATCGATCAGGCCAACCGCTTTTTGGACTTTCGAACTTTATCAGCAAAAAAATAATGAAATAACTGGTCGATTGAATATTTCAAACTCAAGTTTTACTTTTCCATACCTTTGCCTTACCAATCAGTTTCAATCATGTTTTAATTATTTAAGATTTCACACAATCGCATAATTTTATTTAGACCGCAGTAAGTTAGGACAATCAAAACTATTAAGAGTTATCCAAGATCAAGAATCTAATTTTGCAATTAACAGAAATGTTATTAATTTTCCGCTTCGGTAGATCCCATGTCCATGAGTTGAGTTCAAGGCAAAAGTTCAACTGCCTTCAAGGGTGGAAAATCGAAATTATAACCGCGACCGGACGGAATTCATTCAACTATTTCCAGTTGCTATTATTGCTGATATGTACGCAATTTTGTTCATCGCAATCCTTGTCATACGTTGATTGCGCTCAGCCAGTTACTTACCCGTAATACTTACCTTACAGACCTTGCTTGTAAATTTCAATGGCTTTCAAAATAAATATGCGGCTTTTTCCTGGCAGATTTTAATATTTGCCCTAGAATGCATTATAGATGTGATGGAGGTCTGTCACGTCTGATAAAAGTCCTTCCAAATAATTGCAAAACTTTTTCCATAATTTATTGATATTTTAGCTCCTCTTAGCGAAAGTCTTTTCTAATTCCGCAAGAATTTATTCGTCAAAAATTCCCAAATATTTTTGTTTATCTCTTTTTGATCTTTGCCTTCTTTTTTTTTTCAATTCAATAAAATTCATATCTCATTAATAAGTTTAATAAGTTTTTTATTCGTTCAACTGCTCAACTGCTCAACTGCTGTTAACTAATTGCGCTCATAATTGAGAATTTCATTGATTGATAAAATAATTCGCATAATTCGCATAAATAATATTTGAATTTATTTTTATATCGTAAAATGCATTATTTAAATAACTTTCACGACATGTGTACCTCTTCATGTTTTATTATAGAATATAATTAACATTAGTTTTCGAATGAATTGTTGTGGTTGTTTAACTTATTCTTATTTAAAACGAATTGGTAATTTTTATTACTTAATTAAACACTCTCAGCGCACACACATTACAAAAAAAAAAAATAAAATAAAAATACAATGGAAGCTTAAAGAACAAATTTGGCTTAAATCACTGAATTGAATTCTTCTCTAATCAGAACTAAACGAAATCATCGCACAAACTATGAAATTCATAATTAAAGCTGTTTTTTTTTTTTTTTTTTTGTGTTTTTTCTAAATCGATATAAAAGAAAAAAAGAGATTTTATTTGGCTTAAGTCGAATATAATGCTATTCACCATCATAATTCTTTTTTATAGAAGAAGAAGAAATCGTGTACGGATTTACTTACCCAGTACTCATACACAGTGCAGAACGTATTCGTGTTATCCATAATAAGTTTGGCTATGAAATAATTATTAGAGTCCGTAAAAGTCCGCCTAGTCCGCATGCTTGGGTAATGCGATAGTGATGCGATGCAGTTATTGAGTATATTTTCAGGGTTTTTTTTTAACAAAATTTTGTACCTTCAGCTTTCAATCGTGAAACTTTATTCCATTGAAGCGAATCTTCGTAATGATTGTTTCATTCGCTCTTTAAACTTTTTTCTCTTTGTTTTTGTTTTAATTCTTTTAATATATAATATAAGGAAGTAGTACAGTTGCCGTAACGGCATTTGTTCATATTCTTCATGTCATGTCTGTTAGCTGTGATCAATGGTCGTTGCCTTAAAGGGGCAAGATGATGCCTGGCTTCTGTAAACATTCGCTTGAGTCGGTATTTGATTCAGGAGGTGTTAAGTAGCCCTCAATTTTTGCTCCATTGCTTTTTGGCATAAATTTTTGCGATATATGTACGCATCGAATCTAACGGAACTCGGTTTCAGGTGACATTTTCAAACCGAAAAATTCCTAGTCAAAATTCGGGGGTATGATTGGTCTGCAGTTGGCGAAAGCGCCCCCCCCCCCCCACTCCCTCAAAATGCTTTCAGCAACTTTTCGAAAGGCGAAGAGTTAAGGCATTAGGAAGTTTCAGGTCGTAGAGAGAGAGCAGTGTTATACAATGTTATACTTGAGAGAATTGGGAAAAGTTTCGTGCGGATGTTAATCGATTGCTTGTTATAGTTATTATGCGATAATATCGAGATGATGGTGGATGGTGGGTACGGCAAAGAAATTCCTTTGTAAATTCTAAATTCTAAACTGCTACAATTTTCGTTTGCACATTAATACAAAGTCATGCTCATTAGTAAAGTTTCGAATATATTTACTATATATATATATATGATTATGCAAAAAAGTTAAATAATTTTTTTTTTTGTTTAAAAATTTCAACAGACAAAATTTATAATCTTTTTAAGTTTATGTGTTTTTTTTTTTTTCTTTTGAAAATCTTTTTTATTTTTATATATACACGAATCTATTTTGAGTTACATTTTACAAAAACAAAAAAGAAAATATTATCTAATGCTTAATATTTTTACAGACCAACGATGCTTTAGGTTCACAATTTAATTGGATATATTTCGTGCCTCTTATAGTTATAGGCTCATTTTTTATGCTCAACTTAGTTCTTGGTGTTCTTAGCGGGTAAGTTATAATCTGATGTATTTGTGATCTTGTTTTTTTAATTTTTATTTAAATTTTTGGTAAATTTCCCTTTACTTTCTTACTATCAATTTATAATTTAATTAATTTATAATTAATTTGAATTTTAATTATTTTGATTGCGTATATTATTAAAATATTCGGTTTTAATTATTAATATTATAATTTTTCAAGTGAATTTTCGAATGAACGTAATCGCGTTGAACGTCGCATGGAATTTCAAAAATGTCGTTTTCGCGCCATGTTTCAAACGGCAATGGTCTCATATCTCGATTGGATCACACAAGCAGGTTTATATTTACATATATAGCTTAATAATTAAATGAACAATAATAACAACAACAGCCCAAGAGTTAAACAATAATTAGTTGACAACTAATGTTAAACCAAAAACACCCAACGATCCCTCGCCCTTCGCCCCTCGCCCCTCGCCCCTCCCCCACAACCACCACCACCACCACCACGAAAAGCAATAAGTTTTACTATCCATTCACATAAGATTCCCATTTCCCGCTCCCCTAACTGTACACAACTACTATTATATGCAACATATAATTTAAATCAAGACTAACCTGATTATATAAGTTCCCACCATACATACATGCCGATAATCACCTTTCTATAGAGACCTACCTACCGTGTTAGTTTCCAATGTTTTACTTCGAGAAGAGAAGAAGAATAGGAGAACCATCTTGAAGAATCGTTTATAAACCAAAACAAAATCTTGCCCTCCCTCTCTCTGTCACTCTGTCTCTCTCTCTCTCTCTCTCTGTCACTCTCTGTCTTCACTTCATTTCACTTCTCGTTCGCTACGTTCCCCCCCCTCCCCCCCTCACCATCCGTTTAGAGAGTTTTCATCCGGTCCTTCTTTCCGTTTAACTATATGTATATTTGTAGATGTTTAGTTATGGGGCCGCTTTTGTAATCCACGATTGATGAATTGATCAATTGATTAAATTGAAGAATTAATACGAACTTAGTTTGGGAAATTTGGCAATTTAAGCAATCGATTGATGTTTAAAGAAAGCTTTATGAAAACGCTCCTTAGACAAACAAATCTCCTCAAATTTAGTGGTGTTTAGGCTAGTGGTGAGCGGCTAGTGTTTTCTTTTTTTTTTTTTTTGCGAATTTTCTTTATTAAAACCATTTATTATGGAATGTGCTAATGTGCTAAAGTATACACATATAGAATTAAAAAAAAAAAAAAGCAAAAAAAAAAGAAATAACTAGTGTTTGTGCAAGAGAATGTGAACGAACATGAAGGTATGATTTATAATATAACACTCAGCACTGTTTTTGAATAGGTCCTGTTTACGGTTTACGTTGTGCACTCTTCTTCTTCTTCGATGCACCTTCAAAAATAAATATGTTTTTCCTATCACCTAAATAAAAAAAAAAACTAAACTAAACTATTATTTGTTTGTTTCATTGATATCACATATCAACTCTCACAATAATATCATTGATGGCAAAACTATTTATTCGCTTCCATTCTTAAAGTGCATAAAATAAGGTTTTTCCATAAAAATGTTTTAAAATCGGGTTCCCGTCCACCAAAATGATACTTACATCTCTCATTCTGATTAAGAATGAAAATTATTAACACGACATGTTGTGAGCCAGCATTGGCACGCACGCACCATCATACTTATATACTTTCACAATCACGATATCATATATGATATTTTTTGCACAAGCTTCATTTGCGCTATTGTCTTGACATAGGAAGTGAAACAGTAATAAATGGAAAAAAGTGCACTGTTTTATCTTCCACTTAATCTCATTGGAATCTCGTTGGGAAAGTTTGAAAAAAGAAATGAAAACAAATTTCGCCTATGAATAAATGCCTAAAGTGAGTCATAATTTATAAATAAATTCATGAATGTGTGTCATATACAACGAACAAAAAGTGCAACCTTTTTCTCTATCAGAATTCCAAGGAAAGAAAGTTTAATTGCTAGCGGTAGGGAGCCGCTATTTCCTTTCAATACGGCTGCCAATCTTCTTTTTTTATTTCTGGCTAATTCTCGATACTTGAAAGATGAGAAAACTCATACTATTATTATTTTATTTATTTATTAATTTTAGATAGATTTTGTAAATACAACAAAAACAAAGTGCGGATTTAAAGGCTGCCGGATAACTCGCTCGCCTATATTGAAAACTCTACCGCTTATCATATCTTAAGATATGAACCGGCGACGATTGCATTGTTAGTCGCGATCCTTTGCCTAATCGGCTACTCATGCGGATCACAGTATTGTTCTTCTTCTTCTTCTTCTTCTTTTTTTTTTTTTTTTCCCGCAAAGCATTTGACGTTCGTTGATGTGCAATAAAGGCAAAGAGTTGAAGGTTTCAAAAACGACCATTAAAACCTCTCAGTTACATTTTTTGAGCTTACGACCTGAATTGAAAGAAACATAACCGATTCTTTTGATTTTATATATATATATGTATTTTATATATATGGGAAGTTTGATTTTTATCATTGATTGTGAATTTTTAATTATTTTTAAAAAATATTGCGCCTTTGACATATTTAGCTTACGTAACTCATTTCTGAAACACATTTTAAAGGTTTTTGTTTTTTTACAGCAATGTGCTTGGTCGGAGTTATTTCTTATGCCCTACAATAAGTAGTACTTGAGGACTTTTATTTATTTATGATGCCGTTTGTAAAGCTGTAGTTGTAGGCGTTAAACTCTGCATAAATACGTGATTGCATGTATTCTAATCATTTTTTCTTTGAAAATAGAAAAGTCATTTATTGATCAAAATACATGCAAACACCAAACATTCCGTCACATGTTAAGTCAATATGGCCGTTTCATCCCTTTGCCTATTGCAAACTGAAGGATTGAGAACAAAACTCTAACTTGTGCGGAAATAAGTTCAGTATAACTTCAATAGTCCTTCGAAACCAAAACGTAATGAGAATATGGAAAATTTTTTTAAATTTCATATAACGATCTAGAGTTTCGCATAATTTATTCTAGACAATTTTCATATAGCAAAAAGAAAAGAAAAAACGAGAAGAAAAACGTCATTTGTTCAGTGACTCGATTCTTGTCTCTGTCTTTTCGAAAATACATCGGAACGCGTTTTTGAAAGTTAAGTTCTAAGTTTTTTCTTTTTTTACTTATGTTCCTTATGTTCGAGCTCCTTCACGACTTCTTCACGGCTTAGCGTTTATCCACTATCGAACAAATCCTTGTCATTTTGATGCCTAAGCTAATGCTTGGAGTCCTGATGATTTTATTTTATAAAGATTTATAAATGAATAAAAAGAATTTGTAAGCATACGAAGCGATTTTCAAAATTTATCCATAAAGTTTTATAAGGTTTGATCCACTATACGCTATACGCTATCTAAATGGAAGTCCGTCTTCCGTCTTTGTTTGTTCAGCTTAGATTCGTTAATAAGAAATTTTTCCGCGAAATTTACAAAATAAGTTACGCGGAGATAAAGGAACAGAGTCGTGAGTTCTAATGCCAGAATTGAGGCGGATTGATCTCCACAACTCTATTATTGGTTATCCAAGTGATTGTTTTAAAATTTTTTATTTCTTGCAAGTTAGAGTTTCTTGAAATATTTTCAATGCCGCGATGCCGCGATGCCTATCTATGCCTATCTGTGTTTTAATGCTTGTGTTTTTTATGATCGAAACAAAACAAAAATTGTTTTCTTATCTTCTTGTACTATGCATATAAAGCTTAAAAAGTCCTAGATTTGTCCCTATTAAAATAAATGTCGATAATAAATCCACTCTCACGAATATGAATACATTTGCGTAACTTTGATAAGCGATATCTCCGACAATTTTTTATCTGGTGGTCTTAAAATGATTTGAAATCGTCTTTCCGCGTTCGGAAAACATCCCGGGATTTCATGATTTCTTTAATAGATAATATATAGAAAGTGTACACAAAGTGGCGGGTATTACTCATACCTCCCGTAATCTGCGTGAGAAAATACTTGCGAAGAATATTTGCAGTAAATTTTAAATCGTTTTTATACTTCCTAGCTTGGTACTCAAACGGTTAAGCTACAAAGCGATTCTGAACGGGTTTGCGAGGAAATCACGCTCTTTTCCCAATTTGGTTAATTCAAGTGAATAAAATTCAGAATAAATTAAACATAGCGGTCTAGTTCTAGGATTCCAAATTTTGGACGATTTTTACACATTTCCTTAAGCAAAACGATAGGCGGATAGTAGCAGACAGACGGATAAGGGTAAAATCGACTTGAGATTTAATGTTGCTTTGAAGTGCATACACTTGTAGGACTCGTCGGGGCGTATTTCCTATATACCTATCACCGAAGAATGAGGGGTGAAAGCGCTTGCAACACTAAGAAGCAAACTTTAGAGACCCCACTAACTATATATATATATATATTCTTGATCAGCATCGAATTCTGAATCGATTAAAGCATGTCCGTCTGTCCGTCTATCCGTTTACCCGTCTCCTCTCGTCGGCAAAATACAGCTATCGACCTCAAATTTGGTAGAGACATTGAACGTTCTTGCACGCAGCTTAGTATTGAAAGAGGGGCGAAATCGGTCAAAGGACACGCGTACAATGCTACGTAAACTGAGGACGCGTACTGTTTTTTCCACCTAAACGAACAAAAAAGTGCCGTTTACTCAGTGCCATTACTCATAAACTACCGCAGATAAGTTTATAAAAATTTTGAACGTATGTTCTAGGGGCGATGCTGTAGCTCTTCGAAAAAGAATGGCCCGCCCCATTTAATTTTATAGTGTCATAATTTTATTTTTTTTTTTCAACATTTTTATACAGCGTATAGAAGCAAGGTTCGAAAGTTCCATATTCCAAGTATATTTATTCATGGCCAGTTTCACGTTCAGAATTTACCTAAGCATATCCGTTCATTCATCTATCCTTCTGTCCGCCTGCGCAACTGTGTAGTATTTGTGGCAAACATTCTCCCGTTCGCAAAAATTAAGATGTCAGTTACAAGCTTGCAAAGGAATTTCAAATATATCTAAATCGGTCAAAGGACACGCCTACAACACGCATACACGCCTACGTAACAAAAACTGTGAACACTTTTGCTTTTGGTGTTTTTTGCTTGTTACTCATAAAAAATAACGCGAATAAATTTCCACTGTAGCGTATGAAAATGTGAGAAAAGTTATTTTCCTTATTTTTTATATATGTGACGGTCACGACCAAATATATTTTTTGTTGTTGTTTGTTTTCTGCTCGGAACGAAGGGAGAAAATTAACACATTCGGAAGCTTCGAGAGAAGGGAAACGTAATTATTATCTTAATTTGTTAGGGTGGCTATGGTTGGCGTTAGTATAAAAACTTGTAGAATTTTTTTGCACAAACGCCTAAGTATTTACATGTGTATGCTAAACTTAAGGATATGAGATATTTCTCATAATCTCACTCGTTTAGAATAAAAGCTTTCTCTGTAAGATTATTATATATTTTATTTTGTCATTTTCTTTTCTTTTCTTTTCTTTTTGTATTTTCTTTTTCTTTTTCTTTTTTTCTTATTTAATAATCTTTTCTGTTTTTGTAATTATCAATTTTTTATTTTTACTTATTTGTTAATAAATTATTTTCTATTTGGAATTTTTCTTAACATAAATCATATAATATTATATATAAAAAAAAAAAAAAAAAAAAAAAAAAAAAAAAAAAAAAAATAAAATAAACATAAACATAAAAAATGCATACTCTCTGTGTACATTTAAATTTTTCGTTTTCTGTTGTTTTTGTACAAATTGTATGTGTATTCTTTGTAGTGAATTCGCAAAAGAACGTGAAAAAGTAGAAAATAGACAAGAGTTTCTTAAACTTAGAAGACAACAGCAACTAGAAAGAGAATTAAACGGCTATGTTAAATGGATATGTAAAGCTGGTATAGTATTACGTATATTTTCATTTTTTTTTTTTTTTATATTTTTTTTTTTTTTTTTTTAAAAACTTTATGCCATCTCTCTCTCTAACGACATCGTTATTCGTGGCGGGATGTGCTCGCATTAAAGTACTTTGAAAATAACTTAAATTTCATTAGTAGTAGATCCTTGGAAAATGTTGGGATATTTGGGAAAGGCTTGATTATCTAAAGATATTTTTTCGATGAAATCTCAGGCTTTTTTTCAAACTCGATATTAAACGAACGCCTTTAGGTAAGCAGCAGTCTTAATGTCTTAAGATATTGTTCCGACCTCTCCTACCACTAAGACAGTAACAGATATTTTTAGACACAGATATTTTTTTATGAGCGTTTCTATGATCCTGTGACTACACACTATTGAAAATAAAAGAAAAAACTGAATAATAATAAATTGATTATAATAAACACACATACGTACATGTACTAGATTTCAAAACTTCGAACGCGTTGTTCTCGAAACACGATTTTTCAAAATGTGCAAGCAGCTTAACTCCAAATATGCCCGTCATGCCCTTCTCTGTCGAATTCTTTTACCCCATCCTCAGATGAAGTAAATGTCAAGTGCGTAGGGGATTCACGATAAGTTAGTTGAAATTCATTTTGTTGTTCATTGGAGAAAAAACATTTTCAACATTTTTATATGATTTTATTTCACTTCCACTACTGACTGCTTGCCGCAGAGTCTTTTAGATTAAAGATATTTCTCGAAAATGGCTCCAGTGTTAGCATTTTTTAATAATTTTCAAAAAAAAAAAAAATTCTTAAATACTTGAGAATCTCCTCGTGTATTAAAATTCGACCGAACTTTTGTTTGCATTCCAAAAGGATTGTCAAGAGAAGGTGGGGTTGAACTTCACTTTTCATTTCGCATTTTTATGTCTACGCAATGCATTGTATTTATATGTACGAATATTGCATAACAGCATAAAAAATCGGTGAAACATACTTTAATCAAAATATTTTCCATAATTTTCTACAACTTTTCGCCATCTTTCCGACAACATGGCGATACTGTGTCGGAACAACGATATTGGTTTGTCAGCGCTCCAATCATCGAACGATTTTCGCACTTCAAAAGGCATTATGTCTAGTGAGTGCCTGTAGTGGGTGTGACCGAATTTGCTCTCTTGGACGAACCTATGACTTTCTTGTGATCGTCGTTGCAGATTCACATTTCATTGCCACTCACAATACGCCATAGAAAACTCTACTTGTGTTTGCCTCACAACTACTAAGCTGTTCGCAAGTCCTCTAAGTCTTTGAACTGGATCATCTTCCAAGAAGTCTTGCAATTCATTCTCTTCTACATTTTTTTGGTCCTCCGACAATTGCGATATGATGAAGCAGTACCGGAGCAGTATCGGCATGAGCTTCTAAACGTTTTAAATGGTCTTCGGCAGCCGATTTCTGCAAATCAAATGACAAAAGTAATGAATGTCGAAAATTACCCCCCATTTTAGGTTCAGTGGCTGACTAATACTAAATCGAAAACCGTTATTGTCTCTACACGGAAAGGTCAAAAATCATCGAATTTAACCGTCGTGTACTTTACACTAATTTTGCCATTTTCACCCATAGATATTCCCGATCAAAATATATGCAAGCAAAAAAAAAAAACAAAAAAAAATTAAAATAACAATCAAGAATGTATGTACAAATGTAAATATTGAAAATTTTTGAGAAAACCGATTTGTTGTGTTTTGAAAATAAACGGCTTATGTAGTTAATCGATGAGGAAAACATTAAATTTATTTAATATATTTTCTATTTTAAACACTTTTTTAGCACGTAAACGTAATGCTGCCAAAAGTAAAAAACTGAAAAGTCTGGGTAAATCTAAGTCAACCGATACGGAAGAAGAGGAAGCCGAAGAAGATTACGGAGATGATGGTATGTAATATTTTTTAAATGCTTTTTTTTAACAAAATTTCTCAAAATAAATTATGTTTTTATGTATATGTATGCGAGTTTATGATTCAAATATGTGTTTGCAAGTTATTCTATGAAAATATTTTATAAAGCATTGTACGAATATTTTCACACTCAAACAAATTACTTATAATATATCAATTTAAACACAAAATTACCAAAACACAACACCAAAAAAAAAGGATTGAAAAAAAAAAAACCAAAAAAAAAATTTGATTTCAACACAACTGTATTAGTGCGATTTTATTTATCACCGTTTGCATTTCTTGAAACACATTCGTTTACTTCAGAAAAAAAAAAAAGAAAGAATTTTTTTAATTGAATCCAATTAAATTTTGTTTAGTAATATTATGTTTGTTTATATTTTCTTAATGAAAAAAAAAAAATAAAAAAAAATAAAAAAACTAATGAATGTGCAAACTTACATAAATAACACAACTGTTGTTGTCCTGTGACCTTTTATGAAAAATACTCATATAAAACTATCTGCAGAAGAAGGTGGCGAGAAAGGTGAAGAAGGTAATTTCTTTTAATTTAATTATTTCTTTCTTTAACTTATTGTGTTATTTGTGTTTATTTCCTTGATTTTATAAATAAATTCTCTATAAGTTTTCCTATAATTTGTTTGTCTCTTATTCTATTGTTAATGATGGGTTATTACATGTCTGTGTTTCTATATATATATATTCGCTTTTAAAATGTTTATATTATAATGCGGTAAAAGTATTTCAAATAAACGAAAATATGCGTAGGCGATCGAGTCCATACTCGACTATAATCATCGTTACTTACTTGTGTAAAAATGATTTTCAAATTTATTTTAAAAATGCTTGAAGAAAATTATTTTTTTTTTTTTTATTTCAAAAGCGATAAACATATCATTACCTAGAAGTTCAAAGGGCGTAATTACAGTTTTTTTTTTCTCTCTCCCAATCTCGCATGCAATAAATGTAGGGAATAAATCAATGTTTTTTTTTTTTTTTTTTATTAAAGAAGAAGAATCTTCGCAAGACGAGAAAGTATATCGGAATTTTTCCAAAAAAAAAAAAAAAAAAACTCTTTATCCTATAGGTGGACCGCCTTTTTTTAGTGGCACATTACGATCGACTTAAAGTAAGCCAACTTTTTCCCAATCTCTGATTCACTTTCTGTCGCAAATCATAGCAGACGGAGAAGAAAGAGGCATATAGTCAAGATATGCCGTTCGCTTGGGCGGCAACGATATAGCGATAAACCAGCGCATTTAACATTTTTTCCAAATTTATTCCAACATATGAATATTTGTATATATACATATATATATATATATATAATAAAAATAGTCAGATCAATTTTTTGACAGATTCTCGATATTTTAATCTAACTTTTCGACGGTGTATGAAAGGAAATTGTACCGTGGCGGTCAAATATGTTAGATCGCTTGAAACCAAGAAAGACAATTTTCCAACATTGCACTACTCTCGCTATTCTCGTAAGGGGGGTGGAAACTATTGTGCTTTCTTATTGCCCTAATAGATGGTTGAAATCTTCGAGATGCTATGGAATAAAAGTTTGTTACCAGAAAGAAATGTTTTATTGAAATCTCGACCTTTTCCCCAAACGTTTAGAAAAGACTTTCTATGTGAAATAAATCACTGCTGGGTAATTGCAACCTAATACTAATCTTAACTGTTGATTTCTGACTTCTCTTATACACTAATTGACGTCTTTTGACAATATCTACGTTCACGTCGTAAAATCGTTTCTAAGCAACGTTGAATGGATATCAGCCTGAGGGCGTATGAAAATGTTTTAATGCTTCTTTGCCAACCCCCCCACAATCCCACAAAAGTAAAAATAATTTTATCAAATCCTATGAGGTGCACTAGCTGCTGGCATTTCGATTGCACTGCTTGTCGCGAAAGTTTCCACCTTGGATAAGAGACTAATGCCGGTCCTATCGAAAAATAATTGCCTTTTCAGCATATGTGCCCTTATTCCCCACGGCAGCCGACGAAATTGTGGTTTGGTAGGATACACGTGCACGTTTCAATTTTTGCTACTGAAGCTAAAGTCTAGGAAAGTTCTGCATTTGCAATCGATTTTCAGAGGGAAATATTGAACAGAGACAACAGTGACGGTGACCGTCCTATTCAAAGCTTTGACTGAAAAACAAAAAAAAAAAAAAAGCGGTTTAGAAATCCCCCCCTCCCTTCGGGTTTTTGAGCTTGCAAAGCAAACCCGGCCGCTAAATGCGCTCGTGCGTTGTGCATCAAATACGATACAAGTAATCTTGCATTGGACATGAGCGTTTTTCGTTCATTCTTGAATAAAAGTTTCTGGCCATATACGCCGGCTATCGCCGGGTTCGCTTGTTTTGTGCGTTTCTACTGAAACAAAATGAAATAAACAACTCGTGGGAAAAAGACTCGAATCGATTGGTCATATAAAACGAAATGCAAAGAAAAATGTGAGAACGTTCAGCGGACAATCAAATGGTCACTTACGTGTCTTGGTAGCTATCGCTTCGCGTTTACTTTACAAGGTTCAAATGTATCGTAGTAACGATCTCAGTGCTTATCTGAGAGTTGGCGTTAGCCGTAAATATAAAAAAAAAATTCGTAACATTAAGAAAAGCAATATCGTAACTATCGGAGAGAATATTAACGGAGTTTGGATTATCGTGAATTTTTTTTTACTTATCTCTCTCGTCGGTACTTGACCCGTAGATTAATTATTCCGCCTTTGTCTGTAAATTTCCTTTCCTTCAGACTTTCGATATTTTCAGGTTTTAAAATTAATCTTCTGAAGGGCGTTAAGCAATGTTATCTGCAAGAGTGGGTCGTGTAGGTAAGAATCGCGACTACCAAGTCTTTGTTGGCGGCTTCAAATCTCGATGCGGTAAAGTTTACCGTTTTATTCCGTTTGTGTATAATGAGTGCTCAGTTGGTAAAGGCATAGCACTTATCGATTGAACGTACACTCACTGGCTTTCGCATTTCTTCTTTCCGAACTTGACCGTATTAGGAGACCGGGGGGGGAGGGAGACATGCCCTGAGTGATTGGTCATAAAATGAAAAATAAAATAAAAAAGAATTGTTATGAGTAGCGCGGTTACTACTCGAGCAAAATTTCGCTCTTTCTACTACTAGGTAACAATATGAAAGATTGATTGATTGATGATGTATTGATGAGTAAGGGAAAAATCTGTGATGATTTTTTTTTGTTTTTTTTTTTTTTTGTACTTTTTGTGTATATAATAAAGTTCGTTACTGCTTGTTGAGATGTTATTAGATTTGTATAACAGCTAATTATTGTATTCGAGTGCGTTTTTGTACAAAACATCAGATATATAGTATTTTCGTTTTGTTTCGTTTCGATTATGATTCTATTTCTAATTAATCAGGTATTTGTGTTATTCAAAGATTTGTTTGTTTTNATATATAGTATTTTCGTTTTGTTTCGTTTCGATTATGATTCTATTTCTAATTAATCAGGTATTTGTGTTATTCAAAGATTTGTTTGTTTTTTTTTTTTTTTTTTTTTATTTTAAATGAATTAAAATTTGGTTTTAATCAAAATTCGTTTTAATCGAAAATTGGTTTTTCTATTTGTTATCTACCTGGTCTATTTAGATGTTGTTACTCTTGTCCGATTTCTCCCATTTACCTCTCAATAAACCATAAATGACAAATATCTAAATTAATGCTCTTTATATATTTTTTTTCATTTTCATTTTATTTTATTTCAAAAACCAAAAACCAAAAACCAAAAACAAAAATCAAAAAACAAAAAAAAAAAAAACAAAAACAAAAACAAAAACCAAAAATAAAATCAAAAAAAAATCTTTAAATTAAATCCAAAATTACTATTGTAACAAAATATTGTTAAAACAAAAAAAAAAAAAAATAAAAAAACAAAAAAAAAAAATTATAAAAATAAAAATAAAATGTGTAAGTAAAACTTTTATTTCGAATTATCGTTTAAAATAAATTTTCTATCACTTTTTAACATTTTTTACACCTCAACTTAAAAATGCAAATATTTATGAATAATTTCTATATAGAGAGAGAAATTATAATAACTTTAGAGACTCATCATTAACTCAACTCTTCACCCAATTCATTTTATCCCATCAACCTATCATTTAGATAATTGAATCAGAAAGGCTGCTCATCTCAGTGAGCTTTTTTGTACCCAACGCCGACGGATGACATTAGTTTTGTCATTTCATTTAGAAAATTTCAAATAACAAATAATTTGGAAAATGTATGCGCTTTTAATTATCACAAGACTTTGACCCATTCATTCATTTACCCGCTCAGCGAATAATAGATTCAAGTGTGCATCCATCTATCAGAGGATGGTTTCTTTTGGTTATTCGGTTATTCGGAAAAATTGCTTGCGAACTGCCGAACTGCCGAACTGCCGAACACAACGCCGCGGACTAGCCGGACTAGCTTATCGTAAGAAAAATCTAAGAGAATTTCTAACGCTTGCATGCCCTTGACTCGTCGAGTCGATGGAGACTTGCCGAGTGCTCGCCGTTTCAAATCTCAGTGTAATCAGTGGTAGTGTTTGCTTAGCTCTATTAGCTATAGTGTAGTGAGGGCTAAAGAGTCGGTAAAGGCGTAAATAAGACTCAAGTCCGCTTTCATTTCAGTCTTTCTCTCTCTCTCGCTCTCTTCCCTCACGTTTTTCTGCATAGGGGACGTTCTCTGAGTGAAAAGACTTGTAGCAATAATTTCAATTAAAAAAATTAAAATTAAAATTAAAATTAAAAAATTAAAAGGCGACTTAATTTAAATTCTCTTTAGAAGAATTATTCAAACAACTTTAATAATAATTTTAAATATTAATTAATTAAATTAATTAATTAAATTAATTAATTAAAAATTATTTTTTTAATTTCGAGAATTTCACACACAATTGTTGTTTGTATCTTCCGCTCATTATTTACTAATTACATTATTTCCAAAGAATGTTCTTAGACCCCTCCCTTTTTTTAATTCCACAGTTCCAGAGCTAAGAGTTTTTATAGTTAAACATGTTCTGTTGTTCAGCTTGGTCTAAAGCTATATATATATTACGATTTTTCCGGAATTTTTGCTTGCGACAAGGCCAGCATATGTTTTCATCACTGTATTTAAGCCATTCATTGCCAACTACGAGATATCTAGTAAACGGCGGGCAGCACAGAAATCTTATTCCGTAAAGCCGAATACGAGTTAACTCGTGGCGTTTCTCATTCTCAACTTATTGCGAATGCCATTTGAATACGATAACTGTAACTGAATATTATTGCATTTGGGCAAATTTCATGTTTTTTTTAAAAAAAGGAAAATATTGGCAATGATTGTCACTTAGTGGCAGTGAGATTTTGTGCTCGATTTCGATCTGCTTCGGCATATTTACTTATATTCATCACCAATCAAGATCTTTGCTTTTGCATCATTTCTACACTACAGTCGTAGGGATCCCTTATTCTTTTAATTGAGTTTAATTTTATTCGCGCATAGGTTTACATGTTGGTGTTGGTGGTGGGGTGGGGTTTAAAATTTCCACTGCCGCTCATATTATCAGCTCATGTATCGAAAGAAATCGAAATTAAACGCACTTCTTACTAACAATATTCTCATCTGTCTTCGTAATTGCATTTATCCATCCAGTAGCTATTTAGATGGGCGCTCACACACACACACACACACACACACACACACATACACACACACACACAATGGCAACGGTTTCATTGCATTATTTTGCGAGAAACCTGTAAATCGATCTTTATCTCGTTCAATTAATTATAAGAACGAGTTCATAGTTTACGAAACCCAACTACATACACATTGCAACTACATATGTAAGAGAGCGTTGAGAATATAAATAGACTGACGTCCTGACGTCAATTAATCGAAACATTGATATTCTTCGTTCAGTACGTTAACGAACTTTAACGCTGTTGCTGTTGTCCTTTATAATACGGGTGTACTGTTAACTTCCAGACCAATTCATGATTTCATGCTTTGCTTACCTCATTACGTCATTTTCTAGATCCTTTCTTAAAAACGCTTTCTCTTAATATGTCGTAGTGCTGAACATGGTACCCAAAGTTACCGAAAGTGCTCTCAAAGTTATTTCTCGTATGAGTTTAGCGGAGTTAAGCAACAAGACGCGTATATAGATGCTTGGAGGTACACTGATCATTGATTTCGATCTGAATGGGTGATAATTAGAAGGCTTTATGTCTGGGCGGCAGAACTTTCCATATGAGCTGGAAGAGTGCGTCCTAGACAACTCTTGCAACGCGTGGTCGAGCGTTATTATGGAAGACGGTGCGGACTGTGCGTCTGTTAAACGCTTTTGCTGCTCTCTTTTGCAACAATACGTCGTTCAATTTGTTCTGACTGACGTCGGTATACATCTGCACTAAACCTTTCATTCGGTTTTAGCAAATCGTACGACACTGAATATACTATATATTCGGTATCGATGTCGGTGGCTCTCCTAGACTAACTAACTAACATGACTTTCTGCGCTTGGGAACCGCTTTTTAATCACGTCAGCCACAATGCGTCTCAGTAATCGAAAATATTGAAACGCTTCTAAATGGCATTTTCAATTTATCAATTCGTATGGTAGCTATTGTCCCTTCTTCCGGGTAAACGTCTAGAAACAATTGATTCACCAGCTGGTAAGCTGTTCGAAAGTCCTCTGACAGTTTGCATCCAATATGTCTTGCAATTCATTTTCGTTCGGGGATTCGTTATTTTGCATAGAGAAAGTCATCGAGTAATCATCGAATTTATTCGTTATGTGTGTTGACACTTCGCCTAACAGCCATAGTTCTCAGCGTGGTGTCAAACTCTTCAACATTTTCTAAGTCAACTTAAATTCTCTATAAAGGAATTATTATAAGACAACTGTTATTAATTAATATACATATCAGCACGATCGCAGTTCTCCATTACGCAATGACCGATATTTTTTTTATTAGTTTATCGATCCTTCGTTAAACATATTTTGTTTTAAACCCTTAACTCTAAGCATTTCTATGACTCTAAGCAAGCTATGCTATCCCTGCTGGTCAAATGGTCAAATAACTTGATTCCGCGCTTAACATTTAATAATAGTTATCATAGTCATCTCAAAGCTTATGAGCAAAACAATCCTGACTGACCTCTTCCTGATATGTTTACAGCGCATAAGAAACCTTCATATAGTCGAAATTCAAGATTTGCCCTCAGGCGACGAATTATGAAACTCTCATAGTGTAGATGTCTCTGAGGGTTTAACGTGGGTACACTACCGTGAAGGTTTAACCCCACGGTGCCCGATGGCACACGGAGTGTGAAACACTCGAACACCCCGAGGCTAATAATCCTCGCAACATATGGTGCCGAAGTCGGCGCACACGCTGCCATGAGGAAGATCAGGTCCTCGAGTACCAGACGAGATACGTTATGGTCGCATACTCTCATAGTGTAGTTAGGCTGTCTTTTGTTTATCCCAAAATTTTTTCGAATAGAAAGGAAAGGGAAATTGGAAACGAAATGAACGTTTGTATGCTTCCGCGCCATCTGACGTTCACATACCTTATAAGTAATATAAAGGTTTTTTTTTTTCTAAAAACTTAATACTTTTTTCCTTCCAAAATAGCGTTAGTGCAGTCGTCGTAGTGTAGTGTGTGAAAGTGAATGTTTTTCTGAACGTGTTGTCAACGTCAGAATTCTCATGTTCAGACATAAGAGTCTGTGCCATGAAAATGGGCGCATTTATAATTTTGTTTCGCTGATAGTCGAAGCTCTGCGCTTGTGCTTGTGCTCTTTATATGTAAGAGAATTTATTGAAAACATCGGTTCAAAGGTGATTTCATTTTGAAAATAGTCGGACAAAAATCGAACACCAGACCAGCATGTAAGCAGTAACAACACCCTCACGGATTTATAATTTTTTTGGAGAACCCCTCAACGTTCTAAGCTGAAAGCAATCGACTCGATCGAATCTCTGTTTACAAAATTTCTAAACAGAACAAAAAAATAGGTCATCGTTTCACTCCAACAAGTCCAACAACAAATATCAGCTCACAGCTAAAAATTACCTGAATCGCTAATTGCAGGGTCTCACGGGGCCCCGTTTTGGTATTCCAAGATTTTCTTCTGAGGGAATGTTTTGGCATTTTTTTGTGGGAAGGAAGCCCAGTATTCTTCTTCGAGAGCAACCTAGAGAGTAACATAGTTTTGTGCATGGCTGCATGATTCGTTTCGATATCGGCAGTTTTGATTTATATCCGCATTTATGAGCAACCAAGAGAATACTCATGTTTGGCTTTTGCTCATTTTTTTCACTTATAATAAATTCTTTAAATTAAAAATGCGAGCCTTAATTGCCTAAATAATAGATACAATCAATCATTTGTCCAAACTTTATAAACTGTTTGTCATTAGTTGTGTAGACGAAAAAATCCCTCATTAAATAGATGAGAAACATAACTAACTAAACATTTCTTTCGGTACTCGTTTGATTTAATTCCTTTTCTTTTCTTTTCTTGATTTTTTTTTTTTTTTTTTTTCTCTCTTTTTGATTTCAGTTGAA
>KK502407.1:2101795-2123832 GCA_000688735.1 Glossina austeni
TTTTTTTTTTTTTTTTTTTTTTTTATGTAAGTTTGGTATTAATGTTCGGTATTCTTATAATATGTCTTTTGTCTTTTTTTTTCATTTTTTTTAATTTCAGACTATGCTGAGTACGTGTTTTTGGGTCTTTTCATGTCGGAAATGTTCATAAAAATGTATGCCTTGGGTCCACGCATTTATTTTGAATCATCGTTCAATCGTTTCGATTGTGTCGTCATTAGTGGTTCGATATTCGAAGTGATATGGTCTGAGGTTAAGGGCGGCTCATTCGGCTTATCCGTATTAAGAGCATTGCGTTTATTGCGCATATTTAAAGTGACCAAATATTGGTCATCGCTGCGAAATCTTGTAATTTCGCTATTGAACTCGATGAGATCCATCATTTCATTGTTGTTCCTGCTCTTCTTGTTCATACTAATATTTGCCTTACTGGGCATGCAATTGTTTGGTGGCCAATTTAATTTTACGGGCGGTACCCCAGAAACCAATTTCAACACATTTCCCATTGCCTTATTGACTGTCTTTCAAATTCTAACCGGTGAAGATTGGAATGAAGTCATGTATCAGGGTATTATTTCGCAAGGTGGCGCCAAGAGAGGAATGATTTACTCTGTGTAAGTTTTTATTTTAATTAATTTTCGTTTTTAATTTTCTTACAAAAAAAAAAAAAAAAAAAAAATCTTTCATTTCTCTTACTCCTTTCTTCATAAACTATTAACTAAAATCGAATTTTTACTTAACATTTATTTCCTTTTCATTAATTTTTTATTTTCTTCTCTGTGTACAATAAGCCAAATTTCTTTATAATTTTATTCCTGTTTTTCATTTTTTTATTTTATAATTATTTTCATTTTCATTTTCATTTTCATTTATTTATTTATTTTTTATATATATATGTCTACAAATAACTGGCGCTAGTTTTCAAAATAAATAATTAGCAAAAAGAAAAAAAATTAGCTTTAAAAATAATTTTTAATATATTTTTATTTATTAAAATTATTTTCATTTAAAAATTATCGTTTTTTCAATAAGAATTTATAACTTTGTAAAATTTGTTAGCTTCAGATCTCAATTTATTATTTCTCTAGTGTAAAATCAAATTTGTAATTAAAATTTATTAGAATTACTACTAAGCTTCCTCCCGGAACAGTTTTCAAGGCAAACATTGCATTTTTATATATATTTTCGTTTCTTAAGTTGCCTTTTTTTTTATTAGCCCAAATCAAAATTATTTATAAATATAGCATAAATATGTAAAGGATGCCGATATTACTTTATTAGAAAGTAATTGCAATTCACGACTTCATTAAATATAAAGAAATAATAATAAAAATAAAAGTGGAGAAAAAGTTTCGACGACTCGTACTATTTTACAACTTGATTTCACTTAATGTCGATGCGATCTTAGAACTTCATCCGTCGACTTCTTCCACTTACCGACTGACTACTTGTTTCTCTTGGTCTTCCTGTCACATCATGTCATTCGTCCATTCTGCTATCCGTTTACTTTTATCAGTTCTCACTGCTTACCGCTACTCTACTCTAGGCCTCCACACTTTACATCTAGTTGTAGAACTTTTCATTATGGGATTTCTCTCAACGAAACAATTTTTTGTTTTTTTTTTTTTTGACGACTAATCACTCTTTCGCTGGCTGCATAGGCCATTATGATGATACCTTGATAAAGGTGCTGTGAGTGCAACCAAATGCGAGCATTGCAAGAGAGCCGTACGTAAGAGAGAGCGAATTTACAATAAAAAAAAAAAGAGTCATTTTTGATCAAATTTATCTCAAGGCAGATGAACTCTTTAGATTACATGAGATTTCAATAACACTGAGACGGGCTAAAATATTTATGAGAAAGATGCGATCGATGGGCATAATATTCCTTCTGCATATGATAAAAGACTCGATTCGAATTAAAAGTGTCTCTAAAGAAAAATTCTCGAAGGAAGACAGGAGAAGGGAAATGATAAAATAAAATAAAATTTGATATCTTGAAGACTGGAACTCGAGGAAGCTGTACTATTAAATATGTGCAAAAATGTAGGAGAATTTTCCAAAAGCTACTTCGATTCCCCTTTACTTTGAATTTTCAGTTATAAGCAATAATAATGATTCCAGATGTCCAGAGTATATATCTATATATATATATATCCCATACTATTACATGCTTTTTCCAAATTTGCTGAAAAAAAAATAAAAACAGAAACAGAAACAGAAACATAACAGAAACAATTCTCTGAACGTCGAACCATTAATGTGTACAATCTAGTGTACAAAGAAATGTTACTGCCATCAATTAACAAAATGCTCCCCTTTCAACCAGAACAGAACACCGACTTTGTTCGATTTGTTATAAAATATATGAAAAGAAAAATTTAATAATACACGTGAGAGTGAAAGAGTTTTATAATTGCTATTATAACAATAATCCTCTTTCTCTGTGCCCAGAATGTATTTTGTAACAAATTAACAAAGTTGAATATTCAAAAAAGAAAAAAAAAAAAAAAAGAAAAAGAAAAAGAAAAAGAAAGAAAAAAAAAAAGAGTCAACGTTCAGGTATTAGTTTTAATATTTTTGTTAAAATATTTTCTAAACGTTTTGTTTGACTTGTAGCAATATTCCCATGTTTTTGATAATATTAAACCCCGTCACTGGAACAACAACATAAACATAAATAAATATTCAGAAATCTATAGGGAAATAATGATAAGTCCGAGTCCGAGTCCGAGTCCATGTTATTATCTAAATGACACGACATTGCAAAGACAAACGAGAGCTACTTGTTACGTCTTTTGGATTTTGGATTGGATTGGATGAAGGAGCCGTGGGCCGGGGGCCGAGGGACGGGGGAAGATAGATAGATATCTAAAACCCTTAAGCATTGATCTATTAAAGAGCCTACGTTACGACATTTGTTGAATATCCTTTCACTAACCAATTGCTGTTGCTTTTGTTTGAACGGTATACGAAATGTGGATAATTTACTAAGAAACTAATCAAGTGCGTCCGTAATTTAATAAAAAAAAAAAAAAAAGAAAGAAGACAAACCCAACAATTAAAATTAATCATCCATTTATCCAGATATTCGGATACAAAAACAGTGACAGTGATTGGAAGTGATCTACTACTTAGCACGGTACACTTGCCACCTTGCCAATGATGATGATGATGATGTAAAGAAGCGTTAAAGAAGATAAATTTTCCGCAAGGACATTGTTGCGTCTTAGGGTCTTCAGAGGGAGAATAAGATTTAAGAAATACAAATGAAACAGTGATGCGGTATAAGAAGTTACGGCTTAAGTCGAGTATAATTTCTCCCTGGTTTGTTTTTTTATTTTGTTCTCTTTAACTTACATACATATACATATATTTATATATAAATAAAAAGCATAGTTGGATTCGAAATCAAAAATATTCTTCTTTGATGGCAATTGAATGAATATGTATGGCCATCGATAATTCCAGGTCCATTATTATAGAAACCAACTATGATCTTGACCTCCCTCTCTTCTCTTCTAATTCTATCTTGAGAAAATTGTTATGAAAATAGTTAACTACGTAGTAGCTTGTTGGCACAAAAATTCAGTTAATATGCATTAATCCTATAAAACAATTATTTAGAAATCCTTAAATAAATATTATTTTATTTATATATTATATTGCTTAATAACTTAATTAGAATGCAAAAAAACAAAGACGAACAAAATTTAGTTTTTCGTATTTTTTGTTTTTGTTTTTGTTTTTTTCGTTTTTTTTTTTTTTTTTTATTTTTTTTTTTTTTTAAGAATTTGAAGTCATTGCTAAAGCTTAATTAAATTAAAATTAATAGAGATTTCTTTTCAAACATTATCTTGCACGCTTTAAAACCATGCGTTTTTATTTAATTTTATAAAATGCTTGAAGGAATAAGAATTTTTTGTATTTTTTTTTTTTTTTCGGAAAAGACCTACAAAAAGCTTGATTAATATAAAAAGAGGGATTGAATAATATTCGGTTTGTATCGAATCTTTGCTTACTCATCACATGCTTGCTTGTGTAGCAAAATTAAATATCGTAACTGCGCGTAACCTATTCATATACTCAACCGTAGCATAGTTCCGAAGAGTGGCATGAAAATATTGAATCGTCGAGGCGGTTAGGCAAGTGTGCAATGAATGTTGCAGAAATTTTATTACGCAAGTTAAGTTTTTGAAAACTATTTCAGGACTTATGGACAGACTTGGGTGGTTTTTATTTGATACCCTACATCACTTGTAGCACAGGGATACGTATGTAACACTCAGAAGGACTTTCCCAGCATGTTATTACATGGATTTAAGTTTCTCCATCCGTCCGTCCGTCCGTCTTGCTTTTTTTCGATCATCTTACAAGCCGCCACTCCTAAGAAATTTTCATGTAAATTATTACCCTGATGCGTTTTGGTTCAAGGACGGAAGCTACTGAAAATGTTTCGGACCGGAACACCTTCATGAACCGCTTCCCGCATATCGTATTTTTGACAACTCGTTATATGAATAACTCTAGAATGGTGTAGGGTATTTAATGGTGAGCGGTGCTCTACTATCGTGAACCTCGTTTGAAAATGGTTCGGATTGGACTAATTTTTGCACTGCTTCTCATGTAACATCCCATTTTGAAAGGCCCTTATATGGTTAACAATATTAGGCAAAAAGTGATGTAGGGTATGTACTGGTAGGCTATGCCTCACTACGATTTTGTAGTTCTTGAAATTATCCTCAGATCATAACATATGTAGATCCTGGGGTGGGGAGGTAACCAGACGAATCGATTCTAATTTAGGATGCTACGGTTTATTTTTCTATGCATTACATAGATGCAGACATGCATGCAGACAATGTAAAAGAACTGAATGGAATGTGATGAGTAAAAGATCCACGAAACGAAATTAGCCGAATTAAAAAAATTATTTGATCGTTGAGCGAACATCGATATATTAATTTTACTTTATATCGCACATTACAACAGATATTCAATTAGCATGCTGTTACAAAAAAAAAAAAAAAAGAAGAAGAAATGCATGAAAATTAATAAGGATTTTATTATTTCTATTAGTCATCTGTGTACCTAAAATTATGAAAGAAAACAAATAAGCAATGATAAGTGAAAGGTTTCGCATCGAGGAGTATCTTCAACGTCCACCACCTACCACGCTTTAACAGCTTACAATATTTTGAATTGTTTTAAAAGTGTCTTTTAATTGGCCATACTTTACTTTTACATGTACATCACATGCACACGACGACGGACGAGGCCGTCCAATTTAAAAAAAAAAAAAAAAAAATTTTGTTTCGACTTTCGATCATTAATTAGAGACATCATGCTAGACATTGTACAGTGTGAACTTGTTTGTGTAAGCGACTAGGAAAATGACAACTGCGCTTTAAACTGAACGAACTGACAGATGGACAGCAACAAATTTATTAACTGTTTTGTAACTGATATTTACTTTTAGTTTCTGGAGGTCGGTCTGTAAATTCTGATTCTTCGCTCACGCAGTATGGATTATAGCGGTGAAAATGTTTGTGTTCTTCTTCTCTCTTTTATTTTATATATCAATATATCTTACATTGAAATTGATTTAAAGATCGCTAGGCACAAATCAATTATACCATAGCAAGCTATTACAGTTAATGATCTAAACAGCAGAAATCCTTTAGTATATCCTCTAAAGCATTTGAAATGCTCTCGAACAAAATGATAATGCAAACGTGAAAGCAACATTTGTCGAAAGGTTACATTAGTCTTGATAGCTCAGCTGTCTCAGCTGGCTATTCGCAAAAGAATGGAAAAATGCGATGGGAAAAGGCTTACCATTCTTCGTTGGTGGCCTGTTGACTTTTAAATCAAGTCGTACGGACGTACGATGATAGTGAACACAGTGCACGCCCAAATGAAATCAAAAATAGTGTGTGTATGTGACAAAAAATGAAAGCATCAAAGGTAACTGACATCCCAAGGGTGGAATTTTCGTCGAACTTTGGGCAAGAGACTGTTTGTCGCAAGTTGATGGCAAAGCCAGTGGCGAAATTGCCTGAATTAAAGCAGTTCGAAATGTTGCACCTCTTACCATATTGACAACTCGTTTTATAAAGAAGGCGTTGAAATGTTAGAAAAACATTGAATTGATTGACTGGGACGAGACTATCTTCATGAATATAATTAATTATGTTATTAAAAATTTTCCCTTTGTCAGTCCCGGAAAATATTGATCAATAAAAATTCCTATCCTTTTTAATTTAAATATATTGCCGTTTGAGGAATCAGTAGCTGGCTACTGTATTGTACTGTGTCGAACGTAAACTAACGCAGAAGAAGAAGAAATTTGTTGCGATTAGACGAGAAAGATAGTTTTTTTCAATAGTAACAAGCGAAGGAAATCTCTGACCAGTTGATCTCTTCTAGAGCGACTTGTAGCATTATATTAAAGGAGAGAATGTCAAAAGATATCACCTGAGTATCATAATTATACTGCAGAACAGAAGTTCGAAGACTAATAATATTATAGGTAATCGAATTACATCGTCGTATACTGCTTCTTGATGAAGTTATCGAAAGCAATAGTTTGTAAATAAATTTTTTAACATCAACGAATGGCAATAAGAATTTTTGTTTTCGCAATCATGCATGTGTAGAAGTAAACGAGTTGACTAAATTTGAATTAATTTTGCTGGTGGCTGGATGGTGGTGCGATGCGTAAAATCGAAGAGCGAAGTGATTATTTGGGAGCAAATATTCTACGAAAACGGTTTTTGTTTTTTATGCCAGGCAAAAAAAAAAAAACTTAAACTTTTCGTATAAATTTCATATAAACATAATCCAGTGAACGTGTAACGTATGCAATTATTTGGGAGTATTTTTATTATGAAATTTAGGTGATGGATTTTAATCGAGTTCTAGCGAAGGCTTAATTGCTACTACAATTTACTACATGTACATACATATTTACTTAAACATACACTATATACATATATATATATATAAAAATTTCTATATAAAAATTTTTACTAAACAATTTGCTTTATAGCTATGCTTCTTGAGCAGCAACTTCAGCGATAACAACTTCTACTAAACAACAAACAACGGCTTAATGTTTTTTTTTGTTTTTTTTGTTTTTTTTTTTTTCAATTTTCTTCAGAATTCTTGTGCTTAATAAATTGCATTCTACTCGTCTCCTGGCTAGGCTAACGTTAACGAACAAAAGAGATTTAAATGATTTTTTTGTGCTTAACAGAACGATCATAAGGAGTTTTTTTTTTTTTTTTTTTTTTTTTTTTTAAGTTTTTTTTTAAGTTTTTAATAAGAAAATTTTGAAAAAAAAAAAAAATCTAATTATTTTTTATTAATTAAAAAATAAACAGATTTTTTTTGTAAACGAATTTTCTATAATTCTTCAAGAGAATTTTATTTTTCTCATAAGCGCACACACATCTAAATTTTTTAGTTTACACATTTTAAAATAATTTTTAGATTTGCAGTATAATTCGTCCATTTATTGAGTTTCTTTTTTCAATTTTTCTTTTTAATACATTAATACCTTTAACGCCTACCGTATATAGATAATATTAAAAAAAAAAAAAAAATTAAATAAATAAATAAAAATTTTGTTCGTTATAAAATATTTAATAACTTCTAAGAGCAGTATTCAGTAAATAATTTATATATCTTTCTATTGTAAATGTTTCACGCTGAGCCTTTCTCCTGTAATGAATATCTAACTGATTCACACTTTACTATATATATATACATATATATATATATATATATACATACATATATATATATACTATATATATATATTTATAATATATACCTTTATCGAGATCAAGCTTTCATATAATTTTATATAATGAAGAACAAATTTAAACGTTAAATTTCTTACACATACGTATATATGTATAAATTTCTCTTCCCATATTTTCAACGATTAATTAATTTTAACAACGTTGCCGGCAATGCGGGATAATCGATGATGAAATTTTTTATGGAAATGCTTGCAGTTATTTTATCGTTTTGGTACTTTTCGGTAATTATACGCTACTGAATGTGTTCTTGGCCATTGCCGTCGATAATTTGGCAAATGCTCAAGAGCTAACAGCTGCCGAAGAGGAGCAAGTCGAAGAGGATAAAGAGAAACAATTACAAGAGCTTGAAAAAGAAATGGAAGCCTTACAAGCCGATGGTGTTCATGTTGAAAATGGTGATAGCTCAGCAGCGGCGACCAAAGCGAAAAGTAAAAAGAAAGAAGAAGAAAAGAAACAGGAAGAGGAAGAAGTTACAGAGGGTCCAAAACCAATGTTACCATATTCATCAATGTTTATACTATCACCAACAAATCCGTAAATACTTAATTTTATTTATTATAATATTTTCCATATTAACTTTTCGGCCTTTATATATACGTACGTACCTATGTATCGATTACGATATTATTCGCATATATATATATATATGTATATATTTATCGATAAGTCTACATATGTGTGCGTGTGTGTATGTATGTTTATGCGAGCTGGAAGTAGAAATTTTCAAAAGGTAATATTGGCCGTACCGTTGTCCCCACCCGTCCCCACGCACACTTCGTTGACCGCCCCATTTCGCAGTACCACCGTTAGGTATTACTGCGCTGAGGCTAGTTGCATTTAGTACGCTCTAATTAGTGGGAACTTAGTGGAATAGATTATTGACTTTCAGTCCCTCTTCATCTCACAGACAGACGAAACTATTAGTTACCTAGAATCCGCTTATAAATAAATAAAAACAAGTAAAATTACCGTATATTAAATACCCTACACTAATCTAATTAGTACAGTTAGTCATATAACGACTATTCAAAATGTCGAGAGTGGGAGAGAAGTGGTCGAAAAAATGATTCAATTCGAAACATTTGGAATAACGTTCGTCCTTGAACCGAAACGTGTCTGTGTATCAAATTTCATGAGATCATCTCGAAGATTGGGCCTTGTAGATGGAGCATAAGAAAAAAGACAGACGGACAAATAAGCTTAACTCGGTTTGTAAGGTGACTCTGAGTGGAGTGATATAATAAAAGGTCGGTCTATTTCAAGTCCATCTGGGTATTACGTACATCGACATAAACTTAATATACCCTACCTCCACAAGTGTAGGGTGTTCAATAAACTTTGCTCTGCAAATTCCAAATTTCGAAAAATTATTCTACTCGTTGTCCCAAAAATCCTTTTGGTACCTTTTTTCAGTACAAAACGAAAAATCTGTGAAGTCTGTGATTCTATACTCAGACAACGCACTATGAACAACCGGCTTCTTAGGAATGAGTCAGTGAGAGTGATTAGATAGTTGCAGAACTAATGATATTTTCTCTTCTATTTAGAGTAATTGACAAAGTCCGTCATCGACTAAAATATGTTTATAGATAAATTTCTTTTCATCTCAATAGAATTTTTCGGCTCAGTGTGTAAGAGGCACGATCAGAGCTTCTCCTGAAACTCCTGTTAAAGAAGGCTTTGACTTCCGTGACAGCTCCTTATGTTTATGTTTTTGCCTCTTTTCGAAAAAATTTGTAGGCATCATTCAAAGCCACACATACTAAATTACTTTGAGCCACCTTTTACACGTTACAAGTTAGTTAGTAGTGAAGGTGAAGTGAATACGGGCATGAGTAGAGGATAGAATAGAAATAAGAATATATATATATATATATGTTCCTGTCATATGATCTGGACGGCCGATAGGGAAATACGCTGAGAATACACTTTAGTTAATATCGTAGTGACAGGACGGTTGACAGAGGAAAACTTACTACTGGTTATTAGGTAAGATATTCAAATGTAGATCTAGTCAGAGAAGCATTTCGTTGCGTGAATTAAGTCAAGTATTCCCTTTAATACTTTTAAGTAATTCTAATTGTAAGTTATATCTATAAGTATTTCTTTTAGTTATAGCAAAAATTTTATAAAACAGGTAATTGATTAATCGTATATTTTCTCTCATATTTTTTTCTTTTATATTTATATTGTTTATGAATCGCTTTTATTATTTATTTTTTTAATTTTAATTTTAAATATATATATATACTATATATACTATATATATATATATGTAATAATTTTTTCAATTTTTTTTTTGTTTTTTTTTTTAATTACTTTTATAATTTTTATTTTCAACAACAATCAAACGTCTGCATGATGCACTAAATACAACTTAAACATGAATCAACAACAAATTCGTCATTCACTATGCTCTAATCACTGCCAACTCACTTTTAAATCATGACGGTTCTACAAAATTAACAACAACAAAAAAACATTTAAAAATAAAAAATATATATATATTTAAAAATTATGAAAAATAAACAACAAAAAAAAAAAACAAATTCAAATTTAAATATGCAACGAAATTCTCGATCGGCCTTATCATCATCAACAATAATAATAATAACAACAACAATAACAACCACAAAATATAATTGGAATTAAATTGAATTGAATATTGAATTGAAAATTGAATTTGAACTGCCAAAAAAAAAAAAAAAAATTATATATGAAACGAACGATTCGTATATAGGATACGTCGTGGCGCCCATTGGGTGGTTAATTTACGTTATTTTGATTTTTTCATTATGGTCGTCATCTCATTGTCATCGATAGCGTTAGCGGCCGAAGATCCCGTTCGTGAGAACTCGCCACGAAATAAAATTCTAAATTATTTCGATTATGCATTTACCGGCGTATTCACAATAGAAATGTTACTGAAAATTGTAGATTTAGGTGTTATATTACATCCTGGCAGCTATTTAAGAGAATTCTGGAATATTATGGATGCTGTGGTCGTTATATGCGCTGCTGTTAGTTTTGGCTTCGATATGAGCGGTAGCAGTGCTGGACAAAATTTATCAACAATCAAATCGTTGCGTGTCCTACGTGTCCTGCGGCCATTGAAAACAATTAAACGCGTACCAAAATTGAAGGCCGTCTTCGATTGCGTAGTCAACTCATTGAAAAATGTTGTTAACATTCTAATCGTGTACATATTGTTTCAATTTATATTTTCTGTCATTGGTGTACAATTATTCAATGGGAAATTTTTTTATTGTACGGACGAAAGTAAACATACTGCCGAAGAGTGCCAGTAAGTAATTATAAGTTTTTCTTCCTTTTCATTTAATTTTCCTTATCTTTCTTTATTATTATTATTATTATTATTATTATTATTCAATTAATCAACAATTAATAATTAATTTAAAAATTAATTTTTATTTTCAATTTATGTAATAATTTAATCAATTAGGAAATTCTTCTCTTTTTTTTTTTATTATTAATTCGATTTTAATTTCTAAGTTGTGTGGCTTCAGCAAATTTTTTATATAAAACTCAATTGCTTTTATTTGTTTGTTTTTTTTTTTTTTGTTTTTTTTGTCTTTTTACTTTGGTTTTTAGTTAAAATTTAGAAAATTCTTTCTTTCCTATACAAAAACACGAAAAATTAAAAAAAAAAAAAAAAAAATTCATTATTAGTCTCTTTAGATTCAATGTTGTAAAAATTGTTCATTTATATTTCTATATGTATTTATTTAATTTTTTTTCTCCTTTTAATTTTCTTAAAAACCCTGTGAAATATTGTCTTTTGCTAGATCTTTGTGAAATCAAAATACTTTTACATTTACACATTTTCTTAGAAAATTTCTACAAAAAAAAAAAAATTCACAAAAAAAAAAGAAAAACAGAAAAAAAAAATTCACAAAAAAAAAAGAAACTCTTCTCTTCACAAATCTTACCGTTTATTTTTTTTTTTTTTCATTAAATGTCTGTAAAACGCAACGTACTAGATTCGCGAATATCTTTTGTCTCGTACCTAAAATCCATATTTTCCACTATACGTATCATTCAGAACAAAAGAAGTTTAATGCTTTTTTCGTAACTATCGTCAGAAATGTGTTTTACTAGCTAGCTAGTGCTTTAGTAACAGTGTTTGTGTACATATCTCAAATTAGTTTTACTTATATCACATATATGCTTATATTTATATATATTTATATATATATATATATATATATATATACGTGTTAAAACGAGATCTATGCTCCTTACGTTACGATCTATCTATTCAAGCTAATCCTAATGTTTAAAATTAACATACATAACGTTTATCAAAATCCAATAGTTTTTATTTCCACCACCTATAGGATTTATTTGCATATCACATCCTTTATAAAGTCCAAACCATCATCAGATATGTTACAAATTTTACGTTACATATTTTACGTGTTGTTCAAAAGTTATTCCGAAACAATCGAAACGAGAGACAAATACACACGTGAGCAAAAAGGTCGCACACACCCCACATTTTCACTCCGAACCTTAATATTTATGATATTAAATTAATTAATTAATTAATTGAAAACATAACTTAGATTAAACTAAAGTAATACAAAAGTTAACTTTTGTAGAACAGTTAACGCTTACTCTAGGAATACTCAAAATCGCTCCTTGACCCGGTCTAAAAGGACAAAAAAAAAAAAAAATTATAAAATTTGGTAAAAAAATATTTATTAATACGAGGTATTATCCCCGCTAGTCTGAATTGCCATCCGCTTCCTTTCGATGGACTCGTTCATGGAATGAACGAGTTTTTTTTACGAAATCTTGCCATTCCCTGCCATCCCATCCGATTCTTTCTTAATAGCTGCTCGAAATTCTCCGAGATTTGTAGGCGCTGTGTCTGACTCCCACACAGGTGTCACAGGCTCGTCACATAGGTGCTCAATGGAATTGAGATTGGGGCTGTCATATTGGTGCACCACAGCAGCGGTATGTGGTTTTGCGTTGTCATGCATGAAAATGAAAATTTTGCCGATATATCCCGAGAAAGTACTGCGGCTTCTTCTTCCAGGATTTCTTTGATGTAGTGTCAAAAAGTCAATCCGCTCGATTGGTCGGTCGACATTGGGCCGGATCATGAGCCTATGTTCGCTTTCAGTGAAATGCCTACCGAAAACATGCCACGGTTTATGCGAAACGCTCACCGGGTCTTCGGTAGACTCTTCCCCGTCCGTCGTTACCAAGAAAACATTTCGCGCACTCGTCAAAGAACAATACTATCTTCCATTGATCCATAGTGCAATTTAAATGTTCCCGAGCGAACTGAAGACGGTTCGTGGTCTGTGCGCTGTCAGGCCTGCTTCGGCTAGTTTTCTCCCCGACTGACTTCCAGTCCTCTAACTTTGGGGCTGCTGCCCGAGTTGAACTGCATTTAAACGGCGATTTCGTAGTGTTAACGTGGCAAATAAATGATCATGACGCTTACCTTGTAACACATTCTCGGCGGAATATATCCAACGATGTCTTGATAACGCTGGTGTACACGTTGCATAATATATCGGCTTAAATTTGACTGTCGTGCCACTTGGCTTTGGTTCGGAGCAGCTTCAACTAGTGTAACTACTTGAGACGCTGCTTCCGGCGCGGTATCCATTTTTTTGCTCTGCATAGTCGTGTATTCGATAAAGAAGCTTTAAGCAGTATGTGTTTTTCAAAAGCTAATAGTGTGTACCTCGAGCGTCAATCAGTAGATTTACTGAATATTGCAATTAGTTGGGGAGACGGACTGGGTGTCAGCTTGTCAGTGGAGAAAACTGTGATGATCTTGCTGGAAGGCAACCTCTCATCCAATAGCCTTCCCACTGTAAGAGTTGGCAACCGCAACATTAGATATGTCACGGAAGTCGGCTACCTGGGCATTAGAGTGGGAGAAAGGTTAAGGATTTTCTCCCGCACTTTGACAGAATTCGACTGAAGCTGACTACAATTGCTGGACAACTGCGTCGTGTTCTCAGGTCTGACTGGGGCCTAGAGAGATGTGCTGTTCGTGTCATATACCGGGGTCTCCTTGTTGCATGTGCAACGTATGGTGCCCCGATTTGGTATCGGGCAGTCATGGCTGCCTGGGGACAGTGCAAAATTCCAAGCTGCCAGAGGATGTGCTTACTGGCTTGTTTGCCTGTCTGCCATACAGTTTCTACTGACGCACTACAGACATTAATGGGGGCTCCCCCTCTGGATCTTGCGGCTTTGTATGTAAATGCGGCTGACAGGTTAAGGACTGGGCTGTCCTTGCAACCAACGGACGGGCTTTATTTTGCGGAGGTGGAGAGAGAAGACTTGACGTATAAGGAAGGAATTGACACTTTAAAGGATCGCGTCTGTGTCCTATGGCAAGCTCGTTGGGATAGCAGTACCAAGGGCAGAGTGACCTACCAGTTTATTAGGGATGTCTCGTTTGCAGGAGACCACCCTAATTTCAGGTTTAATATTTATTTGGGGTTCCTACTCACGGGACATGGTTCGCTCAATCATTTCCTGCATCTCAGGGGCTTGTCTGTTGTTGGGTCGTGTTCTTGTGGTTGTCCGTCTGAGGATTGGAAGCATGTGCTCTGCGAATGTTCGCTTTATTCCGACATAAGGGACTTAATTACTATGGGAATTAAAACAGACGAGGACGACTTTGTTTTTAACGAAGCTCTCTCTGAAGCGTTTACGTGCGAAACTTAAACCGGTTTGCAACTGGTGCCTTTGAGAGACGCACTGCGATGCGCCTCCGTAGTGGCAACTGAGTCTCTGAGCGGATCCTGACCATGCTTGTTTCATTTTTTCTTCTTTTTCTTCTTTTTTTTGTTTCAACCATTGTCACATTCTCACCCTTAGGCCACCAGTCCGAGAGGTATGGATCTAACTGGTATGTAGCCATATGCTGACCAAAGTCTGACCTTAGACTTTTAAAACAATTAAGGTACCACGGGGGTCAGGTTGCCCAGAGGATCCCCTCTGCGAGGAATTGCTGGCTGCAGTTTTTGCTGCAGCAGAATCCTCGTAGTTGTTGGTCCTCTACCTGACTGCTGGGAACGGCCTTTCGGCGAGTTTTGTGCTGGCTGTGGTTGCCCCCAAAATTGCGGGAACGTTAAATATTTGAGGTGTTAGATAGGGCTCGCCTCCGTCAGAAGGATCAAGGCCATGCCATACGCTTGGGAGCCTCCCTGCTGCAAGCGGGCCGTGAGTGACGCTTTCTCACTCTGTGTGCCATCGGCCACCGTAGGGTTAAGCCTCCACGGCAAGAACCTACGTAAACCCCCTGTCACATCTGTACTTTAGATTAATTTAAGCTTTGCTTGCAACATAAATTTAATTTAATAATTATTTGGGTTCGAAGTGAAAATGTGAAGAAAATATTGAAAACTGAATGCTAATTTTACATAGGATAGTGTTATGTGGGGGATAGCGCATCATGGAAATGGACTCCACAGGTTTGCTGGTCCTTTTATCGAAATTCTGATCGCGGAAAAGCGGGGATACGTAGCATTGTCTTGTTGAAACCATGTGTCACCAAAAATGAAGCAAAAAGAACTGGGTTGTCACGGCGTGATTTCGAGCACCAGTAACAGTCATTGCTTGACCAGCCTCATTTTCGAAGAAGTATATCTTTGAAAATTTTATTATTTTTGTATTATTGTTCAACAATGAGAAGGCGTTACTCTTTCGCCTAATGCTCCATTTTTACTAATCGTAAACTGGCAGCTGTCAAACGGACATAAAACTTCTACGCGGATCTAATAAAGTTGTACATCATAATAGCAATGAAGTTTGGGAATCTCTGACCTAAAGGATTTAAGAGAGTGGACATGAATAGAAAATATTCTAGCAAGTCATTAATCGCAACCAACTTTTTGTTTTTTTTTTTTTTGCCAGCTTACTATAGATGTTTTTCTCACAGTCACGGCAGGCGGATAGTGACATTCACGGTGTCATTCACGCTGTGGGTTGTAAAAAATTATCAGCTTGTCTTAACATCATACCCATCATGTGTCCGGAAATGGTCGCCAATTCGAGCGAAGTCATAGATTTTCAAGATTTTTTTCACAAAATTTAAATGTAAATCGTGTCCAAAATGTCGATTAAATTATGCTAATTTAAAATTACTAAGAAATTAATTTCATTCTTAAATCATCTTTGGTAATTACGCTGCAGTTTAATTATCTGATTGTGGCGAATGTACTTATATCCCATAAGTCCAGTTTATATGCCGTATTTTTGTGTAGTAACGTATGTGCGAAAATTATAAACTTGTAGTGGGGCAATCTTTCAAATAAACGAGTTCAACTCCGGTCAAAATCGAGCGGATGCAAATGATGCACACACATTGCACACAGGGCAATGAGCTTAAAAGGTAAATAAGGTACATAAGGTACATAATAAAAATAACATAACTATTGTCCCATACATAAATATCTTTTCCCGAAGAGACAAAAACAAAAAAGGAAGTAAGATTTACTGAAGGAAAGTGAGTTCCATCGTTTGTCGGTACAAAATTTACTAAAATCCATCATTTTGATCAGATATGAAGTTAACTTGTTTATTTTTTATTTTCAAATGACCAGTGATGACCGGAAAGGAGAAGAAGTGAAGAAGGGAATTTCGGCATATTAGTGGGTCTATGTGCCCGATCGGTAAGTGTTATGCCCTGAACACTCACTGTAGCTGAGCCCGCGATTACTGACTTGTTAGTGGCGTTTCTTACCTACTCGGCTACTTTTATGGAAGTTGCCGTCAAACGCGTACAACAACGTACGCTGATCAAACACTGAAGTCTTTCTTTGGGTTATTTCTTTTTCTTTTACTACCTACCCATTGCTGGATATAGGCCACGACATTTGTTTTCTGCCCAAGCCTTTATGCCCTTCGACACGGGCTTCCACTATTAAACGTAGGAGATCATATTTTGCTTCACGTACCATGTGCCCCAAATACGCAATTTTTCATTGTTGAATATACTTTAGTAGATCATGCTTAAAGCGTATTCTTCGCAAGCGTTCAACATTGAGTGTGCGATCTGAACACGATGTTTTTAGAATTCTACGACAACAACACATCGAGACGTCTTCTAGTCTGTTCATTGTAGTGATTTGTAAAGTTTGCGATTTTATACCACACAAGAACTTCGACCATACGAACCGAAACGAAGGCGAAGGCGAAGGTGAAGGCGAACAATAACGAATAAGCGCATTTCGCAAGTGAAATTCTAGAATTTTCTGATATTTCGCTATCCCAATCTTCGTATGCAAACTTGGAAACCCTTTCCACCTTTTAGTTATTAATTGACCGAATGGATTCTGCTTATGGGATTTCCGCTCGTCTTACGATCATAAATTTGGTTTTACTGATATTCAGGTTTAATCCAAAGCTGTTACTTCGATCATTTACAGCTTGAACCATCGTCTCCAGATTCTGCCTATTATCTGCTAGCATAGTTGCATTGTCCGCATTGTCCGCATTGCCCATTGACCTTAATGACTGCTTCGATCGTTTCAATGCGTTCTTGAAAGATTCCATTGGGAGGGGGAATGATTTTTTGGATCAAATACATCAAATTTCCTTGTAATGTTTGCAAAGTGTTATGGCGAGGATCAACAGCCCGGTTATCTATTGAGTAAAAATTAGTTGGGTCCGTTTTTTAAGAGGGAGTGTTTTATGGGGTACTGAATGAAGCTGCGATCTCATCGTTGAAAAATACTGTTTGTAACCTATACGCACCTATATAACTTATATTACACCGACGCATACACAAATTTACTCTTCCTGCCTATTTCGAAGGATAGTGTTTGCTAACCCCCTTTAAAGTGATGAGTAATAGTTGATGCGTTGCGATGCATTTAAAGCCCAAATAATCGTGATACAGAGCAACCGAACCCTTATTATTGACTATGAAGGAAGAAATATCCACGCCGGTGGTACTTGGCGAATGAAATTAACGCTACTAACCATAATTTCTGCCATTGCGACCAAAAATGGGCATGATATACTGAAAGTAATGATATCGCGAGCTTTTAATATGAAAAAATTCGTCCCCATATAGCAAAACAATTCCACCTTGTTACCAGCACCCATTATTCTTTCCGACTAACACTGTTCCTGATCGACGACGTATTATTTCTTCGAACGCTGCTCTCATATCTATGACGGTTCGCAAATATGGTAAATAGCCTCAAGAGCCATGAAATATTCTTTCGAGATTTAATTTCGAAATTTCCTGAGAGGCGGGAAAAAGTGGTAGCTAGCGATGGACAATACTTTCGTTGATTCCTTCATTTATTTTACACTCAAATAAACGCATTTTTTACGGACCGAACTAATTTATACTCCCAGTAATTTTAATTAAAAATTGTTCACTTTTAAAAATTATAGATGCATATGTATGTGTATACACATGTGTGTCTGCCCTCCCATTTCCAGATAAAATGTCATTCTAGAATTTAAAGATTTGAACTTAGAATTCACTATAACACGACTTAGCGCTGTGTGCAGTAATACCTTTTAACCACAACACACATATAGATTGAAAATATTCCCTAGGCCTAGATTAAAAGGCTAGAAATAAAATTATAGTAGATAGTAAATCCTAAGGTGGTGGGTGGTCTGTGGGTAGAATAAATTAAAAAAAAAAAATAAATAAATAAGCAAAAGAAGAAAATTTCGTTAGAGCGCGTTGTTTTAAAAGTAAATTAAGGGAAAAAAAAATCAAAACGTCTCGTAATGAATTATCGCGTATCGCTAACGGAATTCAGGGGAAATAAAAAACATTCATAAAAAGCAATTATTTTTAAATGCATTATAAGTCTGTACACAACACATAAGAGAGAATCTCGCGAAATCCGTCAGTCACAGCAACAATACAATGTTACATAATAGCAAGCAATAAAATCGTCGACGATTGAATGAATTGAAAGAGTTATGATATAAATATAAATTCTGACCTATTACGTTATTCTTTTTACGATAATAATTAATCCACTTTACAAATGTCACTTAACGTGCAATAAAAACGTGACAAATTTCCCATATCAAAAAAATGCTTTGTTTATGCCAAAAATTGCAAATTTTTTTTTATTATTAACAAAAATTTTTTATAAAGAAAAAAGAAAAAAAAAAAAGAAAAAAAATAGAAAAATCTTCAAAATTTGCGTGCACAGATTTTACAGAATGTAAGAGTAGCATTTTAAAGTTTCGTCGCTTGTTTATTTGCCTGATTACACTCTGCGGATAATGAAAATCATGCAATAAAACAGCGCTGAGGAAAACAGAAAAAAAAATTTACAAAAAAAAAAGTCTATCTCTATGAGTCATCTTCTCCCGTGTCTATATAATAATAACAACAGCAACAACAACAAAGAACAACAACAAAAAAAGAAAAAACCAGCAATAACAATCACAATACATAGACGAAATCACTGGCTTTTATTCTCTTTAAAAAGCAATTTTTGCAAACAAAAAAAAAAAAAAAATGAAAATGAAAATGAAAATGAAAACGAATTTTGAATTTTGAGTAGTAAAGGGACTTTACTGTTTTTAACAGAATTTTTTTTCTTGTTAACATAAAATGGGTATTTTTTTTTTTTTGAACAACAAAAAGCAAACGAAAAATAAACAAAAACCAAAGAACTAAAAAAAGAAGAAAAAAAATACCAAAGAGTCCATACTACTGCCAGAAGATTTCTTAATAAGCTTTTTATATATCAAACTCTTAACACGCGCTCTAAATTCCAATTGCAATCTAATATAATTATAACTTAAATATGGATATATTCTCCAGATTGATGTATGCATAAACATATAAATATATCCGTATCTGTGGCTTTTTTTCCACCTCTCAACTACTTAAGATTTTATACAAACCATTCACATTAATTTAGCGCAAATTGTTTACAAGTAGTGTCAACCTACACAACGACAAAATAAATATCAAATTATTTATTTATTTTTTTTTTTTTTTTCTTCACAATCTCTAATAGCTGCTAGTAGGGTAAATAGTTAGTTAGTTTTTATCAATAATTCAATAATTAACTTAGTTTGGCAAAAAAAAAAAAAAAAAAAAAAAAAAAAAATAATGATTGTTGAAAAAAGAGAAAAACATAAAATGTAGTTTTTTTAGATTATATTAGACTTTTAGTCAGTAAAATTTTAGTAAATTCTTTTGAATTTTAATTAAGAAAACTTTATCACTTTTCTGTTATTGTGTTTCGTCTGTTTTTTTAATTTTCTCTCTCTCTCTCTCTCTCTAAAAAAAAAAAAGAAAAAAGATAATTAATTAAAAAAAAAAAAAAAAAAAAATCTTACACACACTCGTTACTAGTTTGTAAATATTAACGTTTTTAGAAAAGATTTTTACATCTTTTAATTGTTTGCCTTCGTGTGCAATGAATTCGCTTAAAGCTAAAGAAAGTTGAATCCGCCTGAAAGCATATTTGTTACAATGTTTTCTCTCATTTTTCATAAATGCAAATTTTCATCCTTCATCTCCCGTTAGCTTGGTATTGCAAAGAAAGAATATGCGAGCGTCGCTATAATTTTTCAATTTCCTCTGATCGCCTTTTTTCTCGCGTCACTTCTTAACGAAACAAATAATTTTACAAAGTTTACAAAGGCGCATAAACACACATACACACATACATACACGCGCAAATTCAATGAAAGCCGATTCTTTCCTCGAATTAATGCCATAATTGATTATCTCATTTCTTATGCGATTGTCTCAACTAGAAAGTAAATGGAAAATCTGGCCGAGAATACCGTAGACACGAGACATAGCCATGTTTGTGAACTATAGTCTTAAAAAGTCTTTCGACGTATGCCAATTGAAATATTGTTTCATGTAAATAAAAGTTCCTTTCAATTCATTAAAGTCAGCCGTGCCTTGCATCGTTTCCCTCTCGATTTCATTATTATTTCACAATATAGCTTAGATTGAGTTAAGAATTTCTCTATCATCCATCCTTTCGTCCTTTCGTCCTTTCGTCTTAACGTAATGCATTAGCACTTTGATCTTTGACTTTTATTATACGCAATATTCATATCGCGTACAGAATATTCATGGGGATCATTTCCACTAGTGACGCCGAAATCTTGGTGAGTAATTACTTCGCAAAACCTAAGAATGGGAAGAAGCGATCAGCCAAACCGAACCTTTTACAGGCGGCATCTTAATTTTATAAGGAATTTAAAAAAAAAAAAAAACTCTTATTTTGTCACTTTGTGATATTAGACGAGCGTTCCCCAATTTTTCCCATTGTAGGATAATCCATAGAATATATATGGAAATGGGGGGGAGAAATTCAATTTTTTTTATCTCTCTCTAGTGTCTACTCGAAACGTGTCCTTTAGCAAATTTCAAACAAACAAATCTTCATTGTTGCGATCAGGAAAATGCTTGTCACATGTATGGCATATTGGAACAGACAGACAGACAGACAGACAGACAGATATGCTTAATTAAGCATATGTCACTGATCAAGAATACATATAAAATTTATCTGGGTGCTGCATAAATAAAATAATTATGAAAAACAAAAATATTGTAACAAAAAATATGCTTTCAAATAGCTTTTACAATTAATTAAGTAGACAAAAATGATTTGCTCGTTTTGATAGTTAAATTAAAGAAAAAAAAAAGAAAAGAAAAAAAAAAAAAGAAAAGCAATAAAAGGATAAAGAATGCTCACAATATCGACTTAAACCGCAAGAACAACAGCAGGAATGAAACTAAATGACATCTCAATATACTAACGTACACCGTACACTTATGCAACATTATTTAGCATAATTTCTCATAGCTACTACAACTAACATTGAAATATAATTTTGTACAATTTCTTTCACATTTTTTTTTTTTTCTAATATTATTTTGTCTTTAAAGCGAGCTAAGCAATGTTTTACTACACATAACTTGCTTTGCTTTTGTATCGATTTTGTAACATTTGCTATTTCTTTACGCCTATTTATTTACGGTGTGCTATACATTGTCTACATGAAACGAAGCTGCATACACGCCTCCATTAGACACCAAGCCATTAAAATCATTCTACAACATAACTAAATCTTTTTTAAACATTTCTTTACTTAACTATTTAAAATAAGTGTATTTTTAATTTAAAATTGTTTTTTTTTTTAATTTTTTTTTTTTTTTTTTTTTTTTTTTTTTTTTTTTTTTTT
>KK502407.1:2124262-2137797 GCA_000688735.1 Glossina austeni
GGTCCAATACAAAATTTCCGGATTGAAATGTCCATATTTTATATCGTGTATTTTATTGTGTTTCCGTTCTTCTTCGTTAACATATTCGTGGCCTTGATTATCATTACATTCCAAGAACAAGGCGAAGCTGAATTACAAGACGGTGAAATTGATAAAAATCAGGTGAGATTTTTAGTGTACAACAAAATTTCCCAATTTGTTGTTATACATACTCATTAGCAAATAGATAATATAAAGAAAAAAAAAACAAAAAAAAAAAAAAATAAAACAAAGAGAAAACAAAAAAAAAAAAGAACTAAGAAACATATCTGTAGAAAAACAAAAAAAAAAAATCCTAAAATGATTAGAACGATTGTATAGATCGTCGTTAACAATTTCCTTATTAACCACCGCTACATTTCATATTTTTCATTCAGATTTAGCGCGCTAGTTCCGCTTCAATTTCCATCTCATGGAAATCCAAATGAATTTTTTAAAGTCTTGTAAAAATTTAACGCCGTTAAAATATCTTTCAATAAATTAGTTTTTAAAGCTTTTTTATATGAATTAGTTTTCCATAATAATAATACTAATAATAATAATAATAATAATAATAATAATAATAATAATAACAAGAGGAAGAGGTGTTCGTGAATAGAGAAGATTGGAAGCTGGCAAAAGTATCATTGAACTACCCATCCATCCATTATCCAGACAATTGCAAAACAAGTCGACGAGAACAATACTCCGCCTGAAAATAATTCATAAGCACATTGCAATCGCTTCACCGTTACAATTACGAGATATGTAAAACAGTAGGCCTCTATTCGTTGCCAAGCGACTGGTCGATGTCTAAGGGGTTGGCAAGAAAGTAATAAAATTTTTCAAAATTTTTTTTTTTTTTTTTTTGCTCATATGTGCATCTTCTTTTTTGCTTATCCGAAACTGCTCCTATGATATTTTCGATCATCGCCTTGATCTTGATCACTTGAACTTTTACAAATTAAATCTCTCTTTCTCTCTCTCATGCTAACGAAGAAATGAGATGCCAAACACCGGACTGGTTTGCCGGACTCTGGCCATTTATCTTTAGTTACTTCTTTCAGCTTGGACAGTCAATAGTTCATATTGTTCCTCGGAAGCAACTTCAAATACACAAGACTTACAAGGTGTTTTCATGAAAGGATACATTTTTTACCCAACTCAGGTTTCCATGTATTCTTTCACTTCGAATCAAGAAGAAGAAGAAGAAGAATTGGATTTGAAAAATATGTTAAATGAATTTCTCAGAAATTGGACACGTTTGAAGGGGCCAAGGTTCACTTGCACCATCACAACCTTAGGCATCTTTAAGTCGTAAAAGCTTTAGTAGCAATCTTTTTTAGCAGTCTTTATAGGCCTCCATCTCCTATTATACCGAGCAGTTTGTAATCATTTTCTGAGCCGATTACACTTTATCTATAAGTCTGATGGATTTTATTATTATTATTATTATTTTTTTTTTTGTTTTTTTTTTGGTTAATCTGCAGGTCACAATTTTTGAGAATATTTTGACGAAATGTGGTACACGAGTGGCTTTTGGCCCAAGAAGGACACCTTGTGGCCATTTTTATGACCACTCCCTTAATGCGTTATTTTGAAAAATTCGTTATATGAAAAAATTACAATTTCCAAAAATTTCTCGAGAAAAGTCCCTAAGTAATAGTATTTCGTTATATTAAATTGGATCGAATCGGTCCATGTTTTAAGTTATTAGGCAGAGTAAGCTTTAATACAGGAAAAAGTTTAATTTTGAATATTTTGCAATGAAATATGTCTCATGATAGTAATTTGACATAAATTTTAGCTGTATTAAATATGGACCAAGTAGCTCTATTTTATATGAGAATTCCCGAATGGGGACAAAGTCGAATCCGTATGCTCTTATGGCGAAAATGAGAAACTCTTTGACAAGGAAAGACATCTTGATTTCACGTTGCACGCGTAAGTTCACGTTTGAGGCATCTTCCAAGGTAATCGCCTTTCTAAAAGGTAGGCCTTTTTAATTTTTTTTTTTTTTTTTTTTTTTTTGTTGACCAATCATTTAGGATGACGACGATCGGAAAGAAGTGAGAATAAAGAAAGAAAGTGGCCGCGAAGTATTATACCCTTACCGACTGAGCATTCACTGCAACTTCGGCCAAAATAAATTCTACCGCTACGAACACAGACTTGGTACTCGCTTTTCTTACTTGTACAGATATTCGTGCGGATAGTTGAAAGCAAGGTGTAATTTTTCCCTATATTATCGCGATAATGAATCGCTAATTGCATTCCGAGAATCTTTGTAGGGTACTTAACGATCGGTCTGGTCTGACAATAATGATGCGTAATTTGCTTGTGATCTAAAGCAATCACAACGCAAATAATATCCGATTTATGCTATGATACCAAGAGACTTTATTCTGCTTATTTTTAAAGCCGCTTTGAATTCTTTACCTACTTCTACTGCGGACAAATATGCTTGCAATAGTTTGTAATCTACATATAAATAAATAAATAAATAAATATATACCGATACGAGATGCATTAGACGCAGTCGTCATCTTTCGAAACAGAGCTTTTCATGAATTTTCTTATCGTGAATTTTACTTATCATTGTTTGGATGGTGATGGATGGTATTGTAAATTTATTAATTCTGCAAATATGTACACAGCTTGTAGATGTGTATACACGTAACCATGAATATCCTCAATTATTATTACTAATGTTATTATTATGCGTCTATGTCTATGGATGATGTATTTTAGAATACATTGTCTAGGTTTTAGCTTAAACGGCTTTTATTGGTTTTTTGTACGCTATATAAATGCCTAGACTTGTATAAAATTATATATAAATGTTGAACATTTTCCGGAAGTTATTTAATTATTTCAATTTATCAAAAACTTTTTATTTTGTTAATTGTCAAAATGAAATGTTTTTGATTAAAACAAAAAAAAAACAAAACAAAAAAAAGAAGAAAACTAAATAAATAAAAAAAAAATAATAATAATAACAAAAGGTTTGTATTTACTAAATTAGACGCTTATACATACAATCATTCAAATATATTCTATACTTCATGACATATATCATCATTATCATCATCATCACCATTGCATATTTTAAATAGATTCACAAAAAATTTATGACATTAAATTATATATGTATTTAAAAATTAGTTTCAATTAATTTAATAGTGAAAGTTTTCAAGTGATCAGATTAATTATAATTAGCAAATAGTCTAGTTTCACACCATACACATACACTATTGTAGAGTAATCCAAATTTAAAATCGTTTACTTATATTATTTGCGCGATAGTTAGTTAACGTGTTACTAATTACAAAACGGGTCAACGACATTCTTTTACGAAAGATTATTTACCGGCTACATTAATACATTTCAGCCATACATAGTTATATATGTATATGTATATATATACATATATATGTATGTAACAATTAAAAGTTTAAATTGCATATTAAAAAGGAAGATAATTTCGTTACTCTCGAAAGCCCAACAAAACACATTTCTTAGCATACTTTCCGGCTAATTAAAGTGATAATCCGTGAACTGAAGTGGAAATATTAAAACTATGGACATAGGGTAAAGTAAATAGTATACAATGTCGTGACTAGGCAGTCTTGTGAGTTTTATTCTCTCGACTATGTCCGTGTAGCCTTTGTACGCGGTGATCGAGCTAACGACCAACTGATGAGTGTCTTCGTGATAGTTAATAGTCATCATAGTGATATGCTTTTCTTTTTCTTTTTATTACTTCGGCTAATTTAATTACAAATGATTTTTGATGTTTGCAAAAGTGTCCTTACGTCCTTCGCATATCTCCGCATATGAAGATTTCACGCTAGAACAATGAGTTAGATGAGCATACGGCAATACATTTGGGAAAAGTACGCTACGCGAAAATTATAATTTAAATAAAAATAAGTAATTTTTCAATCCTTTTAATAGGATGAATGTAAATTTTATATTGTATATTATATAGTTCATAGTTCTTCTTCTTAATTCTTCTGATCACTTAAAAATCAACTTTAACAGTTTTATTTCTTTCATACAATAAATTAGTTAAAATATTAAATATATTTAAAAAGTATGCACTTAATCTTCTTCAGATTTTTATTCATTACACACTCATTTGCTTAATCGATCGATGATCGATGTTATGATGCGATTAAAAATCTCGATTAGAAAAATTGTTGTTAATCGATATGGCTAATGAGTAATACATATATATATACATATATAAATTATTTTCACCTTAAAGGAATGTTTTTAGATAGAAATCATATATTATTAATAAAATGAAATTTCTTCTGTCTTCTTCTTCTTTTATTGTAAACTTTATCTTTGAATGCATTTTACAGAAATCATGTATAGACTTTACGATAGGAGCACGACCATTAGAACGTTATATGCCTAAAAATCGTAACACATTTAAATATAAAGTGTGGCGTATTGTCGTATCGACACCATTTGAATATTTTATAATGATGCTTATTGTGTTCAATACTTTATTATTAATGATGAAGGTAAGTACTTTGGCTAAGAATGCCTATTAAGAACAAAAAAGATGAAAATCTTATTTAAATTGTAAGTGTGTTTAACTTATCATCGTTATTATTAGCAGGGTTTTTTTTATTTTTTTTATTTTTTTTCATTTAATTTTTTTTTAATAATATTTTTTTTTTTATTATTATTATTAATTTATTTATAAAACATACATTGCATCGATCTTTATTTGAGATTCAAATAAGATGCAGATGAAGTTAGACTTTAGTTATTATTTGAGCGATCATCATGGATGACCGGAAAATGGAATTTTCTCGTTATAAAATATACATCAGAAAGATGTATATGGTATAGTTATGCCCATTGGGATACAATGGATCGTGTTTGCCCACATCGAAAACTTGTTGTAGTGTGAAAAACACTAATATACAAATCGATGTAAATGTTTAACAATGATAGGCCAAGTTTAAGAACAGGAAGAACGTGCCCAACAATTGCTAGAAATCTTGGAATTAAGTTTTAATAATAATGCCAATATATTGAAATATTATTAAAAAAATCATTCGACAATGAAACTTTTTCATTGCATTCAATTTGCCATATAAATCGGTGTGTGCAACTTTTCTTTCTTTGCAATAGTAATCTGATGCAGATTCGCTCACAAATGCTACACGTACGGCAGTTAAGACTGCAGACTTGAACACTTTCAAAGCTGGTGTGTGTGATTTTTGATTGAAAAATTTTATTCAAATCTATGAGGGGACATTGACATGAGGGGACGTGACCCTAACCAAAATGAATTTGTGGCATGACAAGTATGTAAAATTCCTTCTTAGGCTTTAACTTTCATTTATTGACATTAACTTTACATGTAAAGCGGGACAAGGAGTGTTTTATTAGTGTGTCCCCAAACCCTAATTTTGTTTTTCGTTATTGATATTCTTTCATTTTATCAAAACCATTAATAGTTAAGGATCGTTAAGGTTTCTTCAGTTAAAGTTCATAAAACAGTTTTCATTCTACAACGTTCTCAAGACATAATCCTTTCTCTATGCGTCTTTCAATATAAAGTTAAAAATTTTCTAATCTTTACATAAGCATATTAATGGTTTTTGGGTTCTATTTTCGTTTCTCTTTACCTTATTTACCTTTATTTATATGATTAACAAAATTAGTTAATACTTTTTATTTAACTATATCATTATCTTTTATAATCTGTAAATTGCGATAAGTAACTAATCGATATATATATTATCTCTCTCTCTCTCTCACTCTCTCTCTCTCTCTCTCTCTCTCTCTCTGTCTCTCTCACAGTATCATAATCAAGGTGATATGTATGAAAAATCACTTAAATATATCAACATGGGATTTACTGGAATGTTTAGTGTTGAGACTGTACTGAAGATCATAGGATTCGGTGTTAAGGTGAGCGTTATAAGAAAATCTTTATTATTTCATATGTATTTTAAAGAAAGACATACGATAAGCTCAGCTTTATACTTTCGCTTATTTACAATTTATCTGAAGCGCTACTTCGAATGGTGGTGTTTGTGAAAATTAAGTATTGAGCTTAGAGAACGATACACTACTGCATTGATCATCAATAATACGACGCTATTTAAGTTACTGATATAAAAAAGTCCATTCATAGGGATAAAGCTCGATAGAGCAATAAGTCTGCAACTGTTCCAATTACGTTGGAACGTAAGTAAGTTGTTCTTTAAGCTCCGTAATTATATTATATTTACCAAAATGTTAAAGGTAGAAACTGTTAAATTGTGAAGTGAGCACAGCCTTCTCGGAAATCTGCTCGATATTCTGATATATATTCTTTCAAATTTATTTTCAATTGCGTCCACATCTTCAGAAGGGTCTGATTCGAGCAAACTGCAAGTCTTAGAGTCTTAATCGCTTAATTGGTGAATTAATCAAATTCACAGTTTCTTACCTTTGCAAATTTCCCGGAAACAGATGTCGCACACAAACACACAGTCGAGCTTCTGATCTCTTAGAATACTTAGCTTATCAATGCATTGAAACAGATTTAACGGTATCCTTTTAAATCCAGAATATGTCTTTAACAAAACTAATATTCAACTTCTCAAAATATTGCTATCAAACATTAGGCTCGTGTTCATTGCTGCGAATATAGAAAAGTTAAAATTAACTATTTCTGAAGCCGCTTCGATTAGAAGAAGCTCCCTTTGTCTTTACCTACCGGGGTTAAAAGGGGTACTTGAATACTATCGGAATCAGCGAAAGCAACAGATTCAAGTTTGGCTGTCTGTCTGCCTGTCTGTCCGACTGTCTGTCTGTCCGACTGTCTGTCTATCCGACTGTCTGTCTGTCCGACTGCCTGTCTGTCCGAATGCCTGTCTGTCCGACTGCCTGTCTAATGTCTATTCATGTAATTTTGTGTTCAAGCTACAGGTCGCAATTTTTAAGATAATTTGAAGAAATTCAGTACACTGACGTGCTCTGTTCCAAGAACGAACACTATTGAAATTGGTTTAGATCGGTCCACTTTGTCGACCGTTCCCCATATAACGTACTATTTTGAAAAGTTGTTGTGTGAGAAAAAATGGGAATTTTTGAAAATTTCTCAGCAAAGCTCTCGCTGGGTAAGAGCACTTCGCCCTTCATTTTGAATTCGGCTGCGGCGATTTTTTGAAACGTTTCTACGAGAACTATCTCTTTATATAGTAAATTTCAATATTTCATGGTGATAATTAGTTCATTGAGATAGAATTTGGACCACGTAGGTCCACCGCGTAGGATACCACCGCCTATAAACATTCGCTCAATATACGGGCGGGCTTTCATGGAAAGTATGCGCCTTTGCATGAAAGTTCTGATGTATTATTAACAAAACGAATGCATGCATAACTGTGTTAGGCGAAGTGGAGTAGAGTCGTGACCGACTATAATGCTCTTATTTTTTTGACATATATTTTTTAATTTTTTCTAGTTATAATTTTAATAATTTTGTTTTTTTTTTTTCAGAATTTCTTTAAGGATCCTTGGAATATATTCGATTTGATAACTGTACTTGGCAGTATAGTGGATGCACTCTGGATGGAATTTGGGGTAATTATTTAAAAAAAGAAAAAAATCTTCTCTTTTATTAGATATTATTTAATATTTTATTACACTTTATAACTTATTAATACGTATTTTGTTATTAAGGCTGTTATGCAAATATGCTGTTAACTCTAGTGTGTGTGTTTTAATTTTTCTTTATTTATATATACATATGTTGATCATGTGATCAAATTTTAGAGAGTGTATCAGGCGCTGATACTCTCTGCCGTTTCTATTTTAATTGAATTTTTTTCCGCTAGGGTTAAGTTAATAATTTTATTTTATTATTATGATCTTGTTTTTGCTAAAAATGAAAATTATTGCTATTTTTATATCAAATATATTAATGAAAGGCTTTAGGTTTTGATTTCAATTACACGTTAACTTTAATATATATTATAGTTAATATATAATTTCAACAGGGGAAAATAATTTTTATTAAAATCATGCCAAACGTCAAAATTCAAAAAAGTTTATATTAATCTCGTTCTTTTCTTTTAAATTTCCTTTTTTTCATTATTGATTTATTTAAAAATAATTGTAATACAAAAAAAAAAAAAAAAAAAAAAAAAAAAAATCAAAAATAAAAACAAAAATATATATTTTAACCAAATACGAAATGGGGTCTCTAACAAAACAAAAACAAAAAAAAAAAAAAAAAACCAAACAAAATTCATCATAAACCACTTTACAACCACAACAAAATTTTATATCAAAAAAATTTAACATAATAAATAAATATGAATCCCAATAACCACAAATCTCTAACAATAAAAACAATTATACACTTTAATTTATATATCATACATAAAAATTAATCATCAACAACAAATGCTATTCTCGCCCTCTCTGTCTGCCTTTGTTTCATTCTAACAAAACCTCTTTGAATGCTTTGCATTATTAACATAAAAAAAAAAAAAAAAAAAAAAAAAAAAAAAAAAAAAAAAAAACAAAAAAAAAAACATAAAAAAAAACCAAAACAAAATCTGATGAAACCAAAACAACACAAAAACAACTTTTAATTGAACAATAATAAATTGAAATAATATTATTAAATCACTTACAACTACAACAATAACTACAATAACAGCACGATGTAAGTACAAGATTACACTTTAAACACATCTTCCAAATACTCGCACATCCTTTACCAGTTAACATTTGCTTCTTTATGTGTATGCGTACTTATCCTCTCTTTCTCTCTTTCTCTCTCTTTCTCTCTTTCTCCATCTCTCCATCTCTCCCTCTCTATATATCTCTCTATCTCTCTCTCTATCTATGTCTGTCTCTTTCTATATATATATTTATAAAACTATTTACTTGTTAACACCCACATACTCTTCCCGTGTATTTAAAAGAATTTCTTAGCAAACTTTTATATACGTTTTTATTTTTCACTTTCTCTTACATTATCATTCATTAATATTTTGTTCTGCTATTAACTTAATGTTTAACATCTCAACGGCTGTGTATCTATATACGTAACATATACGTTGAATAACTTAAATTTATTTATAGTAAACCTTGAAGTGAAAATTTCATTATTTAGTTTTTCGGTAATTGCTTGCGTCTTGTATATAATATAGGCAAAGTAGGTAGGTAACGCCAACATGTTTACTAAGAGAGAGCAAAAGCATTCTATTCACTGATCACTGATGTCCTCAAGCACTGAGCAAGAGCATATGTTGATAGACGTACCTTTAGCTTGTTTTAATACCATCGGGCAGAGGTCGATCACACATATTATCGCAGATCTTTCTTTCGCCTCCACTTCCATAGCTGGGTGCAATTGTACTCCTACTTGCGGCCGCATTTGGTTGTGCCTAGTAATACTCGATATTCGCTTAGCCCAAGACACTACACACTCAGTCACACTCAGTCCTTCCCCCAAGATGTGACCCAATAAATATCTTGCACATCTTGTAAATCCCTGTTGTTTATTGACCTCCCACAACGAATCTATTTTGAAGCTTTAATTCATGGGTCAGAATTGAATTGATGCCATTACCAGTCGAAAGCGATTTTTACGCAAATACGTTACGAGCAACGGAAGATACCGGAAGAAAAATCGATGAAAAGTTTAGTATTTGCTCTCAGGGAGGATTCGGACGAACATGCGCCTGCGTTAAAAAACAAAACATGAGCAAAAACATTAGAGCGATGTACGGCTGGCCTTTACGCCCTACACTCAATACCCACGACTATCCAACGACTTTTCAAAATAATGTGTTACAGGGGAAGTGATCAAAGAAAACATTTCGATCCCTAGCACTTTGCAATAGCGTATGCCAGTGTACCAAATTTCATTGCAATCTCTCAAAAATTACGAACTTTGGGTTGAACAGGAAAACATAAGATAGAACTAGGGACAGACAGACAGACAGACAGGTAAACTAAGATCTCTCTGGGGACAAGTGATGCAGGGTGTGAAAAAGCAAAGCACGCTTTCACGGTATACCTCATCTAAGGACAGATTTCATTTTTGGTCATTTCTAACGGTTCATAACAATTGTTTTCGTTAGCTCTCATGTCCATGTAAATATCGGACTTAATCGTATTTTTCGAATTTGCAAATCCCTTATGTCTCATCTAAATATAATTGTTTTTCATTTAAAATATGATATCATATATAATATAATAAATTCTAAATTACAACTAACTGCCGCACTATGTGCCGCTTCTTATTTACTTTTAACTAACATATCTAATTTCGCCTAATGTCTATCAAATATTTGAACTTGCGAATCCGCGGCCAATCCAAAAATTTAAGTTTTTTCATAAAGTTTTTTCAAATGCAATCAAGTTATCTGCACTGATATCCATTTGCTAACGGTTTTATGGTATTTATAGTCATGATGCCTAGATCAAGTTGGTTCAATAAAAATAAAACGCCAATACTATGGTATGGCTTACGTGTGTGTAATAGTTTAGTATGAAAAACATGTTGGTTGAAATAGAAAAACTGGGAAAGAATTGTTCAAGTTTATCATAGATGAGAAGGCTTTCAAAAATATAATCTATAGATCAATAGAATAAATATTAGAATTGATTGAAGTGCGTTTTATCATATGTTTTTCGTTCACTTACCTCTGCCGTATTCAATTCAATTTTAGCTTTCAATGTAAACCCATCTGAAGTTTAACTTTTATTTTTCTCATTAATTTTATGTAAAAATTATATTATTTTTTTTTTTTTTTTCAAATCTATGGGAGGAAAGCATAATCGTCAAATGCGAGTTTGTTGTTGTTATCATAGTTCATAGAAAGGGGAGGGGGCTCATTAAAGCAAGAACTTTCCAAAGGTGGGTAACTTGTCGCGGCTGAAGGAAGCAATCAGTTGCTTTATAAGCCTTTTCTAAAATGCTTTTGGGACCAAAAATTATCGGGTATTAACAGATCTCAGATCAGTTTATCTCTTTCGCATGTTTTTTTTTTTTTTTTTTTTTTTTTTTTTTTTTTTTTTTGATCTAATTACTGCCTTTCCTTTTTGTTTATTTTTTGTTTCATTCATTGCTTATGAAATTCAGTTACAATAACAAGTAATCGGATCGCGGCACTAAGGAGGACGAATTTAAAAATAAATATGCCTTTGATATCATCATTGGCATCATTGGAAGATTAAATTTTGCAAAAAGTTTTGCAATAAATAGAAAGAAAAAGTACTCATATAATAAAATGGGTAAGTGAAAGCCTTCTACTTCTAGCCTATGGATAAGGAGGAAGAAGTTTCCCAAACAAATTGTCGTCATAATAAAAAAAATTAAATTCTAAACGACTACCTTAGCTGGCTGTGACGGGAAAATGGAACGACAATCCATTAATTAAGTGCAAGTATCAAATTCCTGTACATAGGAAAATACGCTATGCTTAGAAAGTCACAAAATACACAATTCGGCCAAATCGGACAAAGAATACAACACGGAAGACCATTTCCATCTCGAAGAGAATGATATATTAATTTATGGATCTTGAACTTTATCTCTATTCCGGTTAGCTGAGTAAATCATGGAGCTATTGAGTAATTTTTCTCTCCCATTACCGATGACAAAATTCCTCAACACGCTTTGGATTTTATTTCAAACAAATATTCAAAATAACATTCGCACCGGAAACGAGTCAATTTCCTTAGGGCCACAGAATACTTAGTACAATTATTAGCATAAGCAGTCGTTTTAAATTTCTCACAGAAACCTTTGTTTAGTATTTTGAAAAAAAAAAAAAAAGAGAAAAACTCCAACTTTACTTTAAGCCAAATTAGAAGTCAGCTGCTACTAGCGGAAAAAAGTAGAATACGAGAGCAAGTGTACGATTGAACTTCGATTGACGAACAGCACCTGCAGAATAAAATAATTTTATTAAAAGGAAATTTCAACAGATTATAGCTAAGATTAGATGAATTTGATATAAAATCATATAAATGAAATGCATAGACGGGCAAGATGAAGCATGAGATGATAACTAATAGAAAGTTGAAAAAATTACATTCGAGATCTCGTTCTTGAATGGCATATATTATCACATCGGAAAAGATTTATGTTCTGACTTTGTTTAAGAATGTTAGGTTAGGTGCACGTGGTAATGGGATTGGAATCACGAAACCATAACCTTCAAGAGAACATTGCGAAAGTTATTAACGGATGAATCTAAAAAAATCAGCCTACGGCTGATAATCAACATAGAAAGCAGCTGAAAATTGAAAAGAAGAGCGCAGAACTGCCAGCCAGCCAGCACTGTTCTCAATTTTGCATACACTGTCACTGTGGACATCATAGGATTATATGTTGTTGCATAATAGCTTATGTTTTATTTTGTTTTGTCTGATTTCTTTTCCTACAAGTATTGCTTAAAAGGCCCGAGTTTGTTGAAACCAGAACTAAGGATACTTTTTTTATTTATTGGTTTTTTAAGCTTCCATTCATTTTCGTCCCGGCGTCCAAACGCCTAACCATTCCTAATAACATGCTCATATATTTATTTCAAATCTCATCGTCCGTTGCAATGTCGCGCAATGGGTGTCATCGGATTTTTTGGGGTCATATTTCAATTTTTTTTCCACCATCTTTAAAAAGCCCAATTCAACCCTAATGCTTTTGTTTCTGATCCGGTAAAATTTTGCGGAAAAGTTCCCTTGAAAATCGTAAACCAAAATTTTCTGATTAACATTTTTTTTTGTTTTTCCAAAATAAAAACGAAAAACACTTCTGCTATAAATCAATTAATTGCGGTAAGAGAAAGCAACTCGTTTGGATTATTATTACGTTCGATCAGCGAATATACGAAAAACAAGTTAAACTGTTATGCTTTTTAACCATAGACTTGCTTTCAATTTTAAAGCTTTTTCTAAAAGTACAATCAATTCTTGCACTAAAATTACTTTACATTCGTATACATTACACTTAGTAACTAAATATCTAATTATCCACATTAATCAGTTACTTTAATTCAACTTGAAAAAAAAAAACAAAAAAAAAAAAACAAATCAAACCAAACATTTCCTTTTATACTCAATGGACATCCAATTCTCAATCACGAACCACTATATGTCACCCCTCGAAAACAAATTAAAACTTTCTTCCGAAATTGAAATCACTGACCGGCAAAAATCATAAAATAAATAAAATATAACCACCACTACCAATATTACCACTACAACCACAACCAAAACCAAAACCAAAACCAAAACCAAAACCAAAACCAAAACCAAAACCACAACCACCACTACCACCACTACCACCACTACCGATCTAACCTCAACTCTGCTAGCAAATTGCATTGCCAGTTCAGTACCATTACACCTACAACCACTACATAACTTCGAATCACACCGCCAGGCAATTTACCGTTCATATCAATCATCAGCTAACTAACGTAAATGTAAGTAATCAGCAAATCAATTATATTTATGTAATAAAAATAAATTCT
>KK502407.1:2154418-2172890 GCA_000688735.1 Glossina austeni
TTATTTTTGATTTTTTTTTTTTTTTTTTTTTTTTTCCCTTTTTTTTTCCTTATAAATTTTTTTTTTTTTTTTTTTTTTTTTTTTTTCTTATCAGAGAATCTGATACAAGATATATACAAAATATGACATGTTAGGATATGTTAACATATCCTAATATATATGCATAATAATGCATATTGCTGCTCTGTTGTTTAGCCACAAAATTATTGGTGTATATATTACCTATTTATAAAAAAAAAATATTAATTTTTAGTATTTAAAGGTAATATTTAACTGTGCAAGCACAGAGAGAATATTAATAATATATTATCATAGTTGAATATTGCAGAATAAGCATTGAGTGAAAATGTTGAGTTGCGTTCATATTTTATAAAAAGTAATATAATCCCATTATTTATTTAGTTAATAATCCATTCAGTGTTTAGAAGCAGTATTTCTTAAAGAAAATTTTAATAAAATTCCATAGACTTTTATTAAAATTACCTATGAGTAGTAAATATCAAATTCTATCTATTGGATAATAAGGCTTGAGACTTAAAAATTGCTTTTCCGACTAATAAAATGGAATAGGATTATGAAAAAGTCTCAGACTCCCATCATTTCTAAGCGAATTCATAGAGAGATGAAGTGCTCAGTGAAACGATTTCCTCTATTTATGTATCACATACATTTTATTCAAATTTTTGATACAGCACTTGGATTGGGGATCAGGCGATATCTGATCAGTTTCACATTGTAATTTAATCTCTGTCTGTATTTTATTGCTTTTTTACTTTCTACGATCAGGTCTATAACGAATGGTTATGTCTTATCATAAATTCGCTTCGAATGGATCAAAGAAGTGAAACAAAAAACAAAATTCAAGCTGTTGCCAATTCGCTCGATGCCTCGGCATCATATATTCCGCTGCTTTCTATTAAACTATTAAACTATTCGGTGGAATGAATTCTGCTAATTAAATGACTGAATTTTCTTAATCAATTAAAAAAGTTTGCTACAAGCTCGATATTTGAGCTATTGTATCATTTCAAAAGTGACGCGATATTTGATATTTACCTTTAATCCTGATGTTCGCTTTATTATTACCAAGAATTTGAATTCTGTCCACTTATTTTTCTTTGTATTTCTTTTCTCGTTTTTTTCTTTTTCTTGTTTTTTGTTTTTTGTTTTTTTTTTTTTTTTTGGTTTTGTAAAGCTATTAAATTTTTTTTTCAGTTTTTTTCTTTAGGAGTTGAAAAAAAAAAAAAAAAAAAAAACAAAATAAATAAATAAAAGTTTGATATTAGAACGCTTTAAAGCATATTTATATATTTATAAACATAAATATATACATATAATTTCGATTATTGTTTATTTATTTAAAATGAAACAAATCAAAAACACACTGTACATATAGCAGCTCACAGTGGTAGCACACGCGTTTCACCCAAATTGAATTAAATTGAAACACGAAATGCAAACAACAAACGTAAGCCTTTTTAAATCAATTTTTCACCTCTTCATTGACAAAATAGTTTTGAAAGATGCTAGAGAACCGATCGATCGATCATATCTAGTCTTAATCTCGACTGGATTTGTCTAACTAGCAACATGTCCGTCCATCCTTCCATCCTTCCATCCGTTCATTCGTCCATCTGTTAAATATTAAAACTATCCTCACCTACACAGACAAATACAATTGTATTCAACACTCAAAACTACAAAGTTTTGCAATATATATTAACAGTTAATGACTTGCAATATAGAGTAGAGATCGATCGCGTATCACCATCAACTAGCTTATCAATGCGAATATAATATGCGAAAATCTTTACAATTCAGAGCGAATATAATTTCTTGTCCTCGCTTTTCCCTTTCCCTTTGCCTTTCCCTTTCCCTTTCCCTTTCCCTTTCTCTTGCTCATTACATTCTATTATTATTATTATTATTACTGTGAGTTACTATATACATTTAGAGAAAACGTTTTCTTCTTTTTTCGTTTGTTTTTTCTAAAAAATTCCGTTCGATTTAGTTATTATTAATTAATTCATACTTTTTACACTTTTATTTCAATTTTAAGTTAATATTTTCACTACTAATTTATACATATATATAAAAAAAAATAAAAAAAAATAAAAAAAAAAAAAGAAAAAAATTAAAGATAATCAATAAAATTACATTCGCCCGTGCGCGTATTGATGTATATATACATAGGTATTTGGGAATATCAAACTAAGTACAGTGGAAAATTCCATAACTAGACACAACAACTTCCAATCATTTATACAAGGCGTTATGCTCCTATTCAGGTATGTAATCACAATTCACAAATAAAATAAATCTTCTTAAAGCAAAAAATAATACAAAAAAGGATATACTAAAAAAAAAAATTAAAATTTTAAACTTAGCTAATATAGATTAATTATTAAAACAATTTCTTTTAGAAAACTCAGTTAGATTTTTAAGAAATTCTTTAATTATCTCTATAAATAGTGAGAAATTTAGTTTTCTAAGTTAAATAGACAGACAACATTAGATCTAGATGGTTTTAGTCAGGTAAATGAAACAAGATTGCGAGATTGATCTTTTAGCTTTACATACATACATATATACATATATGCAAAACAATATTCGCCTTAGGACGAATCTTCGATACTCACCACCTAGAGTCTGATAAATTTCGTATATTTTTTTCAAATCAAAAATAAAATTTATATATATATATATATATATATCTCCTTAAGTCTAAGATATAGCCCTTGATCGATTTGATTCAGTTGTAGACAAAATTTGATGTATTTGCTCTGGCATGCATTTATATTCGCTATCCATATGTTACTCTTAGCGAATCATTAAATAAAAGGGAAAATTGTTGCAATCTGCCATTGATTGCGATGTAGCCATCAGAACAAATGTAGAAAAGGATCGCGGATGGATATGGAATTGATGGTTATATCATGTATTCTTCTTCTATAATAATCGAGAGATAAATCTTATCAAGTGTTGTGTGAAAGAAGAAGAAAATTCCAGAGTTAATGCATATTTTTTTGAATGACTTTCATAGGAGCTGGCGGAATTTGCATAAATTCAATTCCACCAGCCACCTTTCCCATCTCTAATTTACTTCGGTTGTGTAGCGAAGACTTCAACCCAAGCGAAGACTTCCATGATGTGCTTGAATAGCTCCCTTTTTTTTTTGAGAATCGGATTTAGTCAGCATTTTGTACAGGCTCGTAAATGTTCTGGGAAAACTTTTCGTTTCATTTTCTTTTCGTCAAAATGATGAAAAATGATTTTTTTATAAATACAATCTGTCAGCGATCTTATGAATTCTTGTTCGTCAGTTTGCATCAGTTAATCTCTTTTTGTTTTCTTTTCATCAGCTTGAAGTGCCCCTCGAGAACATGATAAGTCTTCAATATTGAAATTATCGAAAGGAAATTTTGTACCGATATTTTGTCGGTATATTTTCGCTTCACACGCTTTCAACTCTCCATAGGCGATAGGGCAACAAACCAAAGATATTCCAAAACAAGCCATATTGAAATATTGAATGAAAATGTGAACCTGACTGAGAACAAAACGCGATTAAATTCACTGTTGGGAAAACCCGAAATGACTGTCCGAACATCCTAAACATTTGTTTTTATTTTACTTCTGCTCTGCTTTGTCGAAAAGGAGCTTCCAAGCTGGAAGCTGAAATGTTAGCAAATTTGGTAGGGAACCATCCCACTTTCAGCCGAAGATAGTAGGCATGAAGCATTCATTCCTTAGTCTATTAAGTGGTGCCAAGTGGTGGATAAGCTTTCTGTTGTCCCGTAGTCCCAGACAAATGCAATTGCAATGCGGTCTCTATTAGATCATCACATAGATTTGCAGGCTTTCATTGGGATGAAATTTTCAATTCGTGAACCTGCCTCCGCTCATGGCAATTAAATATTAAAAATGCCTTTACTTATACAACCTTTTCTTGCTACGATGCCGGCTAACTTTATGCTCGTCAAAGTTATACGCACATCGGCGAATCTTGCAGTTTTCGTTTAGTTGATGGTGGTGGGTACTAGATGTGATTTATATAAATTCAATACCTAGAAATTTCAACTACTGTTTTAGTATTTAAGTTGTTATTATTATTCTTAATATTTTGTTATTTCTTTCTTTCTTTCGTATTTATCAGAAACGTAACCTAATAAAAACACCGACACAACTTCATAAACACAATTTGTTTTTTTCTTTTCTTTTCTCTTATTTTTTCCTTTTCCTTTTCCTTTCACTTTTTATTTTGATGATTTTCTTAAAAAATTGCTTTCTTTTATTTTTTTATTTTTTTATTTTTTTATTTTTTTTTTTTGTATAATTTGTAATTGTTGGTTTAAAAACAATAAAAAAAAAAAAAAAAAAAAAGCTTGCATTGTGTTAAAAACTTGATATTTGTGGTTGACAAAAAGTAATTGTGCACTTGACTTATCATTATATATTAGTTTTTCAAAAGTTTTTTGAAAATATAGTTTAAAAAATTTTATGAATAAATTTTAGAAATTTATTTATTTTTTTTTTTTTTTTTCTTAACTAAAAATGTTGCAGTAAAATTATATATATGTATATATATATAGAATAGAAGTGCAATTACAAGTTTGAGTTCTGGAGTTGAGTGAGTCCTTCTAGTGATTTTAGTTCTGACACTTACTCTTGCTTATTGCTTGCTTTCAGCGACTAAGTGTTTTTTTTTTTCCCCCTTTTTAAATGAACCATCACTCAGGACGTGTCCCCTATCCGTGTAACACGGTTGCGGCCAAAAAGAAAAAGATGTGAAGAGAGGAAGGGAATTATATAGAGAAGTAGGCGGCCGCAGCCTATGTGCAGTCTGTGCGTCCAATCGGACTGAACCAAACTAAACTCTATTGCACTGAAATTTGTACCCACGAATAATGACTTGTTAGTCGCTACTCTCGTGGACAAGAAATAAATAGAAAACAACTTTACATTTAATCGATAATCGATTATCTAAAAATTTCATTCTTGACCTCCCCATACCCGACACAATTTTATTATATCCTATGCGGAACTCAGGTCATTGAATGAATGGGTGGGTTGGGTTATTTAAATGAAACGGTACCTAGACTTCAATACCTTGCAATTAAACGAATAATGCGAAGTTATCATCGCATAATTTAACAGGACGGGAAAAGGTCTTCATTCAATAAAATAAAACGCAATTTGATCCGCCCGTCGTTACGCTTAACTAAGATCAACCTCATGAATTAATTTCTATTACAGTGTTTTCGGTCTACGACTATTTCTTTCTTCTTTTTCTGAAATATAAGCCTCCGAAGGGGTTTATCAAAGTAAAATTGATCAGTTGGATAAACTTCGAAAGATTATTCCATTCCATTAGTTATTCACTTGTCATATCTGCGCCATATGTGGTACGAGGTTATACTAAGTTTGTGCGGGCGTATGCACAATGGCTTGAGAGAGACCCTTTTCTTGTTATCAGAAGTATTTTCTGAATTGACATAAGTTTGTCTGTCCGTCTTTTCGCCTTGTTTAATACAGGTTTCGATTGAAAATTATCCGGCTTGGCTTCTTCGTCGAATGCTGCCCATATAACAGCATGTCTTGAAAAATCATCATAAGCGTACATTGGGTGTAGAGAATTTAATGGCACGTTATCGCCTACTATAGCGCTTTCACTTGTTTTATATTTTTTTGTATTATAGACCGTAACCTAAGATGTACGCAATGAACTTTACTTCCTTGGACTACAGATTTCGATAATGAACTTAAAGAGCATCGGGACAAACTTTCCAACTAGGCTAAGTACAGCGAGACATACAAGCGGAATGCTTTCTATTACATTGTCGAGATGTTGTCGTTTGTGCGAATGATTAAGATCAATAAGATCAATAGGAAATTATTTCCACGCCTGATATAGTCAACAGACGCTTGACTACAAGAAGGGGGAGTAGAATGTGTGACAATAAGTGCAAAGGATATGCAAAGGATTATAGGAAAGCGAAAAGTTTGCTCCCGAGCGGGAAACGATTTTAACATTAGATCTCACTTGTCATTTGCATTCATTTGTCCGATACGTGTCAAGTCTCAATGCTTAGAATGTCGCAAGCCAGTAGTCCTCATGTCGATCTCTAAGAGAGCGTTTAACACGCAGTGCCTTACCTGACATGTACTTTCTCTTCTAACATGTAAATCTATCCCAAATCTTAAATAATAATTTTTGTTCTCGTAGAGGATTGACTCTGCCCTCACTAATTATCGGCAGTCCGGTATTTTTGACAATTGAAAGATGAATTGGTTCTTCTTCACTTTGCTTCCTCAGTAATGCTTATAGATGCCGCTGTTTCGAACTGTGCTTTCGAAACCGCTCGTGAAAGTCTTGTCACAAAACACTATAACATGTGTTCAGGGAATTCAAGGAAACTTATGAACGGGAAGATAGAAAAAATCATTTTCGACTTCTTTACAAAATCCGGCAGTTTCTGATGCACACACACTGTCATATCTTTGATCGGTCATTCCAGCTCGTATTATTGAAAAGTCCAAAGTAAAATAATTAGTAGAACAACAACTAGTTTTTCTTCTTAATTCTGTGAGTTGTGAATTGATTCCGAGCGGACATGGAGCGATTTTAATGCTTTCGCTAGTAGAGGGCAAAAGGAAACGCTGTTAGTAAGCCTATGTTATTAATAATAATTCAAACTGACTGACTTATGTCACAATCGCATCGTATATTAAAGGCATGGGTAACCTTCGGCCCGACTACTTTTATAATTTCAAATAATTTAATAGCAATGCTGCGAAAGGATTGTATCTGCCTTCACTACCGGACCTTGTTCTGGCTTGTCCCGCCCCGTGATATGAAAATGAAAATTGGCCCGTCGATGACAAAGGTTGCCCATCACCAGTGCAATTTCCTTTATTAGCATGGAAATCATATGAAAATCATTTAATCTAAAGGAGGAAAAGTCATTTTGCAGATAAGAAATTTTCCCATTAGTTGCCGACATTTACATTCACCTCTGTAAATGTAAATGCAACAGATAACGAGCAATCAAAACTCCTTCTACGATGTTTACCAATCTTATTAGTTATTCGCAAAAAAAGGTGTGATCGCTTAGATTAAATAGTTTGCTTGTAATGTAAAAATATTGTTTTAATAAAAATTTATTGCAACATTATTAGTTATTTAGATCAACACATGATATATTTAGAAAAAAAAAAAAAAAAAAAAAAAAAAAAAAAAAAATTGGAATTTGAAAGCAATTTCATGAATATAACAAAAAAATAAATGTAAATAATTTCAACGTATTGTGTTTTGTTTCGAAGGTAGCAAAGCTGTTGTTGTATCTTATTTTGATCAGTTTTAATAATTAATTCAATTTACAAATAAATCTCAACTATATATCTGTACGTATGGAGAAATGTTCATTTAGTAGTATTTTGTAATGTGATTTTTAAGAACTTTATTATATTTGCCTAGAAACACACAGAAAAAACATTAATATATAAAACTAAAAAAAAATAAATTACCTTTTTACATACATATATATATAACACTTGTATTTACATGTACGTATATGACATCCAAATATTTATGAACTGTAAAAATTGTTTCGTTTATTGTCGACATCTGGCTAATTTTGTTATATTAATATATTAGAAGCTACATATATATATATATATATATATCTATATATCTATATCTATATATATGTATATAGATATATATTGATATATATATAGAAATATATAAAATTAATCATATATGAGATATACTCATACAATATCGTTTTAGATGTGCAACGGGCGAGGCGTGGCCGAACATTATGCTGGCGTGCCTTAAAGGGAGGCCATGTGATGAAGAGGCTGAAAAGGGTGATGAGACATGTGGCTCAACGCTGGCATACGCTTATTTCGTTTCATTTATATTCTTTTGTTCGTTTCTAATGTTGAATTTATTCGTGGCCGTTATTATGGATAATTTTGATTATCTAACAAGAGATTCCAGTATATTGGGTGCCCATCATTTAGATGAATTTGTACGGATATGGGCTGAATATGATCCAAATGCGACGTAATTATCAATTTAATATAATATCATAATTTTTTTATCCAATTAATATTTCTTACGTTTTTTTTTTTTGATTATTTAATTTGCTAATTATTGGTAATTTGTGTGCGTGTGTAAAATATAGTATCTGTATATATACATATCTATATATATATATATTTGTCTTGTTGTTTATAAGTTGCATATTAACAATTGGTATTTCAATTCAATTCAATTTATTGTGTATTGATCTTTAAAAGCAATTTTTGACAACCCCTCCAAAACCTTAGCAAAAATGCCATATTATTAATTAGTATGTCGTCGTATGTCTGCTTATCCGCTTTTGAGATTCGTACATATCCACATCCATCTAATTAATACGTTCATCATTGATGTTTCGAATTTAAGGAAAAGAATTTTCTTTTCGATCTTTTCATCGATGATGATTTTATGCATGTTATAAATCATTGAGGAGATAACCCTCTTACCATCCATCCATCTTTATTCGGAATATTTACAATGGAAGGAAGAGCGCTTCGTTCCGAAGAACTTCAGTTTACGTATCTTATCAATTCAATATTATTTGTCGCTTGATAGTTTAGTTAATTTTTATCGCTAGCAATTTTCATCCCTACTGACAAGCGAGAACTTCCACTAAATATATCATCTACTAAATTCTCGCACCATCCATTCTTATTATATTTATTCTCTTTATAATTTCACTTCTTTATCGGAAAGTAAGTAAGTCTTCTAAATTGCGGAAAAACCTATGACTTGTTAATTAATATAAGTTCAGATGATATATACATTACTGTACCTTTAGTCCTAAACGCTGCTTGCTGTATAACAGCTCTTAACGCTTGCCTCTTTCGCAAATCAATCGACAGATGAAAGGTTGTTTCGTAAAATGGATTTACCCGCTCAGATTTGCCTGCAGTTTGCCATGCAGTTTAATTTATAATCGATGCATGCATATAAATATGATTGAATTAAATCCAAGGCAATAACAATTATAGGAATATTTTGTAGATTATAGATTAGATTAGAAATGCGATTAGTATAGGCGCGCGTTGTGACTTAAGATTTCGAGAGTGAGTGAGTGAGTGACTTTTCAAATAAAATGATCGATTGCAAAAGTAACGGAAGTGAAGGGGTTATTGAAAATTGATTTTATGTTAAACTTCTTCACTTATTATTAGTTTTCCTTTAATGTTTTTGATTTTTAAATTTTTGATTTATGTTGAATTATTTATAAATTTAATGTAACGCTAATCGTTAAGCTTTTTTATCGTAAATATTTGAAAAATAATTGAACACACAAACACTTCAAAGTATTTAACAAAGAAGTAGCACAAGAAAAAAAAAAAAAGAAACAAAAAAAAAAACGCTTACAAATTTTTTTATATTAAATGATTATTATTTGATCGTATTTGTTTCATATAAAAAACAAAAAATTAAAAAAAAAAAAAAAAAAAAACGAATTTTCAAAGCAGCTATCCATAGAGAGAACAAACGGTTATGAGTTCAAAAATATGTTCAAAAAATATTTCTTTTTTTATGCTTTCCTTCTAAAGCTTTATTCGTTCGTATTACTTACAAAAATTTGCTATATTTCGAAGAGTAAAATCTCTTAAGGACATATTGAAAAATGTTTTCTCTTTTCTTTTTTGCTTCTATACCCGAGATCTTACTCTGTACATATGCTCTTGAAAAGAAAAAAAGAAGTATTTTGTCGTGTCCAACGTGTAAATGAAATAGAAAACTATTTCAATTTTTCGATTTTCAACAACAAACGGACGAACAGACCGCCTTCGTTAAATCGACTTACATACAATGTAACTAACGGTGATGACCTTCTCATATCTAGGTTAGGGCTCTTGACAAAACGATTGAAAATCTCCAGCTTTCCTATTTGTCAACACAAACACTTCTTTCCATCACTATTTATTTCTCTCTCTATCTCTCTCTCTCTCTCTCTCTCGTTGTCTTTAAATTGTTACGTTATTTTATTCCCTTCACCATATATGATCTACTCTACGTACACTTGAATCACAAGATACTGGGAATTACTTACTCATTTGAATAGGTCGCGAGGTAAATATCGTAATTGAAAAATTGTAAAAAGATTTGAATGCTTCGATGCTCAGGGGTAAAAAGCCTATCGCGAAGTATTCGTGACAATGCACCACACAATGATCACGCAAAGTCTTCTTGGCAGTGCATAGTCGGGGAATTCGGATCAGTGAAATTCATCTTCCGTACGGTCGGACTGTTCGGTTTCGCTTATCCGCTGTTATGTTTATTACTAAAACATTACGAAAACTTAGCATGAATTCGGCCAGAATACAGTCGACGACGTCTTCACGACAAAAAGTGGCTATCTTTTGTGTTGTAAAAATGTGGCCCTAAATTGTCTTTTTTCAATAATGCTGATGAAAAGCACAGACAGCATTGGTTTTTGTCATCTTCTTAACCGAATTAAGTTAAAATGGAATGTTGTTGAACGGAAAAAAAAAAAAAAACGATATATAAGAGTATCGTGTTATAGGAGGGCTATCGAAATTTTGTTCCCGCCCGATATGGAAATCGCGTTATAAGACTACCTCGTTATAGGAAGATTGGCTATACATATATTTGCAAAGAGTGAAACTTTAAAGATTTAATAGAATTTTCTTGTGTTAAATTTTAGTTTTCTACGTTAGTTCGATTTTAAGATAGTCGTGTGAAACGGAATAAAAATTGTGCGAACATATTACCGTTAGTGTATCATTCGATATATGGGTAAAAATCGATCGATGGTTATTTTATAGGAAATTGGTAAAATTGTTATATACTTGAATATATCGAGAGATGAGAAAATCCATGGAATCCATGGTAAGATCGGATTACATAAGTGCTGGTTGTAAATACATATAATTGTCGTAAAGCACTAACATTGCGCACCGAATGTTAAGTAAGATTAGCTTATTAAATAAATTTCGCCGCTTATTTTATTCAACGCAATCACGTATTCCCAGTATTTTTTGATCGGTGTATAACTCAGAGGACAGAGCAACCTATTAATATATTGTTTTATAATAATATGAATAATATGAATGTGTGTTGTTGTTTCTATCATAATAAACAAAAACAAAAAAAAAAAAAAAAAAAAAAAAAAAAAAGAGTATTTTTTTTTTTTTTTTATTTATATTTATATAAAAACAATTTGATAAAAAATTCATTTTAAAAAGTCTCAAATTTCTATATTTTATAATCAATCGGTAAAAATCTTCAAAATCATTATGTGTATATGTGTGGGTGTAGTGGTAAAATTCATTACACGGAAATGTATGATATGTTGAAAAATATGGATCCTCCATTGGGGTTCGGTAACAAATGTCCCAATCGCCTCGCCTACAAAAAACTGATACGTATGAATATGCCGCTGGATGATGAAATGCGCGTACAATTTACCACCACACTGTTCGCATTGATACGTGAAAATTTAAGCATTAAGATGAGATCGGGTAAGTAAATATATATATATAAAAAAAAAAAAAAAAAAAAAAAAAATCTCTTCTTAACTTTTTATTAAATTCTTAAGCGGAGGAAATGGATCAAGCCGACTCTGAACTTAGGGAAACAATAACCAATATATGGCCTTTGCAAGCTAAGAAAATGCTAGATCTACTGGTGCCACCCAACGACCAACTGAATAAAGGCAAACTGACAGTGGGTAAAATTTATGCCGGTTTTCTGATATTCGAATCCTGGCGCAATACACGTTTCGGTCAAATTGATTCAGGCATGCCGGTAAGTATTTTGTATAAAAAATTTCGTAACTGTTCCATAAATAAAACAAACACTTATTAGTTCATAAGTGTCTTCTCTGGTATACATCTTATTAAAGATTTTAAAATTATAAAATATTTGTTTGACATATAAATTTCAAATATTTAGGTACAATAAAATGAAGAGAGAGAGACAAAAAAAAAAAAAAAAAAAAAAAAAAAAAAAAGAGGAAACAAATTATTATAAAAAATGAAAAGATTTATACTTTTTCAGTTGATCTATATATACGAAAGGATAAGATATCAGATTAATATGTAGAGAAATATGTTTATCTTTTTTTGTTTTTTTTTTTTTTTTTTTTTTTTTTTTTTTTTTTTTTTTTTGTTTTTTTTTTTCTAGGGAACAACAATATATAATCGATTAGTTGAAAATTTATTTGGACAGCACTGTACTGTTTTTAAATCTAACTGAGATATTAGAATTAATTACACACTTAACAGATATAAAAGAATTTTCAAAACTAGTTTCGTAAACGAAATGAGCAGAATGCACCAGTTTTCCTCAGTTATTTGCAAAGCAATTGCAATTTTCTTTATAAATTTTTGATTCTACACTCAATGTGCCTAAAACGCCTCTATATCAAGCGTAGTAGATTGCAGTTGATGTACTGATGTAATCAGCATTATTAAGATCAATATTTTCTAGACCATCTAATCTCAAGTATTGGGGGCTAGTTGGTGTACTAATCAGCATTATTAAGATCAATATTTTTTAGACCGCCTAATATCCAGTCCGTTACTGCTACTAATGCTTAGTTATGTTTGATTATCGCTGATGCACATTTAGTGAGCTTTAGTGGCATTTAGTGGAGGAACGCTTAACCTTAAAATAACTGAAGTAACATAGTAATGTTGCTCAAAATTAACAATCGAACGATACATTGATACAAAATAAAAGCGATGATCAGTATAAGCGAGAAGAAGAATGAAAAGGAATATATAATATTATGTTGCATCATGCGTGGGAAAAAACGAAAACATTCTCGCATGCTATCAAAATTTTGTAGTCTATTCTCATTTTTTTACCAATAAGAATTTTTTCCTTTAGAAAAATTTAATCGAGTGCTTGTCGTCGTAGTGTCGTTTGCAACTTTAGTAAGCAAGCGTCAAAGCACTTATAATGTATTTCTACGGTGATAGAAGAAGAAAATAGGCGGCTGTGCTAAACGACTTTCTATTATCTATGCATGCTTCGCTTTCCTCCCAAGGGACTTTGAATCTTAAACTTAACTACCTGACATACTATATATCTAGTTTTGAATGTTGCCAGCATAACGCGAAAATTCACTGCTGGCCGGAATAAAAATTTAATTTGTTTATCTGCTAAATCGAAATCTTTGATCAATACGTAATTATGATAAGCGAACTGAGCCAACCCAACCCAGTTGCGCAGTACGAAAAAGCAAAAAAAAAAAGGATTGAGATAAGAAAGTTCTTTTATATTAGTATTAAGGTACTACTATATAAACTGAGCAGGGAATGCGGCCCTCTTTGAGTGCCCAGTAACCAATCAGATTCAATAAGTAACACATTGAGTAGAATCAAAAAGAAAGAATTGATTTTCTTGCGAATATGATTGCAATTGTTTTGTTCATACTTTCTTATCATATCGGTAGATTTTCTTTAATCAATTCATTTTGCCCTTATAAATAAATATATAAAAGTGTAATAAAACTTCCTAAAAAATAATTTATATCACTGTTATTAATTTCTCTTCACTTGTTTGTGTATAAATTTCACTAAAAATCACCAAAAAAAAAAAAAAAAAAAAAAAAAAAAAAAAAAAAAAAAAAAAAAAAAAAAAAAAAAAAAAAAAAAAAAAAAAATCTTAAATAAATAAAATGACTAATGCAGAATTGGAAGGAGGTACATAAAAATATCTCGCAGTTATATAAAAACCTCTAATGTGTTTTTATTATAAAAAAAAGAGTTTCTTTCAATTTTCTAAATATTATTGGTTAATAAAATCGTATTAGAAATCGTTTTCGTTTTCAATTTTTAGCATAGTTAGGTTAACTTTGTTAAACGTTGTGTGAATTAAGACCATAGCAAAAAAGAAAAAAAGATAAAAAAAAAAAAAACGTATATTAAACTATGAGAACTTTTCTTAATGGCATGCTCTAATCGAAGTTGAAGTATTTAATTATTATTACGTTTATTATTATTTTATATAAATTTTTCTTCTTTTTTTTTTTTTCTATTACGAGTAAAAAGTTAGTTACGATATAACGAGTTTAGAGAGTTAAGTGTTTTCTGTATATACATAATATATATATAATTTAAATATTCTATAAGCATCGTTAATATTTATTTATGTATCTATTTACGTATATAGAAATTTATATACAAAATTATTAATTAAATAAATTTGTTTATTGTTTATTGTTTATTGTTTTTTTTTTTTTTTTGTTTGATTCTTAAGCTCTTTATTTAAATTAATATATCACACATGTGTCATTTTTCTCACGATCACTTAATTAAATTTTATAAAAAAGAAAACCAAAAATTTTATGTTTTATTAATTGAAAATTAGCGGAAAAAGCGTGGAGAAGATGATGACGACCAAATGCATAGTCCCACAGCTGATGATGAACCGGTACAAATTAATACAAAAAAAAGATCATTATTTGTATCTTTCTCTCTCTTTCTCTTTCTCTTTCTCTCTATCTATCTCTATCTCTTTCTCTCTCTCTCTCTCTCTGTCTTTATTTTCTTTTTCTCTCTCTCTCTCTCTCTCTCTCTCATATATACATATGACATATTTATCTATATCTTTTAATTTTGTTTTAGTCGTTTGTATGTATTTGCATTTGTGTGCTAGACGAGAATATATTCATATATATGTACATGTATTTATATATACATATATATGCGTATAGATTTTATTAATATAATTTAAATAAAAAATCTTATCAATGATTAAAGAACTACGCTCTCTATACAAAAGACAATCACTGTACAATTTTCAAGGGAAGTGTGCATTAATTTTTTTATGAGAGGTTTTGAAAAAAATCAAATGAATGAAATATTGGCCACTCACATATATTGTGCATATTGATAATCACAAATTTTTTTCCAAATCAAAGGACAACCCATTCCTATACACTTACAACCGACCAGATGCTATCGGCTGACACAAGTGATCGAATCGAAAGTAATCGTCACTACGTTCCAATGCAATGCAATTTATTTGTCATTTTACGACAGCAGTAGAACAGCTGTTTACATGCGATAATTCGCCTTTCAATGTTTTGTCGTCTTCGCCCGTCTCCCATTTCCGTTCCCACGTTCCACCGTTTTAAGGACTTGGAAACAGCTGCTTACTACTCTTTCAATGGTTCTATCCTTCCTATCCTTCCCATCCTTATCCTTATCAATATCTTGGCATACCATGATCCGTACTCATATCTTTTATTGATAACCAAAGCCGATCGATGATATTCTTGTTTGAAGCACACACACAAACACACACACACACACACACACACACACACACACAAATGGTTGAGTTGCCAAAAAACCAGACTTTCGACCTGCTCAGGGCACAATATATATGTTGGCAACGGTCCAATGTTTCAAGAATACACACTTCTAGGTTGTGCAGAGTTATTGTATAGAAAACATTTAGTTTTTTTTTTTTTTTTTCTTGCATGGCTTCCAACTAAACAATTAAGAAAATAATATTCCCCTTGAAGCAAAGGTTGAATAAAAATCGCAACTGTTTTTGAATGCGTGTAACTGGCCCGCAATTTTGTCACAACTTTTTCTAAAGCCTTATTAAGCCTTAAGCCTTAAGCCTTAAGCTGGACGTATAGTATTTATTGGCTTTTGGATAGAAAATTTCGGTATTTTCTCGACGAATCAGAATTATTTTGACAATATTTATGATTTTAAGTAAGATCTTAAAAAAAAAAAAAAATGAATAAAATAAAAATATAAAACTTACACCATTTTTTCATAGAGTTCTACTGGGAAATGGACCTACCTATATAAACAATTCCAAGACGACATGACGACGAAAGACGATCTGAAATTTTTTCATGCTCTTTCTATTTTAAATTGTTAGAAGAAGGTTATGATAGGAAAACAGTGTACAGTGTTTCCCAATTTAAGAGTGCTACCTTGAACTTGATTACTCCTTCAATGAATCCCTCTATGCGTTAGGTAAGGGAGGCCTTATTCCGGTCAACTATTAAACAAGCAAATTGCTCTGTTGTCAATGAATCGATCACATTTTGCCATAATATGGTAATTGGCTTAATAAAAAAAAGGGGCTGAAAAAGGGCTTTCTAATCAAATAGTCTCCGAGGTCCAAAATAGTGCAATGTTTTCTCCTTTCTTTTTTTCTTTTTATTATTATTAAGTAACTGCTCTTACATTGTCCGTAGGGATGAATGCTTTCAAAATACATCTTTTTTCCGTTATAACAATCATTGCAGATAAAAGTTAAATATAATTAAACGGAATATTTCGACTTTATCTTTAGTTTTTACTATGTGAGCGAAGGTATTTATATAGTATTTTTTCATTTCGAAGTTTCCTTCCCTTCAATTTTTATTCGAGTCACTCGAGTTGAACTCTGAATGCAACAATTGCTTCACCTTATCACCAAACAATCAATAACACAGTTCTTCCGATCTATATTATATGGGGGTTTCTTTTAACGACAAATGTGCTTCGGGTTAGTGTAGACTATGTTTTGTATAACATTTTCCATCGATAATATTTCGTTGAAAACATATCCGCCCATATTATTGTATTGTAACGACAACGATCTCGGTTATATATCGTACGTGTTGAAATTCCTTCACACAATTCTTCGTTTCAAGAAGCAATTTGCAGCCGCTGATTGTTTACTTGTTAGAAATGGGCAGCACAGCCATTCATTTATTTTGAGTGAAAAATATACCATATAAAGGGAAATAAAGAACAAGAAATATATACAACACATGTCCCTTCTTAAAATTCTTATATTAATCGATTTGAACGCAAATCGTATCGAAAGACGGCAAAAACATGATATCATTGATTAAGAAATTTTCGTGTTGTCTTTATAGTGTCGGTAGTGTCTCCGGTATGCCTCGTGTATAAGAAATATACGTAAAAGAGCCAAACAAGAAGACTAGGCAGACGGACAAATGGACAGACAAACAGAGAGACATGTTTAGGTACATTTCGAATTTGAAACTGGCCAAGATTTTATATATTTTCTGGAATTTTTAAACTTTGCTTCGGCGCGTTATAAAGGTATTGAAAATATTGGATAGGCGTGGTTAATTTTTCCAGATTTGTACACTGGTCGCACTGGAATAGCCCGTAGAATATATGTTGAAATTTTTGTTGATTTATTGCCTATAATTGACGACCAATGAACAAAAGACCACTTTTTCATTCATTTCGAAAACCGGAGGTGTCCTTACTTTAGATAGTGCGGCAGACGAGTCCCACGATCAATCTAGCCCATTTTCGATACCAGCCTGCGTGCAAGAACTACAAATCAAATTTGTCTGTCAAATTTGAAGTCGATAGCTTCAGCCAGGAGAATGTTTATAATGGACATTATACAGATGGACAGACGAACATGCTTAAATCGGTTCAGAATTTACCGAAAACACACTAACTGTCTCGAATATTATTATTTCTATGTCAATATTTGAATTTTTGATGGTAATGGTCGAAAGAGATCCAGCTTGTGTTCGTTTATTGCAGTTCGATCGGCAGCTCTTTCGTTTTGATACAAAGTCAAATGAAAGTGTGTGTGTGCGTGTGCGTATATGCAATTTGCAGAAGCAAAAGGTTAAGATCCACCTTTTATTTTACTAAACAAGCAGACAAACAGAAGCATGCTCGTCTGTCTGTCTAGCTGTCTGTCTTGTTTCGTGATATTTAACCTAGAGATTATAATTTTTGAGGTATTTTTTGATGAAATTTGATACACCACTGGCGACCACTTTTCCAACCGTTTCCCAAATAATGCCATAGCCCTTGCGTATATAGTATAGGTGTGTAGGGAGGATTAGGGTATTCAATTATGACCCACCCTCTATAGAATTTTCACTTGATTTGTCTTGTGAATCACGATGACTTGAAAAACTTTACTTACTTTTCGACACACAATTACGGCGCTTAAGTGAAAACTACCTCGCCTATGTATTTAAGGCAAGACGAAGACTATTCATGTGTGTTACATATGCACCCTCTTTTTGGTGAATGAGAATGGGAATGCAGCACAATAACATTACTTATATACTGTAATGAAATTAGCACTTTTTCAATTTAATTAACATTCTTTACCGCACAAACTCATTTTTTAATTACAATAAAAAAGAATAAAAAAAACAAAAAAACAACTTAATTTTAATTTTAGTTTTAAAAGTAATTTGCTGTGCTAGATGCTATGGTCTATTTGGTTATTGTAAAATTATTTGTAATATTTTTTCCATAGAATAGACGGAAAATTTTTTCATACTACACAAAAATAAATTCCATAATTAGAGAAAAAAAAAAAGAAAAAAAAAAAAAAACAACTGAAAAGATTTTGTTTTTTTTTTTATTTTTTTTTTTTTTTTTTTTTTTTTTTTTTTTTTTTAATTTT